>VUYV01000183.1:1323973-1532671 GCA_008711295.1 Anarhynchus alexandrinus | reverse complement strand
TTTTTTTTTCTTTTTTCTCTCTTCAGGGTAGGTTAACAGTTGGACTTGATGATCTTAAAGGTCCCTTCCAACCTCACTAATTCTATGATTCTATTCTATGCTGATGACGAGGCATTGAAGGATAAGGGAGAGGCTGTATAGCTTTAAAGCTTAACAGGGAATAACATAAATAGAGCATAGATCATCTTTCGACTTGGACCAGGAGGCTTGCAATCTACCACATCAGGCAAAGCCAGGGAGCAGAGGACAAAATTCAGAAAAAAAACCCCAAATATTGGGATTTCTGCGGAGATTGTGAGGGAGGCTGGATATTTCAGTGCCGCCAGGGGAAGGGAGGTGGGGAAGGGAGCCACGCAGCATGAGCATGTATTTTTGGATAGTAAGGGTGTCCTTGGTGGAACCAGCTGCTTATAAAGAACCGGGTCAAGTTGCTGTGGGGACTCCCTGGTCTGCCCCGCCAAATTCCCAATTTCAGCAGATCTCAGCATCCCGCTCCATGCCATTTCCAGAGCGACACTGATGAGGGCATGCTCAGATACACACACACACACACACTTCCTCAGCTGTCCTTCCTTAGGCAAGGAACGCAGCAGTTTTGGCTGGAATATGGTTTAAATAGATTGTATCATATATACATTTAAATAATAAAACGGCATCTGCCTATTCATCACAACTATTTTTTGAGAAGGCTGCGGTGGCCTCTAGCTTCCAACCTGCAGCTGAAGATCCTGCCCTTCTTTCCAGAATAATTGCTCACACCTGTTGAAAACTCCTAAAGCTTTCCCCAAAATTGGAAGAGCTGAGGACTGCTGCTCTTAAAAACTGTAAAATAAATAGTCTTTAGGATAATTGCCCACGTTACAAGTCTCCCCACGCAACGAAGGCATGCTGTGTGCTTCTTAGGCCTGGTGTAACTCGAATCCGAAAGCTATGAAGGAAATGGAAAATGTTAATAAA
The DNA here is from genome assembly GCA_008711295.1 of Anarhynchus alexandrinus. Taxonomy (NCBI): domain Eukaryota; kingdom Metazoa; phylum Chordata; class Aves; order Charadriiformes; family Charadriidae; genus Anarhynchus; species Anarhynchus alexandrinus. Next base: position 1,531,714 of record VUYV01000183.1, on the reverse strand, counting down.
TAATGATGTTTGAAACACAAGTCACCGAACAAAGCACCAGACCTTCTGCGTTTATTCCACAGGACTGAAAACATCTATCTCAGTTTGAGGAAAATAAAATCTTGGCCAAAGATATGGCTTAGGAATTAGCCTGGATGCCGCATGGTATTCAGAAGATAAATCAGAGATGTTTACAGATTAATTCTTGGTAATATTAGAATAAAGGCAACGTTTGAAATAAAATCAATACAACTGAATACTTGACATTTCCCTGGTATGAGGAACCAAGTATCTCCTCAGGGCCACTGGAATTTTCAATTACCTCGTTTGATCCACTTTACAGCTGCCAGATTTCCGTCTGCTATTTTCCAAGTCAGAACCAAGCATATGCGTGCTCCAGACTGCGTGTTCTCAGTCTGATGTGTTCTGGAAATCCTGCCCTCATTTCCCAAATCCTGAGCAGGTGATCTGCACTTAAAAAAAACCCCAACAGTAATGTCTCCCTCAAGTGTGTTGGAATTACTCTGTGTGGAGACCACCTGCAAAACTGGGACAGAGATCTTAAGACAAATAAGGGGAAAAAAAGAACATTTCTGAGTGGTGCAACTGTCTTTCACATTCCAGCGTAACACTTTAAGAAGGAAAATCGGTGTCTCTTCCAGGACAGCTCCAAATAGGCAGCAAACGCATGCCCTCTGGCAGCTTGGGTAAGGAAATCTGGCTGGAGAGAAGGCAAAGGAATGAAGACTAACATATTTTAAGCAAAGGGCTGACCTTTTTAGTAGCCCAAATATTCACCCTCTCTCCAAAGTAACTTAGTTCAGCTTAGGCCGGCGGCTCTCCACACAGTTGTTCTTTCTCTCCCTCCACTCCAGACACTGAACGCTGGCAGCCTCCACGATACGCTGGCACAGGGAGAGCCAGCTTAGGAGGAAAATACTGGGATGAGGAGCTTCCCAGTCCCTGGATCAGGTTTGTCAGGGGAAAGACGATGGAAGGAGGGCTACAAAGGTGCAGTTTCACAGCCGCTCGCAGACTTTGGCTCCGTTATCCCTCTCATTCCCCCCGTGTGTCCACGGGACAGCCGGTGGGCTCGGGGTTAGCTCCCACCGCTTCCCGCATGCCCGCCTTGTCCCTGCTCTGGAGCCCACTTGTTGCAAACAAGGCACGGAAGCCTTGAGGCACCCGCCCGGGCCTCAGGACGGGCTCCGGGCAGCGGCGACGGCTCTGCACCGCCGTAACCCCCCCCCAGCCCCTGCATTGCTGTCGCTCGGTGTCAGGCCCGAGGGCTCACGCCCGGCCGCGGACCACCCTCCCCCCCCCCCGGGCAACGGCGATGCAGGGCACCCCCTCGGGGACGGTGCTTGGACACCGCGGCCTCACGGAGCGCGTCCCCCAGCTAAATCAGCGATACCAGCCCCAGCGCCTCCAGGGAGAGGGCCGGCGCCGGCCCGACCCTACATCAGGGCCNCACCTGTCAGCCCCCCCAGTCCCGTCTCTTCCTCCCTCCCCCGACCCCCGCCGCTGCTCCTCCCGACCCGGGCCCAGACAGCAACTACTGGTCCCAGGGGCCGCTGCCCGCCGCCGCGGAGCCGCACCCCTCCCCGCGGCTTTCGGAAGAGCCGCCGCCAATCGCCGAGCGCTTTCGTGTTGATGGGCGGCCACGCTCTCCTATCGAGTAGCCTCTCCTTGCAAGAAACCCCGCCTCCTCGGGCCCTGCGGCCAATAGGAAAAAAGATTGCGTTGGGGGCGGGAGGAAGAGGGCCTTGCGAGCTCCCCTCTTCCCTCACCACCTCCTGCGCGAGGATCGCCCCTTTCGGCCGCAGGTGATTGACAGGGGGCGGCAGCCAGTGGGCTGCGGAGGGCGCGGGGCTGGGGCCAATGGGGCAGCAGGGGCGGGGGTGAGCGGCGGGCTGGGGTGAGGCGAGGCGCAGCGCCGGCAGGAGGGCGATGGTGGCGGCGTGAGGCGCGGTGGGCTCCGGGCGGGCTGCCCGGCCGGCGAGGAGAGGAGAGGAGAGGAGAGGAGCGAAGCGGAGCGAAGCGAAGCGAAGCGAAGCGGCGTTTGTCCGGTGCTCGCCGTGAGGCTACCGAAGGAGGAGGAGGAGAAGGAAGGGGACAGCCGCAGGGTGCTGCCGCAGTAATGGGCAGCGGCAGCGCTGCCTCTCGCCTTGCCGTGTGGTGCCAGCGCCCGCCCGGCGGGGACCGCCCGTGAGGAGCCGGCGGCAGGTGAGTGCGGTGGGGCGGGGGGAGCTGCTGCTTCCNATACCATCCCACCCTGCCTTCTTGCCAGGCGCGGCCACCTCTTCCTTCCCCGTATTCCCAACGAAAAGGGTCGTCCCCGTGTCCCGTCCCGTCCACCCCCCACCACCCCCCCGCGCCCGGCAGAGCTGCTGCTTTTCCTTTGGAGGGAGAAGGACCCACCTGGGTTTCTCCTCTCACTTCTCGCCTCCTTGATGAGCGTGTCTCAGTTCACGATGGCGAGGCATTGCCACTTCCAACGAGGAGGCCGGGGAATGCTGGGCAGCCAGGGCGCAGGAGATGCCCCTTCCTCTCTTCATCCTTCTCCTCCTCACCCTGGCACAGGCATTTAAGTAGTAACACTCCCTTCCTGGCTTCTTGGCTTGTCCTCCTTGGAAAGAGAAATGGGAGCGGGGAGGGGTGTGTGTGTGTGTGTGTGTGTGAGAGAGAGAGAGAGAGAGGAAACAACTGTTACACCTTTTGTGATCAAGACAAAGAACTTGTCTTCATCTCCCCGTGTCCCTCCCTCTGGGTGCATGTTGGCAACACCTCAGCCACTTTGCCTTGCTCCCTGGAGATGCTTCGTTAAGGATTTGGTGTGGCCCTGACCTGCCCCTTTTTCTTTCTTTTTTTTTTTTTTTTTGTTGTTGCTAGTTATGATGGTGCTGATAAAAGGACATGTTGATATGTTTCCAAACTGACTCGTGGTTTGCATTCCTGAAATTGCTGCAGCATTCTTATTTATTTATTTAATTGGGGGGGTGAGGGGATGACAACAGGAAGGGGGTATGTTTTTGTAGTTTATTGTAGTTGTCTCAAAGGTACGACGAGGTCACGTGCAATTGCAGAGCTGTAGTATGGAGTACATTAACCAGTGCTTTCTCCCCCTCTCTTATTTGTCTTCCAGTCCTGCGGTCTCCACATCATCTACTGTGCGAGGAATGATGATTCCATGAAAGTACTTCCTTTCAGTTACCTGTCTGCTCCTATTGCATGCTGCTCCTGGCCAGTGATGAGCCATTCAGCTAGACTGGGACTTACTGGGAAGAAGGGAGAGGCAGAATATGAATTGTAGACGTCCCATCAAGTTCCTCACACACTGTTTTTACTGTGTTTGTATATAAATCTGCTAGTATTCAGCACACACACTCTTAAACCTACATTGGTATTCGCAGAGTTGCTACTGCGTAAGAGGACTGGTATTTTCTCACCATCATGGCTTCGGTTTGGAAAAGACTGCAGCGTGTTGGGAAACACGCATCCAAGTTCCAGTTTGTGGCCTCTTACCAGGAGCTGATGGTGGAGTGCACCAAAAAATGGTAAGAAGCGGCTCCTGTTGCTGCAGAAAAGGTGGAGTAAGCTGCTGGTGCTGAAATAGGAAGGATGTTGCTGATTTTGTTTGGTGAGCGTGCGTTGGTCTTGCCTGCCCATTGCAGAAGCAGCTGCATGGTGTGCTTGTCTTTCTTGACGAGTGCTTTGCTGCGTACTTATCTTGGACCTGTTGGTTTTGGTCTGTACTCTGATTTTCTTAGCTGGCATCGTTGTTACCACGCAGAGGATGGTGCATTTATTAGCTTGGCACCTGTGACTTAGTGCTGTGGTTTTGGTTGTTTGTTTGGGGTTTTTTTAATATTTTCCAAGAGATGTTTTCTGACCTCCAACTCAACTCTTGGTTCTGAGTGTTATCTGCTGACACTGTTGTTAGCCAACTGAGGCATTTGAGACAAGTCCTGAAGATGGTGGTGTTTTAACCTGGGGTGGATACCCATTTCAATTTTGGCTTTTTTTTACCTGAAGGTGTGTTATTTCTCCTTCTCTTCCTTCTTCCTTTCCATCTTTTAATGGGAAGAGGCAAGAGACAGGTCCTTGGGAATTGTCTTAAGGTATTTGCTTAGTCAGACAAGAATTTTGTGCAGTGGTGGTCCAGTTGGATGGCTTTGGAGCTGACTAGACAGCAGTTATCAGTTATTGGTATGGGTCTGGCGCATCTTCCTTCCTGTGCAAAATGAGCTTAAATAAATCTGCTAGGGAAGGCTAGAAACTGCTTTTAAAGAGTCAAGCAAAGATCTCCATTACACAAATACTTAAGGGCTGTTTTATATGTTTGGAATATTGACCTTACTGTCATAATTCCGCACATTAGTGTGAGCCTGTAGTGGCAGGGGACAGAGAAAGTACTTGCCAGACCTCATGGACTGAGATGTTCGGTTGCCTTGTAGTAAACTGCAGCCTCTTTTCTAATATTTGGCCTTTCTTCTTCTTGGCAAGTTTGGCACTCGCATTGGCTGCTTTCACTAGTTATGAGTAATTGCCTCTACAAATTTGAATTATGTCTCTTGGAGTTGGAAATCTCTGTCAAATATGCTGGAAGACTGCTTGCTGCTCTATCTTAAAGGAACACTGTCAGGTTAAAAATTTTTTTTAACAAGTTATCTTCTTGCCTAAAATGTTTTGAAAGATTATTAAGAAACAGAATCATTTTGGAAGTCGAACTTGCTTTCCCAGAATAAACTACAAATAAAAACATTTTAAACGTTGAAAGAGGCTGTCGTGATTATCTCATGGAATCTACTGTCTAGTTCAGGCCAAAGAGTTTTCCCCAGTAATTTTGGCTTATCAGATTTATTTTGGCAGTTGTGTTACCACTTTTTATGTTTTGTTTGCATAAACCAGCCTGTTTTGGCTTTCATTTGCACTTTGATTCACTCCTTGCTTGAGAACTTGCAGAATGCTCCAGCACTAAAGAATGATAATGCTGTGGCGGAATGTTCAAATTGGATCTGCAACTAACTTTCACTCGATTTAAGAAAAAGTCACACACAGAAGTTCTCTTGTGAACAATCTTCTTATTTTAGAAACAATTAGCTTATTGTTTAATCATAGAGGGCCCACCTAGCAAAATGCCCGTGCATGAAAGTAGTGAAACAGCCTTTCAAAACCTCAGCTATGCAACTAATTTTTTAAAAATAGGTTGTCTTTCCGAATCGTCATTTTACGTTCTTGAATTTAAATGTATGCGAGATAAGCGCTTGTGTTGGTTAAGACGGACAACAGTATGGTGGTGAAATGTGGATGAATTCTAGGAAAAATCACAATAGGGAAAAACATCACTCACACAGTCATTTGATTGTAGGCTGTTCTATTTACTTCCTCTTGTTTGGAGAACCTTAACAAAAATGTTCTTCAAGCATACAAGCTAAAATACGGTATTTCTGCCATGAGTGGAACTCCTATAGGACACAAAAGGGTAAATATTTATATATTTTTGAGAACCTTCAACTAGGTCTTTCCTTAACTTTGGAGAAGAGAGTTTTGCCTGTACTGACACACTCACTGCTTCCCCCGTTTCCAAAGCTTGTCTCTGAGTTTGGCCCATGCAAGAACAAAACAGAAGAAATGAGCTCCATATGCCGTTCTTGCTGAAAGCACTCAATATATATTAAGTGTCAGTTCTGTAGGTTTTTTTTAATTGAAATGTAGTAAGCAGTAAGTTATTTTAATGTACTGGCATTTTAACAATGCAGTGTTTCTGCAGGAAAAGAATGCTCCATTCACGTTTTAAAATAAATGACAATGCAGTCATAAACACACTTGAACTGAGATGTGTCTGTGAGGATTGTGCGTGACCAAAACAGGCTGTGGGCCTGTCTGTGAGCTGCTCTCTTCTCGGAGGTTTACATTTGTCTGACTCTTCAGAAAATGACTTGTGTTTTAGCATATTTTTGTAACTGATTGTGTGGGGTTTGCAGTGTTGGGTGTGCTTCTGGTTGGCTTTAATACTTCTTGTCTCCTCTGAACTTGAATTGATTTGGATTTTTTTTTTTTTTTAAACTTAGTGTTCAAAATAGCTCTTGTGTCTGGAGTTATGCTGGCTGTGCGGGAAGTCGCTACTGCTCTGATCTTGCTGCTTCACTCTTTAAAATTATTATCTCTAGGTGCAGCAGCATTTATCCAGCACAGGCTGAAACTCCCTTTTCTCACTTTTTCTGCTCTCTATAATAATTTCTGACTCTTGTCCCTACAAACGATTAAAGACAGCCACTTTCAGATGATTGCTTTTCTTTGGTGGTGCATTTTGGGGGGGGCAGGTTGTGATGGAGTGTCTGGTGTTGTCACTGTTTCATCACAAAAACCTAATTTTCAGGTAATTAACAGGACTGAGTTGCTTCTGTGTCATTCTGGGTTGCTCCCGCTGACCCAGACCTAATTATTGTGGCTGCTCAGTACCTTTGAAAAATTGAGCGGTTAGTTAATTTAGAACCTCTCATTAAAAATAAATAAATAAATGTAGTCTTGGTCTTTAATATGGATGCGTGACTCCTGCTGCTGTGAAAACGTCATGCTTTGCATTAATCATATAAGCACTTGATTTTTTTTTTTTTTTGAAAGTCATTTGCTTGGCAGTGCTGGCCTGTGTCATCCTCTGCTTATCCTTGGAATAAGCTGGGGCAGCGCAGAATTTTCCACCTGGCCTCACCAGTGAGCTGCAGCCCTGGCCTGGAAGGACTGTGTGTGGCAGGAAAGAGTTCGTTTAGTCCTCCTCCTCAGCACAGAGCCATTGAATAAAACCAGAAATCAGTCCCATGCATTTTGCTTAGGCTTCTACAAAAAAAAGTTGTATCTGTGCTGTCGGAGCGGACTGTGGCTGTGCGGGGTAGGACTGTGCTGGGCATTGCTGGCAGCTGAAATGCTGTGATTTGCACAAGGGACCCTGTTCAGTTGCCCGCACACTGTGTCTAGTGCCGTTTGAGATGCCTTTGGGTTTCGTGCTGGTCCCAGCTGCCGGTTTGGAGAAGCCCAGGTCTCCTGTTGATCCAGCGTCAAGGCTGCCGTGCACCTCTTGCATAGCCTGGGGCTTCTCGGCTGCTGGAGGCTTCTCTTCAGGTGACTGAGCTGAGGTTTCTCTGAGGCAGATGCTCAGCGGGAGAGCCTCACAGGAGGAAAACACTCCTTTGGACCAGAGGTCAGTCCCGGTACTCGGGCCTGAAGCTGCGATAGCCGTTTTACAGAGCTGCTGAAGCATCTAATGCTGAACACATGAGCTCTCTAGGATGGCTTTTATGTGTCCTTATTTTTGTGTGGTGTCTCGCAAGTCAAGGACTCAGTAGGGGCTTCAAGTGTAGTATTGACTGGTTTCCACAGAGAATGGCCTAACTTACAGAGTTGAGGTTGCCAAGTTCCTCATATGTCCTTGTCTGTTAGATGCTTTTATGAGCAGGAAAGCTGCTCACCTGAACGTAGGTGCTAACTGCTTAAAAACTTAACTGCTTTTGGAGGCTTTTCTACAGGATTTGCCTTTCAGCAGTTGCTTTAGAGGTAAAGAAATATGTTATGTTTAACAAAGTTGGTAATACCTGTGATGTCCTATATGAATTGCTTTGCTTTTAAATCCTGTTGAAAAATACAGCGAGCCGTGGTGTTCTAAAAAGGGTTAAACTTTTCTTGTACGCTGCCATAACTGAAGAGAGGCTTCATTTCCATGAGGCAAGTCACCTATTTCTGTATCAATTAGGTATGGTCTGAGGTAGGTTCTGTATTTTCAAATATACATCTTTCTCTTTTGGAAATGAAGTAATGCTTAATCTTTTTTCTTTTTTTTTTTTCCCCCGAAAGGCTTTAGCCATCTGTTTTTCTCTTCTGTTGTAGTTTCATAACTGGATGCTGCAGGAATTTTAAGATTTGGCATGCACTGTGCTTGGGAGAGAAATGAGCTTTTTGAGATTCCGTGGTTCGCATCAGTCTGCTTGCCTTCTGGTCGCTGCTTTCCAGCAAACTCTTCAGTGCCAAAGGCCACCGAAAGAACTGGAGTTAACCGGTTGCTGTAGAAATCCTTGGGGGTTGTCGGTACAGGGTCAAGCTGTCAAATTGCTCAGTTCATTTCCTTGCCTTGCGTGGTTGTTAAGAGAGGATTTTGTGAGCACCTAAGTGCTTTTAATCACATTGAAACGTGTGACAAAGAGATATGGTTACAGGTGAATTCAGGATCTCTTTGAGTTGGTTTTGCTGGGAACCACGCTTGTTGTCCTGGGCTTGCTCTTCTGAGTTTTTCATCGGATATGCATTTGTGTGTTAACTGTGTAGGTATACCGTAACAAGTATAGCTTGCGCAAGGAAAGTGTCATGCAATTTCTCCTGCTTTTCAGCTTCTCTTCTCCTTCTCAATTAAGTTATATTCTGTCCTTACACTCTTCATTGAGATCTCCGATTCCGCACCAAATAATCCCCATCTGCAAATACACTTCAGCATTTTCTTCTCCATTCATTTCCAGTTTTGACTGAGGACTTTTTGAAGGCTTAAGTTGTGTGTCAAACTTAATTCTTTCCACGTAATCACCACCAGCTGCCTGACAGGTCAGGCTTGTCCCTTTCTTCCTGTAGTCAATTAAAACACACTTACTGTCCACGCGCAAAAGTGGTTCTCCTCTGCCACCTTGCATCTTTCTCCTCCTAATATCCCAAAGAAGATAATTGATTTCAGACGTGTGGATCTGTTCCTTTGGGCTCTCTGCCTGATTTCTGTCAGGAGGTTGTCCACCAATCTTGACTCCTTAACACCAGCTGCGTTCCTTCCGTACCTTACCAAACTGGCCTCCTGGCCCCTTTTATAGCCTTATGTCTGTTCCATGGACCGCAAGTTTGGGGTTCCTTATTGAAGTTTTTGGGTGCGTATTGTGCATTGAAGAGATTTCAGTAGGAGAGGTATGGGTGTATGTGAAATCTTTCCTGCTGCTGAGTTTTTTCAGCTCGTCAGTGCTGTGTACTTACACCTATTTTCTATTTGCAGAAACTCTTTGAGAGTATTTGAAACTCTTGTGTCCAGTTCCTAAAAGAACTTGTCGATAGAAGCAGGCATGAAGTTTAGTATCTGCAAGGTAGAAAGATTCAGGTTTGTTCGGAATTTTATTTGTCTTTGAGAGACAGAATTCTTTCCAGCAATTCCTTGACGTAGTTTACTGTCCTAGCAGTAAGAAAAATAATTGTGTAAAGCAGAAAATATTAGGTTATATCCAAGTTAGACAATTCCATCCTAATGGTCTGTCATTCATTCTTTTAAAGGGGTGAGTGAGGATGTCTCCTTGAATAAATAAAATATACTAACTTACATTCTAACACAGCTTTATTTTTCCAGAGAGAAACTCTGTGTGTTTGTGTGTGTAACTTCTTCATAGAGCTTTACAAACAAATAAAACCTGGCTCTGTTCCTGCAGGCACTGTGTTGCATACATACGATAAAGTACGTCTGCTGTTCCTTTGAACCCAGTGGACTTGAGCTGCAATAAAGAATTTTATTTTTTTTTCCAGGATTGGAACCCTGTGAATACTCTTTTCAGCTCTTTGTGTTATGTCATTAAATAAAATGAAATATTATGACATTGTGTAGGCCTCATCTGAGCTGAGGCTTCAGTCTCTCAGTCTGCTCAGGCTCTATAGTGCCAGCCTGTTGCTTCAATTAGTTTTTAATTGGTCAGAGAGAGCCGAAGTCCCTTTCACAGCTTAGTGTGAATAAGGCGAGGAGGAAGAGGCCGACAAGGTTGACTAAATCTGAGGAAACTCTTCTTATAAAACAAACCAAGCATTCTGCTTGGGTGGCTTTCTGAGAGTGTTGGGATGCAGGGGGGGGTTGTTTGTTTACTTCTAAAAGCTTTCCTGGTTTACTGTGAGCGTGTGAAGTGCATGTATGTGTTTCCCTTGCCCCTCTCTGTCCCGTTTTGGGGTGGAAGCTGGCCCTGGCAGGCTGTTTGCCATGTGGTGCTCCCGAGCTGCCCTCTGCACCACATCTCTTCCACATGGCCCTGGAGTGGACTCTGAAACGCAGGAACTGTGCAGCTGAACTTTTGTTCCTTCTTTTTAAGATATGCACACGGCAGTAGGGTAAATAAAGCCGTCCTTGTTTTCTTCCTCTTGTTGTCTTTGAAAAATGTATTTCTGCAGTGTAGAGTTTATGTAAGTGCATCGGAGCCTCACAGCTGGGAAGCTGTATGTTTTGGCAGTTGAGGTATAGGGTGGTTGTGGCTTTTGGCACCTGGAGAGGGACTTGGGAACTGTGGGTTAAGCACGAGCTAAAATTAGCAGAAAAATAACTAACATGGCTGTTGTCTGAGGCTCTGACTCATGAGGCTCTCTGGATTCAAGAGTGGGGCTGAGATGTCACTGTCCCTTAGCCGTAACCTTCCTCTGCCCCGAAGCAGTGGTGGGGATGACAGTAAGGCCGCCTGGTGTGTCGGTGTTAACTGCCATCGATTTGGGTTCCTGTTTGTACGGTGAGAGTCAACCGCAGCAGTTGAGAAGCGTACTCACCTCCCTTATGCTGCCCGGGTGCAACGGGCATGCAGACCTGCCGGAGGGGTGCGATGAGCCACAGCTGCTGGCAAGAGCATCTCAAAGGGCTTCAGCTAAGTCACCCGAATCCTGAGTCAGGGCCCTGGGCTGTCACTGTAGGGCCTCCAAACGCACACTCTTTTGAGATGAATCAGAAGTGCGGGCCCTTCTGAACTATGGTTTCCAGCTGCCTGCAAACCTGTAAAGATGAGCAGTGCACGAGTCATTCTCGTTTGCCTGTTGAGCTTCTCACTGTAGTGGAAAGTTGTTATTGGGGGTTGTCTTTTATTTCTATTTTATTATTATTTTAGGACACTTTCTTGAGGAACACTCCAAAGCTGTGGCCAGGCTCTGCAGCTGCTTAACTGTCTGCAGCTGCTGAACTGAGCTCTCTGTGGCTCTGGGTATTTATTTTAGCACAAACTGGTTTCAGGTTTTTTCATGTGCGCACTCAGTCTCCTGCAGTCATTCTGTGGGCTTTGTTTTGGGTGAGGTGCTGTATCGGAGCCTAACAGCACACTAGCAGGTCTGATCTTTCTTTTCTAATAGATCTGTTTTGAAAAAAATTACTTTGCTGACCAAACATCACAAGGGCAAAATAATTTCTAGTTTCGGGGACAGCTAAATTGCAACAATCGGGGGTGTTTTAAGGCTCTGTCATATCTCACATCAGTTCTGACTCCCATATTACTACATTACTACCTACATTACTACCACTCATTTCCTTGGTGCCATCTCCGCAAGCACCGGTGATGACCACTCACCCTCCTCTTTCTTTACCCAAGCAGCGCTGTTTGCTTCCTTGCTGCTGGCTGATGGGTCAGAGCTGTCTGGGGCTGCCGGATGGGCGGTGTTGGCTGTTGTGGTGGGAGATGTGTGGTGGATGTGCAGCTTTGCTGGGAGCGTATATTCATCTCCACCTTCCTTTAAGGCTGGGCAGACCAAACACATTCCCTAAATCAGCTCTGGGCTTTCCATTAGGTACGTTGCTGCCTGTTGCCCTAAGACGATAGCTGTCGTGAACTTTCTTCAGGGCTAAGACTACTGCACTGATGCCTGTGCTTTTAAATCCAGTGTCATCAACTGACTTTCCCCTCCCAGCTGTGCTTGGGAAAAGTATTTGCATAGCCAGGACTGCTAATATCAAAAGCCATATTAAATGAAGTAATTGGAGAATCTGGATCATTGAATAGAGTTGGCAGCACGTTGTACGCTGCCGCTCGGCATGCACTGTGAACTTCCTTTACTTTCAGTGACTGCTCATTAAGTAAACTCTGAATCCCTTTGTTTATGGCAGTACATAGGAGGAGATTTAAAAGAACAGAAAAGAGCTGTCAAAACAGCTTAATTCTCTTTTCCAGCAAAGATGGAAGGCTCAGCAGCCTGTAAATTTCCAACCCAACCTGTTGCTGATTTATCTGTGGTTTATTAGCAGAGGACTTAACCTTGACAGCTCCTGGTGACACCTGACATGATTATAGCTCTGGCTGTGTTGGCAGGTGGGTGAGTCTGGCTGGCTGGCTGTTCTGAACTGCTTGGCTGGATTTTTCTTGTGGTGGTACCTACCATCTGTTGGGAAACTGATTTAGTGGTTTGTCTCTTCCTGTAGGTTGGAGGAGCGATAGTTTATAAAGCTGTGAAAAATTTTAAGAGAACAAGATTTTTCAACTCCTTTTTCTCTTTGAGTGCCGATCTTAACTGGATAGAGCACTTGGAATAAGTGTCTCTGAAGTTGAGCGAGTGAATATTCGTAAAACTTCCCCTTGCATTCCTTTATCTTTGACATGTAAGAACTCTTTAAGAATGGAAAAGTCCCGACCCGTTTTTCACCACTTCCTCTCCTACCACGAAAAGCAAATGAATCTAGGACAGTGTTACTGGGTTTTGAGGCATATTTGGGATGGCTTCTGTTTACCGTTAGCACTTTTTAAAAGATCCTTTTTTAAAAACACCTATGGTGATGGTGTTTTCACCCCCCTTTACTGGGATTTGTGGATGTAGAAAAGGCAATTTGGGGCAGTTCTAGAGAGTCCTGCCCTTTTCTCTGGGCACACAATGCTGTAGTGTTTGGTAGGGCCGTGCTGTCAGTGGTTAGGATGAGCTACCTGGCTGTGGTGGTGTTTTTTGAACCTTGGGCTTCTCCCTTATTTTTAGCTTTGCTTCATAGGGGAAAAAAATTTCTCGTGTGATGTTAAAACATGTCTGAATTTTCTGTCTGGCCAGCAAAATCCAGCGTTGCGTCAGAAAGTTTCAGCAGACAATTCCAACCGAAGCTTACGGGGGTGGAAACCTCCAGCTATTGTTTCCATGGGTTTTGTGACAAAGGGGCTCTGGATAGAAGAGAGAAGTCTTGGTCAGACCCCATGGCTGCAGGTAAAAAAGCCAGTAGCTCTGCCTTTTATTAGACATTGGAGAATCCGCAAGGGCGAAAGCTGCTGGCAGCCTGACCGCTTTCCCTCTGCCTGAAACTACAGGTTTGTTTCAGTTTGTGCTTCCACACGGCCCTTTGTGTGAGCATATTTTCAGAGCGAGGAGCTGCTAGATACGTTTCTGTGTTTCTCTGCTCCCCATCTGTTACCATCGCTGCCTCGGGAGAGGCTGTATTGCAAGGGAAGATGGCAGTAACCTGCGCATTCAGTTTGGGGTTACCCCGTCCTGGAGCTTGGTGTTCATCTTACCCGTCATCGGTAACTTCAGTCCTGCTGATAGCGTGGCTCATACTGATGTAGTACCACTGCAGATGAGTGTAGTCCCTCATCTTCTTTCCTTTTGCTGTACCAGGAAACAAGAATATGGAAATTTTTGCCTATAGATTCCATCTTGTTGTCTTGAGTGAACTGTAATAAAGTATTTACAATGCACAGTCTGCTTCCTCATGGAAGAAAAAATAATGCTGACTTCAGGAAATAAATTTCTTTCAGACAAATTTATTCTTAGGGAACTAGAGCATGTACTGTAGGGGGAAAAATAATACTTCTTTTAGCAACAGCTGTTAAAAGGAGGGTGCTTGCTTGATTTGCAATTAATAATAAAGTCAACAAACTGTACTTGAAAAAAAGAAGATAATCTTGAGCTATTCTTGACTAAAGGAAGACTGCACTTTACCCTAACTTGTTTATGTCCACCTTATTGCGAGAACTGTCAGTATCTCTTATGGTTGAGAAAACCCCGTTAAGGCTTAGAGGAGCAGAACCCTGTTGTCTCGTTAGCCTCACAGAGAGGGTTTTCTGCACTCCTCTTCTTCTGCACTGTGCCGTAGCTGGGCTCAGAGGAGACTGGGTTAGGTTTGTCTTGAGTTTCTCCTCTGGGATTAGTTTCTTTGCTGCCCTAGGAAACCTTTAAAAAATGGTTGGTCTTTATGTGGGATATCTTCTCGTTGCAGTTCAGCATTGCTCAGGGCTGGGCAGGAGCTGAGCTGACAAGGAAGTGGAGGGAGTGAGACTTTTCTCCCTGTTTAAACATCTTCTGGTCTGCCTATACAGGGTATACCAGGCAGATCCTACTGGCTGTGGAGATACAAAACCAGGGACCTGAATACCAGCAACCTGTGTGCAAAGCAAAAATAATTCTTTCCGAGAACAGCCGCGGAGCTGCCTTGTACTTCTGCCGATGTCATCTCTTGGGTTAGCACGGGTTTTATTGTTGGAGTCTTAACTTCTTCTTACACTGAACATCCCTCGCAGCAAAGGAGAAGTTAAAAGCGGTGGGGAGATGCTTCTGGAAGCTGGTAACATGTGGCAGAGAAGTCTGTCACCTGCGCATAGTATGTACAAATATATATTTCAAGATGCAGTGTTGAACCCTCTTAGAGGAGGGAAAGCCTGGATGCTGGTGATGAATAGCTGAAGGGGTGGCTGTTGCTTGAAGGGAACAAATCTTGTCCACCCTTGGTTAGTCTGGGAGACTCCCAGGTGTGCTGTGGGGCAGAAATCTCACTTTCCTTACAACCTCAACCCATCTCACTGGTAAATTAAGTCACTTTGAAATAATATTTCATGTTACTGAAAATGCTCAACACGGTAGTGAACCCCAGGCCTTTATTCTCCTACTGAATACAATTCCTGTCAGCTGTAGTCAGATTTCTGTGTTTTATTCAGACAGATGTTTGCTGACCCAGGTCACGTAAAATTCTTATGACAAAATGTGCCCACTTTAAAATGGGAACTTACTGTATCACATCAAGCTTTCAGCCTTGATTTTGCTGAACAAGCAATATGCACATATGTATACTTGGGCCTCATCTATACGCAGCAGCTCCACTGTTTTACTGTGCCTTGGCAATCCATGTCATACAGCACCTATTCTTCCCCTATAGATGGGATGCAGCAGTGCAGAAATACGTTATCTAGAGGCATTTTAATGGAAATAGCTGCACAGCCAGTTTCAGCACTTCTGTAGCAAAAGAAAGCATGTTTGTCTTTCTGATTGTACCAGAACAGCTATTCCAGTTCGGAGTAACTTCCCTAATTGAAGTGGTTTTGTTGTCACAAAAACTGTCCTGAGCAAGCCTTGGTTATGGAAAATGTCGTTGTGCCCCTGCTTGTGTTAAGGGAGAAGGAATCCATCGGTACTCGCGTCTCTAAGTTGGAACCCCAAATCCAGCAGCACAGGGCAGGCGCTGTCTCTGGTACTCTCTGCCATCACCAACAGGAATAAAACCCAAATGAGGGTTTACTCAAACACAGATCTTAATGTTTCACTTTCATAACTCATAATAGTCACAATTCTTTCTGAAACTACTTTAAAAGGGAGGTTACATCATCTCTTGGTGAATGCTGATTATGATTTCACCTCTCTTTGAGTGACTGCAATAGTAACAGTTGTACTGTTAAAGAAGAAATCTAAATTTAAAGTGTTCCAGCTATTTCTTTTTGTGCTGAATGAAAACAAACTGCATTATTTAAATATTTCTATCCTTAAGACACAGGTAGAAAAAGTCTGGTTATTAATATCATATGATGTTAAAAGAAATTCTGAGTGCAATTGAAAGGAGTTCTTTGAATGCAAAATGTTATAAAAGGAAGATTTATAGTTTTGTAAATAAAACTATGGTATGTGTCTGGCCTTCCTCCATGTAATTTTACTCAGTTCAAATTGCTGTCCTGATCTCTTCAACCTGACGCATCCTTATATTATTACTGTGCTGTATTTTCTTCCCTGTATGTGTGTAAGCGGTTTTCCATAGTGGTGGCATGCTGGTTCCTGGGTGGTTGACGTGAGGAGGGTAGGAATGATGCAGCGTCCACAAGAAGAGTACTTATGTGCTCTTACCGTTTGGTGCATTTACACAATTACAGGAGGATAAGAACTTACTTATAATTAGGGCTTTTGGAGCTGATTATTGTACCCCAAAGCATGATTTCTCTCTTTCTTTGAATCCGGGAAGTTGGTTTTGTACACATAGAGCTGTGGGAGTTTAATTTTTTTTTTTTTCTATCCCAAGGCAAGTTCCCAGTCACAGCAAAGAAACTGCACACAGCGTTCTCTCTTGCTGCCCTGATATAGCCAGAAGCTGCAGAGCGTTTTTTTTTGAGAATACTGAAAGTAGAAGAGCTTGTGAAGCTATATACATTTTCAGTTACTAAAAGTAGTAGTAAAAGTTATTTTTGTTCTTTACATAAACTGACTGACACAGAATTATTTATCACCTTCATTTGTTCAGAGCAGCCTTGATAAATTCTGTGCTGTTTTTTCTGTGTAGGCAATTTTTGATTTGGAGGGGGAAATAGTTCTCTTTGCTTCTCCTTCTACTAGAGAGTGTGGTTTAGTGGTGAAAACAACAGAAGTCAGACAATCCTGGTTCTGCATGAGGCTTCCTTTCAACTTCCCTCATTAGCGTGTAGACAAGGCATCTTTCTTGTCACTCCCTAATTTGTGTGCACAAATCTTCTTCTGTCAACTTTCCTACAGTTTTACGTCCTCAATTACTTCTAAGTAGGATTTACGTCTCGCACTGAAGACCAGAAGGTAGCAGCTCTCCCTTTGGTGGTACTGGCGCAAAGCAACTAGAAAGACGCTTTGCTGTGTGAAAATAAATATCAAGTGCTGATGATTTCTCTGCCCCAAAATTCTGCAGCCGAACAGCACCACTATGAATCTTGTTAATAATGAGGTCGTTTATGAGCGTGTTTGGTCATGTGTGGTCAGAGTGGAAACTGTTGAGAAGATTGGATTGAGGTAGGGCGGGACTGGTGAGGCAAAGTATATGGGGAGAATGGGAAAGGTGATTCTGGAGGGGAGGTGACCGTGTGATTGCTGACCTACAGTTACCGCTGCAGGAGCTTAAGCAAGGAGCTTTTTGTTGTGGGGAGGGTTTTTTTTTTTGTTTTCTATTTATTTTCCTTTGAGTGGGGTGTAATTAAGAGTATGTGTAATGGATAAAAGTCAGGTTGAGAGGAAGGAAATAATTTGTACTAGGCTTTAAACACATCTTTTCTGGATTGATGTTTCTAAAAGATTTTATCCAGTGGTGGCGAGATATTAGAAAATAACAATAACCGTAGGGACCAAGCTCCACGCCTGAAGCATGTAATTGCGCTTGAAAGGCCACGTGTTGATTACTCCAGTGTGAAAAGTTCAGGGCACCTACGCTGCTTGTGTCAGATTCACTCGCAAATCATTGTGACGCTCTGCCTGACAGTTCAAACCAAAGTGCTTTAAAAGAGGTGTTTATGTAGAAACTATAGCAGTAAATGAAGGAAGAGAACTTGTTAAGCTCTGTGAAGACTTTTGGGAATAAAGCTGATAGGATGGAGCCCAGTTATAGCTCCAATAAAGCTGTGGCTGCACAGCAGGATATAGGCTTATTGTTACTGCGATATAATTGGAGCTGTTGGGCTATTCTGCATAAGCTTGTTGACTTCAATACAAACATACACTGGCTGGATTAGAATTCCTGATCCTTTTTTTTTTTTTTTTTTTCGTTCTCTGCATTGCTGCAGAATTTATTCTGTGATTTATTTTCTGCTTGGGCTTCAGGTGAGAGCTTTTTCTTTCATATTACATCCACAAAATCCGTCCCAAAATCTAATGCATGTGGAAGAGAGAATGTGAATATTTGGGAGGAAATGTAGTAACATTTTATTTCCTATCCTTAAAAAATGCCAAGAATTCTATGCAGAGGGTTTGTTATTATTTTAGTTGTTTGTTGCTCTAGCGTGTCTGTCCTGTGACTTACTGTGTAAGAAGAGATAGGGTAGAATACAAGACATTTGAAATATTTATGAGGCTAAACTGCGAGAACCGCTCTTAAGTTTGGTCAGAGACAGGCTAAACTCTTGACTCTGACTCTCTTGAGAGAAGCAAAGCTCCATCACCCATTTTAGAACTGCCAGTCTGGTTTGTGGCCGATTCTTGAAGACCAGGATGGTACAGAAATCAAATGCTTCATAGCCAGAAGAAAAAACGTAGGTTCTATCTCTGGCACTCATATTTATGTGTTGAAGCTGGCTGTGTGTCATCTTTACCTTATGGATATTTTCTCTTTGATTGTTTGAACCTTTTTTTCCCCCTCTTTGGGTGTTCCAGCTGTGAGGGTGCATGTGGTCCCTATCCGTGTCTTAGGAGAGGTAAGAAGGGAGAGTACGACTGAGGAGAAGAGGGACCCCATCTTCAAATCTTGGGGTCGTTTGGACGTGGAGAGGTTCATTTATGTTAGGTAAAGTGGGAAGTGTCTGATGCAAGAGCTTCTCTACACTTTGGCCCCCCTGAGCCCCAATTTCTGCTCTGCCACCTTCTGCCATCCTGTTGCTGAGGGATGTGGTTCATTTGTGTGCTGTCCCTTAGGAATGAGGGCCGCACACGGCGGTTGGTGTGCATCAGGCAAAGCTGGTGGTGTGTGGGGACAGGCCGCATGCGTCAGACATGGCTCGGACACTCCACATTTACTGCCTGTCTTTGCAGAAGGGTCTCGCAGCTCGGAGGCTGGACGTTGCAGGGGCAGAGCGCTTGCAGGAGCTGCTGTGCTACCCCTGCGCGAGTGGAAACACATCAGGTTCTGCCCTGGGGAATCCCGCCCTGCCCCTTTTGGGGAACTTAAAGGTTTCTTTGCATTGTTCCAATGATATGTGGTGATGGTACAAAAGCCTGGCTCTGGTTTGCACTTCAACTTCATAATTTTGTCCGAAACACTTATTTTCATTGGCTTTCAAGTTTGAGGGTTTCAATGACCCAAAGCATCTTTGAACATTATCTACATTGAAATGAATGGCTAAATTCACACCTCATTTGGTACTATATTGCTTGTCTGGCTGCAGAACAAACAAACCCAAACCCTGTATATGTTAAAACCGAGCGCTAGCTTTTCAGCCAGAGCAGTGAGAAATAAAGTTCCTGACTTGTCTGCAACGAAAGGGGTTGAAGGCTTTACAACCTGCCAGGTCGCCTGTCTGCCTTTGTCCAGGTCAGGTCCAGCTGTGGTGCCAAGGACAGATGTTGCATGTCCTCCGGTGGATGGCTTCAGGGAAGAAAAGCAATGGAGAAGGCATTGGTATTGCGCGGGGTAACGTGTTAAACAGCAAGAGCTAGATATGCCAGCGCTCATCTGTCAAAGCCCAAGAGACAAGGTTAAATTAACAGATCAAGCCGAGATAAGTATTTTGTGTGAGGTCTTGTCTATGCTCAGAAACTGGAAAAGTTAAGGAGAGCTGACGTAAAGCATGAAGTGCATAAATAAAGCCGTGCTGAACTCTCCCGTGAATGCACTCATTCAGGAGATTTGCTCTTCGCTGCGGTAGCCCAGTGATCTTAATTTTCCTGCGTGTTCCTTCTCCGCTGGCCTGCCTGGCATTTTGAAGCGCTCGTGCTGCCGGAGTGTGGGCATGCACATGTGTGTGCAGCGCGGACCCTGCCATGGCTGCTCTTCCAGCTCAATGCTCCAGAAGTAAATATGTTAAAAATTTGCAGCCTTCAACTTTTGAGCTTTGTTTGTTTTAATGATGAGAAGTGCATTTTATGTCAAATACGCTGAAATATCTGGAAAATCTTATTTTTGCAGAATCCAGGGAGTTTGCGTGCCCACGCATCTCTATTGTCCGTGTTGATGAATCTGGACATAACTGGTTTTCCCCCTCAGTGCTCTGTGTGAACTCTGCGCAGTTAAAATTGATTCCCGTTCCCTCGATGGTTAGTTTACAGAGTGGATTTTATTCGTTGGGCTTCTTTGACCCTAGCTAGGCAAATGTATTAAAACTGCGATTTGAAATGTAATCGTTGACAGTAAGTTATCTTCATTTCATTTACTGTAATACCCTTGTAAAAGCTTGAAATTAAAATTTTTCCTCCTGTTTGTCCTCATTTAGTGCCAGATCCTGCAGCACTTAATCTGGTTGGAGGTTTTTGCCTTTCACTGGAAGGACACCGTTCTTCACTTGGCACAATGAGGTGTTGCAGTAATTTTGAGAGGCTTTGTCTTTTACTTTGAGTGGATGGCTCTCAGCACTTTGCAAGATTAAGAGTGTATTTTGCTCCAGGAACCAATCTAGCCTCCCTTTTTATTCACCTTTCTGCTTCCAAGGAGAACTGCTTTTCACACCAGACACATTTGTGTTTACAGATAAAAATTTTTAAATTAGAGTAAAATTGAAATCTAGGGTGAGACAAAATTACTTAATCTTTTAAGCTGTGTGCTGTATGGGATAGAGGGGCTCTGTCTCTTTATCCCTTTGCCTTATTTAATGGTACAAGACTGGAATCCAGCCTGCAAGACATCAAATCCACTTAATAAAAAATCTGGACAGCATCCAGGAGTCTTTTTGGTGGCTGCAGATGTTACTTTACAACTACCCTGTGCTAACATCCATCAGCTAACTAAAGTGGCCATCGGGCTAAGGTACAATCAGGCGTTTCACTCTAGGGTGGAGAGGTTCTGTGTATGGGTTCTGCTTCTTTTCAGTTGATATAAAATACCAACTACGACAGCCCAGGAAGAAGGAAGAGGGCAGCACAGTAGACAACGTAGCGACCAGGTTTAGTCTCCAGTTACAAACTTGGTGTGTGATGGGTGGCAAAAAGCTTAACTTAAGACTTGGAAACAGTTGATGCTGGCAGTATCTATATGTCTTCATTGGGGGCATAAGCAAGGAAAGGGCGGTGTTCATCTTTAACAGTTTATATCTCAAAAAATTTGGAGGATGCAAATGCCCTTTTGTGCCTTGAGGAGTGTCCTCCTCTTGAATGTTAGTAACCAGCTGTGCGCTTTTCAAAGGAGCGTAGGCACAGCTCAGGGTACGGAAAAAAAAAAAAAAATAATGTTAAGAACCACTACTCTTAGCTTTTTCTGTAAGGATGTGGAGCCAAAGGGCTGACCTGGCTCTGAGGGCTCTGTTTATAGGAGTGTCTGACTTGACTGAAAGTTAGATCAGGTTGTAACAGAAAAATATCATATGGGAAGGTTATTTAAAAAAAAATAAAAACTCAAAAAAACCCCCCAAACAAACAAAAAAACCCACCTTGCTGGCTGAAAGATGTAATTTCTTCATGCATTATCAGCATGAATTCAGCTATATTGTAGGTTCTGTTTGTCTGCTTTATTAAATCAAAATTCACGCTTTAAAAGTCATATGAAATATGCTATTAGTTCCCAGTCTAGCTGATCTTGAAATAATTAGTTACAATCTAGTTCAGTTTGCTGTTGGGCATCTTAGAAACAGCAGTTAGTGGCAAAATCTGTTTACGTCTTTAGTTGTTGGTGGTTTTAGGGGTTTTTTTTTGACCTTGAAATAAAAATGTTTCATCAGTTTTATCTGCAATTAAGAAGCTTGGTATTTTCAAAATACTTTCCAATTTTTAAAAGCTGTAAGATAGCTTGCTTTATTTATTTATTTATTTTACAATTCAAAAGAGAAATAGAGAACTTTAAGTTAGGTAATTGTTTTTGCTTTTTTGTTTTGTTTACCATGTCCAGCCCCTGGTGTTGGCAGGAGATTTTGCTTGGTCTCTTGAGTATCCATGGGTTAACGTGCTTTTTTTTTTTTTTTTTTTCTTAGCCAGTACTTGATGCTGGATATTAGCCAGGGGTGGGACTTTGTGGACATTAATTAAAAGGCTTGGTCAGTTTAACTTCCTAAAAAATGATACACATTTTTAGACTTTGGATGTACAATTCTAGGGGAATAATCGGCGATATAGAAATAGAAATAACCAGTGTTGCTTTTGAGATTGACTTTTGTAATCAGAAGTGTTAACTTCTGTTTCAGGAGGCAGCTTGGAAGCGATGTAACAACTTTAATTAAACAGATTGAGCAGGAAGAGGAGGAGTTGTTCTAAATTAGCAGGCTTTGGAACAGTTATTTAGCTGTAAATACCGATCAAATAATGTCACTTCTTACGGCCATACCTCCATCTTAAAGCAGCTTTTGAAAGGCCACCAAAATGAAATGGGCATCTCATGGGAAAGGACAGGGGCAGTTTCTTTGAAACCGTATGCAAACATGTTGTAACTCTGGTAATTAATATTTTTATTTCTTAACATCTAAGAAAATCACAGCTTTAATTTTGAAAACTGTCCACATATAGCTTACTGCTGCAAAATTTATCACGTTGGCTTAGTCTCATTTGTCACATTTTGAAGGTCTCATGAAGCTTGGAGGATGAGGTCTGTAGAGGCTTTGGGGCGTTTTGTTTTGCTTAGTGTGCAAGTGTGTGATTTTGGTTGGGACCCAAGTTTAAATTGGAAGTTTCCATGTTTCTCTGTGGTGTTCTGATGCTGTGGCTGCTTCAGAGATTTCCAGTAGCTGGTACATTATTGCCGTTGGCAGAAATCTTCTTGTTTCATGCCTCTGAAGGGTGGCAGAAAGGTGTGTTACTTGCGTGGGTGCCCCAGCTATGGCGAAGAGGCGGCGTGTTCCTCCTGGTAACAGGGCGCTTTGCTGAAAGCAGGCGATTCATAATCCTGCGGTTGGTCTTATGGCCGAGGGGATGCCAGACTCAGAGCTGAGAAAGCAGTTCAAGATCTCATTTTTCAATGCCCTCCTTCCCCAAAAGTGAGTTCATGCTTCGTGATACCCTATCTGTTAGGGCTGTGATGGAGAGCACCTGACAGTGTGTGCAAAACCTGCTCTCCTGGGCAGAGATTGGGGAAAGGAGCTGGCACAGCATGGCATGTTTTCGCTTCCCTCCCTCCCCTCTTTTTTTCTCTTTGTGATATTAATTTGCAAAAGCTAAAGGACGCTGCTCACAGATGAGTAACTTTTAATTGGGGAGCTCATTGTGCACGGGCCAGAGTGCCCATGTCTCGGGATAAATGCGGGTTAATTTAAGGCTCAGGAAAGCCATCGTTCAGAAAACTAAGGAGGAGCGTGTAACATACTAGCCCGTCCACGCTGCTCCCTGTGTGGACACAG
Source organism: Anarhynchus alexandrinus (assembly GCA_008711295.1). Classification (NCBI taxonomy): domain Eukaryota; kingdom Metazoa; phylum Chordata; class Aves; order Charadriiformes; family Charadriidae; genus Anarhynchus; species Anarhynchus alexandrinus. The sequence goes on along the minus strand of VUYV01000183.1, from coordinate 1,508,837 downwards.
CGTACCAGACATCATACTTGTGTCACGCTATGATCTTTAGAGTGTAAATCAAGAGTTTGCACTGTCTTATAGCTCCGAGTATATATTCAAGCCTTTCAGACTTACAAATATTGAAGAGGCAAACTACTGTGTGCCTCAGCACTCATTTGCTCTTTGTAGGTATTGGCCTTTTTAATTAAAAACAATAATTACTGCCTAAGCATCTCAGTCCCATAATGCAGACACCTGAGGTAGGTGATATGAACCATCTCTTTAGACAGACCCTACAAGCTGGTATCATTCTGCACTTGTTGCCCGCTCGGAAACCTTTAGTATGTTCACAACTTCTGTGTGTCTTCAAAGGATAGAAGTTGCTTTGTGTAATCCCAAACATGGCTTATAAGAAACAAAACCAAACAAGAAAACCCTGGTGCCATTGGTTTGGAAAGCAGCTTTGAAAGACGCAGGGCGCTGGATTCTCCTACTCGTGCCCATGCTGAACTGTAGTTCCTTTGGGATGAGTCCCTGGATTGCAAGGAGAGGAGGATGGAGGCATTAATGCACTGTTGCTTCTGCGACTGGCTGTGGCCAAGTCCTGACGTGGACATTGGAATCCCTGTGGAACAGCACGTTGCAGCCTGTAGCTCATGAACCTAAACCTTCATTCTTGTATCGGTGTGTGAATATGAAACTCGCCCAGGCAGTAAGAATAATGAAGATCATCCTCTTTAATTGCTATGCAGAATGTTTCTTAAATCTAGTTTAGATAAATTAGAGGACGAAGATTCTATCGTGAATAGTTCAGTTTTCTTGCACTGTGCTTTTGGTGAAAGATGCACACTTTTCTTCCGTTCTGCAGGAATTGCAGAAAAAGAATTTATTTTTTTTCTCTACCATTTTCAGATTGAAAAACAGAAGGGCCTTCTGTTGGAATGCTATTTGAAAAAAAAAAAAATATGCAAAATGGAATAGGATCTGTTTTGTAATGCGGTCTGATTAAAATTGACAATGGTGTGCCGGCAAGCCTCTTGCATATTTTTAGTACAGAAATGTATTGTTTAATGTGGGCATTTGTTTTTGATGGGTTGAAGCTGAGTTTCAGGCAGCATTTGTCAGTTAAAGAGGGTGGGGTTTTTTTAGTTATGCTTTTTGCACTTTTTATTGTGAGACTACATCTAACATTTACACTTAGAATCATAGAATCACAGAATGGTTTGGGTTGGAAGGGACCTTAAAGACCATCTAGTTCCAACCCCCTGCCATGGGCAGGGACACCTCCCACTGGCCCAGGTTGCTCCAAGCCCCATCCAACCTGGCCTTGAACACCTCCAGGAATGGGGCAGCCACAGCTTCTCTGGGCAACCTGGGCCAGGGGCTCAGCACCCTCAGAGTGAAAAATTTCTTCCTAATATCTCATCTAAATCTCCCCTCTTTCAGTTTAAAACCATTACTCCTCATATCCTCAGTAATGTGCATACATTGTTGTACAGAGATACTATCTTTGGTCTATAGATGGAGGTATAGATAGGTCATGGAGCATGACTAAAATAATCAAGGGGAGGGTTGATGCTGCTCAGTGCTTACAATTTTCTGAAGGCTGTATAGTCAGTGGGGACAGGAGCTGCAATTTGAATTCAAAATTCCTGGTTTACTTGCTCCAGTTTGCTAAAACTGTGTTTCCCTGGTTCTTGTTACTAATCTGTTTTATTGTTATCTTGTGAATGTGGCCATTGATGAAGAGAGGGCCAGGTGATGCTGGTCTAGCACTTCACCTTCTTAAACCAGCTTTCAAATCCGCTGTTACGTCTGAGGTGAAAATGAGTGTGATTTCTGCCTGGTCTGTGGTTATTGACTTGGCAGTTGTCAGGCGCCAGCTCTGCAGGGAAAGAGGACCAGGACCAGGCGGACTGTGCGAGCAGGTTTGCGGAATGCCTGCTCTTGCCACGCACTGCTGGGTAGGAGCGACCTACCAACTCTAAACTGAAAGCTTCTCTTTAAAATCATTGAGTCATTATTGAACGTAGAAGACTATTCTGAAAAAAGAACCCCTACCTGGCAGGTAGGATGTGTAGTGTAAACGACTAAGCACTGCTGGAGTAAGTGTCTGTCTAAGGGGAGTGTCTTTGGTCATAGGAAGGTGAGTTAAGAGATCCACTTGGTTTTTCTGGTGCAGTGCTCTTAGCTTCTCCTTGGGACAAGCGAGGTGAAGTTGCATCAGGCAGAGAAAGCTTCTACACGGAGCGCAACTGGATGTGACCTAAAATTTGGGGGTTAGTCAAGGCATCCTTCTGTTACTGCCAAAAGGATGTTAAAGAACACCGAAGACTAGGGTCAGCATGTGTATTCTGCAATATAAAGTTCTATTGCAAAAAGCTTTAAGAAAAGATTTTGCTAGATAGTTCTGGCAAGTTTGTTTTGCTCAAGATTCTCTGCTGCAATAACTCCTTGAAAAGTGAAGCTGACTCTGTCCTTGTCGCTTGGTCTGAATAATGGATGAACTTGGCCTTTGTTTAATCCAGCTCATTCTGCGAACGTCGATTGTGTTTGGTTTAAGAAAACCCAAGTCGTCGGCAATACATGCTACACATTCCACGCTCAGCCTTGCAAGCAGATGCTGTGCAGATTCAGTAGGTCTGACTGCACTTGTAAAATAGTCGTAGTGTCTTGCTTTTTTCCCTTTTTTTGTTTAAACCAAGAGAAGCCAGACTAGAGCTTCTTTTGAAAAGCAAAGTGTAATCTTGAGACATAAGTCTCGTAGAGGCAGATGTGCTAAAAACCCCTACAATTCAGTTCACAGGGAAAATCCGGGTCTCTTGACAGCTTCTGCAGTCTTGAAAAAAATATCTAGAAACCTCTGGTGGGAAGAAATAAGGGAGGAACTTTCTGTGTTAAGTGTAGAAAGATGCAGAAGTGGGAAGATCTTGGCTATGGTGTCCTCTCGCTGTGCCTGTTTGAGTGATTTCTCTTTTGAAATTTGCCAGCCTTGCTAAGACTACTGGGTGGTTGCAGTCGGGGAACAAGCTTTGTCTTATTTTAGGGGCTTGCTGCATGTTCTGCAACATGTTATGTTGGGAGTCTGCTGCTCTGATTCAGATCCAGCCTGACACAGTGCCGCTGGGAGATGGTTCAGAAGTCTCTTCACAGGCCTTATGCGGGAGTCTATGGTGGAGAAGTGGGAACAGACAAGTTTAATTTGCCAGTGGATGTGTCTCGACATCTTGTACAACTATGGTGAACGATGTCTGGGTACAGAGTGTTTTGAATACCCTTCCTTCCATGGAGGTGGGAAGGAGAACCCCAAACCCCTTCCTGAAATGCAAAGCTTCATCTTGTAATGTTCTTCATCTTATAAGTAGCTTGGATGGGTTTTATCTGCACAGCATTTGTATTTTCTTGATGTTTCTGGCTTTTGCAATCAGTGCTGTACCTTCCCTCAGTGAGAGGGCTCATTTGGCAAATGCAGCAACGCGTGACATCATTCTTACCAGCATCTCCAGGCCTGTTTAAAGCATCGGTGGTGATTCAAATGCACTTCCCAGAGTTGTAGGCAGCTGTAGAATTTCATTGATCGTGACCAACAGGAAATTCTGAAGGGAAAAAAAACTTTGTATGAAGCTCGCAAAAGGCCGTTGCTTGATTAGTTCCTTGGCTCATGGTAATCCACGGCATAGTGCAGGTCCCAGTGCAGAAGACTGCACTGCAAAGAGAGCTTTTCAAAGTAATTATCTGTAAAATAAGAAAAGTAATGTTCATCCCAAAGTAATGGTGGCGTAGAACCGATCGCACTTATTTTTCAGAGCCCATTAGAGTGCGTTGATAGCATTCCAGCAGTCGTGGGGAAAGCTGTGTGCTGGTGGGGAGGGAGGATTGGTTCCTAATGAAAATCTCGCGTGTCATGCTGGTATGCACAATGCAGAGGGGACAAAAGGTTAGTTAAAAAAAATAAAAATCTTATCAGAAGTACTTTGAAATTAGTCAATTTATTTTTATCCTTCAATAAGTGCATCTGCATGCTATTGTGCTAACACTGCTGCTTCTCCTGTTAATTATACTCTTTTAAGCTTGCTTCACAAGAGTAATCTAGCAGCCCGAAATAACTAATGCAGTTGAAATCAAATGCAGTAAGAATAAAACAACCTCAAAAAAACCCCAAAATCAAAAAACCTCCTTTTTAATTGGTGAGATTTGTGGCATATAAGGTGATGATTAGGTGACATAGTTTTTTCCAGTCTGTGGAATTTTTTTTATTACTGTATTTAATAATTGTGGATATGGCAAAGTCTGGCTCCAGTTTTTTGTCTTACTTTTTTTTTTTTTTAATTGGTTGTTTCAATGGGGGAATTGATGATACTGGAATCATGGCTTCCATCTGACAGGAAAAGCAGGCATGGTTTTGAATTATAGATGTTTTATTAATCTGTATTTTAAATCTCATTTTAATTACTTAGTATGCAGGGCAGCAATGATGCTCTCTTTCTGAGCCAGGAACTTTGAAATCATAATCTTCCCTGGTTCTTTGCTGAGTACGTTTCACTTGGAAATAATAAAATAAGTTGGCCTTTCTTCAGGAGTAGTTTCTTGTGAACCATGCAAAAGGGAGTAAATAGCAAATATGAGTTTATGGTAGGCTTTATAAAATAGGATCTATTGGATCCAAGCTGGATCCTTGAGTACCTGTGGCTGGGTCCCTGCCTTTGCTGGCGGTGGTGTCTGCTGCCCCAGTGCTGTGTACCAGTGTGGCGTGAAATGCAAAGCACCACCGAGTAGTCCTGTAGAATATTGAAAACTCCCACTGAAGGGTTGGTGATGTCGATTTGTATAGATTGAAGCAGTGTGGAGATGCCGCTGTTCACCTAAAACCCAGTTCTTTCCCCAACCCCATCGTCTTAGTGGTGTGTTATTCCTTACCTTAAACATTCTGGCTTTGCTGGAGCTGAATAAGTGATTATCTAAAAGCTGGTGGCTTTAAAAGAATGAGAGCTGTGGTTTGTACAGTACAGGAAACTAATTTTTTATTTTTTATTTTTAATAGCTGACCATTAGTATTTGCCCAGATTGTTTGTATTTGGGATGATCCCCAAGTTTACAGAGTAAACTTATAAAGGATACTAAAACTGGTCTTCAGCCTAATTCTTCGTTTACTTTTATTGTTGCTTAGTGAGCAGCCTAAGTTTATGATGTGGAAGGAGGGGAGAAGTCTGAAGTAGAAAATATTACTCAAATGAGCAAACTGCATTCTGTGGTTTTGGCCGTTTCCTAGCATTCAGACAGCACTAATAACTTTGAATGCAAATTTGCCGATTAAAATATGAGCCGGACTTTTTCTTCTAGAAGTGTATTGGCATAAGAGAACAATGAACAGATTGTAGAAGAGAAGGCTGCTCTTGGCTTCGTTTGTAAAACAGTTCTATGGAGATATTTTTAATTTGCTGAATTTGTGACTTTCTTGTAGAAAATCCCTTAGAAAAACTGTTCTTTCTGTTTGGTTTCAGTTCAGCATGTGGTATGCTTGGTGGGGAAACTCATCCTTTGGGATCTTTTTTCTCTTTCCTTCTCTCCCCATTCCATATTGTGATGACCTTCCTCGTTTTCTTTTGGCAAAGTACCTCTGGATGTGGATTTCTGTCATACTTGAAGTTGAAGGAGCAAAGTAATAGTCAGTACTTAAAATATACTGGTGAAAGAGCCTCAGGGAGCAGGTCCCATCAGCATGGCTCGGTCTTCTCAGTCTGAATTGAGAATCGAGTTGGCTTTTTCATGTCAGTGTATTTCTTTATATTCCTGGCAGAGGGAGTTCTTCAAAATTGGGAAATAAATCCAGGCTTGGTGATAACTGTGAGTGTGTGTGTGATGCAGACGCAGCTCCTGCTGGAGAACTGCAATGAACCACCAGCTGTTTCTGACAGTCTCTGTAAAGCCAAGCAAGCAATGGCACGATTTAGAATGAAATGAAAGAAAGGGAATTAAATGTAAGGCCAGTTACCAACCTGGGACACGCGCAGACCAGTATCACAGGAGATGACTCTCATGTTTTACTGCTGCTCTCTGATTTTTTTTTTTTTTCTATCCAGACTTGGAAGGATTTCTTCATTGAGACTTGTCAACCCTTAACAAGGGTTGCTACTAAATTTTTCAGAATAACTGTGTTGTATCTACATATAGTCTCTTTTTTACTCTTCTCTTTTTGTTTTTTGAGGCATCTGGCATAGCCACAGTCTCTTCTAGAGTAGCCCTAACGAAAAACTGTCTGTGTTGCAGGGAGGCGGGTGTGGATTCATTCCTGCTTTGAATTGACTCGCTTTGGTACTTGACACTCCTGCTTCCTCGCTTTGCTTTGCTGTCTCGCTTCTCTTGGCCTTCTTTTTTGCACACGCATGTAATAGTTCTTGGGCCATGTCCATTGGGGCTGGCCTCCTGGTTGAGATGTTGGCACCATGTGGAGCCTGCTGTGCTGCTTCACTTTCCAAGCCTGGGGAGATGATCCAGTGGCTTGTAAGAAAAATCACTCGTGATGCCAAGATCATAGAATCATAGAATGGTTGAGGTTGGAAGGGACCTTAAAGCTCATCTAGTTCCAACCCCCTGCCATGGGCAGGGACACCTCCCACCAGCCAAAGTGCCGCCCAACCTAGTCTTGAACACCTCCAGGGATGGGGCAGTCACAGCTTCTCTGGGCAGCCTGGGCCAGGGGCTCACCACCCTCACAGGAAGGAATTTCTTCCTCATATCTCATTTAAATCTCCTCTCTTTCAGTTTAAAACCATTCCCCCTTGTCCTATAGTTCCCCTCCCTGATCAAGAGTCCCTCCCCAGCTCTCCTGGAGCCCCTTTAGGGACTGGAATGCCGCAAGAAGGTCTCCCTGGAGCCTTCTCTTCTCCAGATACGTAAGAAAAGACGAGAACAGATCTAGAGGAGCAAAGGGACATCACCATTACCCGATCTGGAGCTGCAGGAAAGGAAGGGACCTGGGTAGGATCCTTCTTCTTAGCCTCTCTCACAGCATCTCTGGAGAACTGGGTGCTCTTCTTATGAAAACTTGTGGAAATTTGAAGTCCATGTGTTTTCATGATCTCAGTGTTTTCATGATCTACTAAGTATACCATGAGGAATGTCTTTTTGTCTCTTACATGGTTCTGATAGCTGGTGTTCCTCTATGCCTGAGCAGGCCGAGGCCACCGCCAGTAGAGTGGCTGGCAGCCCTGGCCAGAAGAAACAGGGAATGGATGTGCTGCTGAGCACCATGTGCCTTTAGGTGAGGGGGAGAAGAGGTGGAAAGCTGGTGGCAACATGGGCTTGTACTCTTCCCCTTAACTCCTCTGCAGGCATTGTCCTGCCTTCTCCTACTTGTGTGACTCTTGGGATGCAGAGTCCTGCTCTTGGAAGGAGGTTTGTCTGTAGTGTAGCCACTGCTACTGTAGAAACACATTTTCTTTTCACGTTTTTCTTTCTTTTTCCTTTCCTCCCCCATTTTCCTCTGCTTTTGGCATTTGTTTTTTTTTTATGCTCAGAGGCAAGCTCAGGATTGAATGAGTTAAAATTAAATTCAGTTTGGTTCACGAGCTAGTTTCTGAAAAGATAATAAGTTGGCTTTGAGTGCAAAGTGAAATAACTCCAGAAAAAAAATTGTTTATTGTAGGCATGGGTTTGGGTTGCTTTGCTTCAAGGAAATTGCTTGGGGGTGGTTTGGTTTTGGGTTTTTTTTTTTTTTTTGGGTGGCAGAGCCACAGCTGCCATGAAAGCGCAGGAGGGTGTATGCCCAGAGATGAGAACTGAACACGCCCAACACTGACGGAGCAAAGTGCTTCCCAAGTACAACAAGACGACCTCATTACCGAGCGAGATTTTGCGGGAGACGCTGCAAGCAGAGCCAACCTATGATTTAGGTCACCTAAACAAGCTGTAAGAGTGAATTTGCACAGTTTAAAAGGCAGTAGGTTATTTCACTTTCAACATATCCCAACCTGGAAACTAAGGGATATATTAACGGAGTAAGGCGCAATATAGAATAGCAATAAAAGGTGATGTCCTCATTTCCTTTGCAGGATCTGCCTTTAACTCTGTTTTTCAGAAGAACTTTAGTTCTGGCGGTGTTTAAATGTGAATTGAAGGTGATGTATTGGTTTTATTGTACCCTGCAGAAAGGATGAACAGCTCGGTGGGAAGGTATATAATACAGTGGCCAGCACTTTAGTGTTTAAAATGAGCTCTCAGACTGTGAAACCAGCTGGGGTTTCATTTGAAAAGTTAGTTATGAAGTAGATACGGCATCCCTGTGAGGAAATACCAAGGATAGCAGTGTGAACGCTGCTTTTTTTATTCAGAATACGTGTGTGAATTTTTTTGGGGTACATTTTTTAATGAATAATTTGAGCGCGTTGTATCTTGACTTTTTCTCTGTAGCATCCATTTTTTTCCCCATGATTTTTTTTTTAACAGGAAACAAGTTGTGCTGTTGGCTTGAGAAATGCAGGGATTCTTACACCAGTGTCTCAAAACTCCCGAGTAGCGANTTTTTTTTTTTTTTTTTTTTTTCTGCTGGCAGAGTCACAGCTTTACTACTTCTAAGTGGAGCTGTGAACTCCGTCGAAAATCATTTGCAGGTGGATTTGCAGTCAGGCTTTCTGATGGGATTTTGGTCATCAGCTAGGAAAGAAAGCCAGAACAGAGGGTCAGGGGTCTCCGGAAAGAGGGGTCATGCGTCTGGAAGTGGGACCAGAAGTGTGGTCATACAATGGGAAGTGTCTCATGGGCCAAAAAAAAAAAAAAAAGCCTGGAAGTTAGGTCAATATCAAAAATAACTCAGACAATTGTAAAACTGGTAAGGTAGAAGTAACAGCACTGTAACTATTAACCAAGAAATAAATGTTAAGAAATTTAAAGAGAACATGATTTGTGGTGGAAGTGTCCTTTATGGAGGGTTTCCATCCACATTCATTGGAAATACCGCATAAACAATTGCTTGGAGAGCCGTGCTGAATTTCAGCGTGCTTGGCCTTCTGAGTGAAAGTTGAGGAAGCGCTGATTGATCTGTTTGTGGTCCTCAGAGGAGATTTTGAGGAGTAATACAGGACTCGATGTTGTTTGAGGTATTTAAGTAGGAAAAAAAAAAAATCCTTTCGGAGTGAAAAAGTGAAATTGTCTGTTTTCTTTGCTACTTAGCAGTACGTTTTCAATATGTTTGCTTTGAAATTCAAGCTAAAGTTTGCATTGATGTTTATTTTGGGTCCGGGCTTGTTTCCGAGGTGTCTTTAAAGAGGCTGGATCCTGTTCTCTGCCCCATGGAAGAGTTTGTGCTCAGGTGCGCTGCTGGCTGTGGGGAGATGCCTGCAGGCAAGGAGAGCAGGAGGAGAAGGATGACATTAGTGTGCAGATTGGAAGACAGCCTTTTTCTAAAAATACAGCATCATTTTTCTTGTTAACTGGCTGATGCTGAGAGGGGTTTTTAGATGAGCTATTTTTAAGAGATAATGTATCCACCAAGGACGTCATTATGTGTTGCAAGAGTTTGAATATAAACTGTGTACATATTGATCTTGTTGTAAATTAAGCTGTTTTCTCCTTATCTTCAACAGGCAGCCAGATAAACTAGTGGTGGTTTGGACAAGAAGAAGCCGAAGGAAATCCTCTAAGGTTAGTTGATTGCTTAATAAGTCCCAACTTCAGTGACAAGCAGGGTCAGCTGTTTGAGGGACTGGTTTCTAGAGTGCAGGGAGCAGCCAAATAAATGAGAAATGTTTTAATTATTTTTCTTTTCTTTTTAATTCAGCTTAGTCGTAAAGTTCAGAATAAGCTGCTGCTGCTGTCAGTGCTAATTTATGGAAACACTGAACTCTGATTTCAGCTTCGGTTATTTGTTTAGCAGAATTGTATCGTCATCAGTTCAATTTTAGTTATTAATTGCTAGACCTAATTAGAAAGGAGAATCTGTTTCACTAATAGAAGTGTATTAAACATAATTTAAAAAGTAATGAAGAATCTGCCATCACTGCAACAGGAAGATAAAGTCTGAATAAGAGGCTATTTCGCAACTAGAAAATACTACAAATCAAAAAGAATAAATGCAGGTTCTTTCAGCCAATAGTGTATATTTGAATTAAATTTTAACATTTTACTTCCACAAACACTGTGAGGAAGTGGGTGAACTTGTGGTTTATGGCTAATGACTTGGTAGCTGGAGGAAAGGGAAGCTCCAAGTGAAGTCTGTTCAGTATTTGGGCGTTCATAAAGTTTGTCTTGCATGCAGTTGGGTTTTTTGATGTGTAAAAGTTTGCGAGCAGAGTAGCCCTCTCTTCTGTGAGTTTCACCTTACTTTTCCTGCAGTAGGAAATCTGAAAGCCTTATGAGATCACTGTCTCTTTGTTAAATGGTGCTCGGTTTGTCTAGACTGCTGAATTGTACTGCTCTGACAGTGAGATGGGGCGAAGGGAAAGGTGAGACAGGCTGGGTGCGTGGCTTGGTTTCCATGGAAAATGAAGCTTAAAAAAACCCCACAACGTGCTCCATTTACACTGAGTTTGAAACAAATGGCAAGCATTTCTAAACCTCTGCAGTGCCTAATATGACAGTCTTCTATGGTATTGTATTATTGACTAATAAAAGCAAAATCTTTTGTCAGTCTCAGCAGTCAGTTGGTGTTCCTTGGGAGGCTGGAAGCCAATTTCATGCATACAGCAGGCAAGCAAAGGTCTTTGGGTGCTGGTCGTATTGCAGGATTTCTTCTGGTGCCTTGCGTCCTCTGGCATAGGACTGTCCCCTTCTGCCCAAAAGCTTGAGAAGGGTGACACCAATGAGCTGGGGAAAAGAAGCGTCCTAACCACTAGGCAGGTTTGCAGGAGGAAGGAATGCGTGCCGGTTTTCTCCCTTCCCAGGAGCATTTCCTCTTCAAGATAACCCAGCCACACTCGCTCATTCCGTCTCGCCACAGCTGTTACCTCTTACCCTGGTGGGGCTCATGGCAAGTGGTCTTGTCCAGAGGGGAAATGTTGGAACTCAGCCTTTTAATAATTCTTTAACGCTTCAGTTAAATAGAGATGGTCTAAGCTCCTTTTTTTGGTGTATGCATGTAACTCAAAATGATACTTCTGAGAATTCTGGGATGATGGAGAGAGAGCATCCACAATAGAGGATATAGCTTGAAATAATTATGTGTTGAATAACTTAAATGTTTAGAAAATATGATATACAGTTTCCTACCCAGGAGAGCCTTTTGGTTGTTTTTTTTTTTTGTTTTTTTTTTTTTACTGGTAGTCTTCTTTTTCTATCTGTCATGCATATTTTCTTTATTTTGTCTTTTGACTCGAGATCTAAGCTATTCTAAGGGGTTTTATCTAAAGGCTGGTTACTGACTGAAAGTGACTGCACAACCAAATCCCTACTGCAGCGTGTGCGTCCTCAATCCTGCTGTAGGGTATGAAAACCCAAAGGTGTTACCAGTGAACAAACAAGGGTGTGAACTTAGTCTGGCACCATTTCCAAGATAACTGCTCCCATTCCACGTTCGTGCTCTTCAGCAAAGCCAGTCAGACTATTCCTCTTTCATTGAAGGATATCTCAAGTTACCTTGAATTCATAGCATGGTGTATAAATATATGTATATTTATATAGGCAGAAACTGCTGATGTATGGTGTCTGTTGTAGCTTACCCTGCCTGTTCCTATTTTCTATTTTCATTTTGTTTAATTTCTGCAGAACAGAGAGAGAAAAGATAATACAGACCAGTACATTCAATACTTCCACAAGCGCTGCAACCCTAAAAAGCTTGGTGAAAAGCAAGGTATTTGTCCACGACTGACTGGTTTGTTGAGATTCAGAGTATGTTTGGAAACAGAAGCCCTACCAAAAGTCCAGCAGGGCTTTGTGAAGCGATGGGTTTCTGCCTGCAGTGTTATGGGCATGGTGCTGTTGGGCTCCAATGGCAACATTGCACTGAGGCAAGAGGATTTTCTGACGCTAGCTCAGCTTTTTGGGCTTGAAGTTTTTTCAGCTGGGCCATATGTTTCCAGGATGTGTCCTCCTGTGAGTGTCCTCTCTTTTGGTCACCAGGCAGTAGGAGCAACTTTTGGATAAACTGGCAGATTTACCTGAGACTCAGAAGTGTCTTTTGCTAACTAATTAATTCATTCTCACTAAGAAGCTGAGTGGCCCTGAGGCCTGGGCAGAGGATAGAGTTAATTTTAGAGCTTAGGTAGTTGATATGATTTGAGCTGTTTGGATCCAAGACAGTAGATCAATAAATGTTCTTGATCTTAGTCATCCTGCCAGCAAAATACTTAATTCAACATGTTTGTTCCATCTAATTGCTTTCTTGGAAGCAAGTCAAATGAATATTTCCTCTTTTTTTATTTTTGATGGACAGTGGGCTTAGTGAGCACAAGGCATTAATAATTTTCTATGGTTTTCAGCTCCTTTGAGAAGGAGGAGGAGAGGGATGCGGTCTTACCTTACTGTAACGATGTTGTAAAGACTTCTTTAGAGGTTATGATTTTGTTTCTGAACTTGTCACATAGTTAGAGATAATGATATGGTAGTTCAGGCTCACAGAATGGTTGAGGTTGGAGGGCCTCTGGAGGTCATCTGGTCCAATCCCTCCGCTTAAGCAGGGCCACCTAAAGGTGTACAGGACTGCGTCCAGACAGCTTTTGAATATCTCCAAGGATGGAGACTCCACAACCTCTCAGGGCAACTTGTCCCAGTGCTCGGTCACCCTCACAGTGAAAAAGTGTTTCCTCATGTTCAGAGGGAACCTCCTGTTTCACTTCGTGCCCGCTGCCTCTGGTCCTGTCACTGGGCACCACTGAGGAGAGCCTGACTCTGTCTTCTTTGCACCCTCCCTTCAGGTATATAAACATCTATAAGATCTGCCCGAGCCTTCTCTTCTCCAGGCCAAACAGTCCCAGCTCTCTTGGCTTTTCCTCCTCTGAGAGATGCTCCAGTCCCTTAAACATTTTCATGGCCCTTCGCTGGACTCTCTCCAGCAGCTCCATGTCTCTCTTGTACTGGGAAAGTACAAGAGATATGTCATCAAAAAATGGGTTGCAACTTGGAGGACGGTATGATGGTGCTATGGATGTATACTGAAACTGGCCTGCTTAACTAATGTAATATTAAGATACCGTTGGGCTGAAAGCTGAGTTCTTGACATCCTTTGAAGCCCTTATTTTTGTGGCTTTCTATGATTTTGGTATGCCTTCTGGCCCACATGCTTTCTTTCCAAGTAAACTACTAGAGTGGTCCCTCAAGTAGAAGAAATCACAGGAGACATCATGTGCAGGTGTCTGAACATTTTAGTTGTTACTAAGGGAAACATAGGATAGGAGATGTAGATACGTTAAATTATAGTAAGTTTTAAAGTGTTGCAGGTGAACAGCAATAACCATTTAGAAAGAGCAGTCTGATGGATGGATACAGGACCATAAACACATCCAGCACTTACTGACCTTAGTACAGATTTAAGTTACTTACAGCTCCGTTCTGGGATCCCCTCTCTCTGGACAAGTCTGATTTTGATGCTTTTCAAGAGGCGTGTCATGATGAGATGGCTCTGTATAGTGGGGCACCTTCATCGTGTGTGCCAGGATTTTACAGAAGATGGTGATTTGCAGTCTTGCTATATTTGGCAGAATTACTGAGCAATTCCAGAACCAAAATGAACTTTCAGCTTGGGGGGGAAAGTCACCAATCTGCTGGTGCAAATGTTGTCTTTCTTCAAAAGCAGGTAGGTGGGGCTTGCCACAACTTTTCAAACCTCACTTAGATGGTTACTGGCATCCAGAGTTTGCAGAAGGTGGAGCTCGTAGCAGCAGACTTGCTTAACTCTTCCTCTTCAGTACCCTGTCACGCTGGCCTGTTTTCTCCCAGTTTTCAGACCCTGGACTTCAGGACTTGCCTTTTTTTTTTTTTTTTTTGTTGGAGTGGGGGAAGAAAGTCTTTGTTCTAGTGTAGAACAAGGGAAAAAGATGTTGTAAATGTGTTTACCTTCTTTTCACTGAGATGCTCTCGCATTTCCAGGCTTTGAACTAAGAAATTTCAGTTTGAAAAGAGATGCTGCTGCGATGTCAAGGAGGTTCTTTTCTGCTAGTCCTGTGAACACACATACAGGCTTACGGTTGAATTCTACACCTCTGAAGAATCAAATTTGCACTTGCCTCTGAAAGCCTGATGGAATTATTCTTCAAAGATCCTTTTTGTATTGAAGCTGAAAGAAGGTGCCTTGCCTGTGATTTCAGCACTTCTGCCATGGATTTATCGAAAACTGTTTAAACAGAGAGGAGAAGCAACAATGTTGGGAACAGAGAAAGGACTTCAGTGGTAAGAGCAGAGCCGAGAGAAGCAGAGGGACAGGGAGTAAAAAGGAGATCTATATGTAGGGAGTAAAAAGGATCCCTTGTTGTCCACAACAGCAGCCCGCTGAGCCTTTTTTAGAGGATATGCCATCAATAAAGCAGCAGTTGGGTCACCTGTTTTGCTGTCCCTTGCAATCTGTTGCCTACTGCCAGCCCTGCTTGGCATTACCAGCTTCTTTGCTGACCAGAGTTACAAAGGCGTGTTGTGACTCTGACATGCTGATGACTGCCTGCGACCAGCATGGTTTGGTGATGGCACTCCTGGGGCTTCCCAGTTTATTAGTAAAGTAATGAAATCCCGTTGGGTTGCAAATGCAAGCAGTCAAAATTAGGATTCTAATGAACAGTGCTTACTGTTTTAGGCATATCATACAGTCTTTAATAAGGCAACTGCAAATTTGTTTTCCTACAGCATTGCCGCCGCGTTAAGCAGATGGTGGTTAGGGAGAGCATGAGGACTGAGCAGTGAGTGGAACTGCTTAATCGATGTAGAAGTTTGAGGGTGTTTGTTAGAGAAGGTATGGGACATGAACAGAAAAAACTACCTCGCTGTTATGTGGTTAAATGCTGCCTTGGGAGTGTCAGTTTTGTCCCAACTTCATCTACAGAGTTCCTGACTGAGGCTGGGTAGAGTATTAAAATGAGATTTGCTATAGCTTTCCATTTAGAGGGTGTCTGGAGCGTGGGGACTGACTTGCAGCAGTGTTGAGCAGCTGTCATTGCACTTGAAGTGGAAAAAAGTCTGCTTTGGAAAACAAAACAAAAGGTTTTTTTTCATGCTGAATCCCCATAAAGTAAGGTCCTGGCTGATTTAAGCAGACAATGCGAAATTAGTGAAAACTGGCTATTCTTTCGCTGCTTGTAAATTGGGGACCGTAATACCCTTCTTTTTTCCAGGGATCTCACAAAGTTAAATTTTGGTGGTGGTCTGAGATGCAGTGATGGATGTCCCAGAAAACTATGACAAAAATATATCTGCGTTCAGTTTAGTTTGTTTGTTTTAAAGAAAAGAAGCCAAATAGGTTAAGGCCAGAAACTGCTTGATGAGAAGATGAAGAGGCTCTTTATCCGAGCATCAGCTATTGTGGGCAGTGAATAAGGCAAGGTTTGGTGAAAGAAATAGCATGAATCATGTATTTAAGGACTATGTCATGAATGTGTTCATGTGAAATTAAGTATGAACAGTTAGCTCAGTGCTAGAGACTCTGTTTCCTAGTGAAGACAAGGTTTTGTTCATTTTCCAAGCTTAGCAGTCCTTCTGTAGCTTTTTAGCAATAATATATGGGTGCATAATTACAGTTGTAACCCACGTGCATGCTGATGAATTGATGTTCATGGGAAGACCCGTGGGAATTTGCTCGTTTTCTCATCTCCTGTTGAACACCAGCAGCAGTGGGTTGAATGAAGGCTGCCTGGTGTTTCCAGGGCTTTGAACTTTCTTCTTGGGCACGTGCCGGGTTTTTTGGACTGCATCCCAGGGCAGGAGTGCGATGGGAGCATTGTTGTGGTGCCCAGTCTCTTTAACTGAAGGGCCAAGCACAATGATTTCGAGATGATCATGGGGATGCAAGCCGTAGTCTGGAGTACAGTCTTTAATTTGTCTCCTCCCTTTGTGATACTGAGCTATGGTACAGAAGAAAAAGAAGCCATCCACAAACTGCCAGTTGAGGTTTCCTTTGGTGTGGGGGAATCGGCAGCTTTTCCCAGTCCATTCCTTTTCCAACGGGTCCGTTAGCGGCTGGATCGTACTGACCTCCGGCAGATGATGTATGACTTTGGTGGTCTTCGTCACATAGAGCAAATCAGTCTTCACAAGCCACGCTGCTGGCGTGGAGGCACCGGATGAAGGACCCAGCTGCTTAATGTAAGCTCCTCCTCTTTGAGTTATTAATTTTTTTTTTCTCTTCCTGTCCAAGTATTCTGCCTGGACAACAGTGAAGAAGAGGGATTGTCCTTACAGGCTGAGCTGCCCTAAGCACTGCTGGAGCCAGTGGAGCTCCTGCTTGGCTCTTGTGCCCTGAACAGCCTGTCGCAGAGATGAGTAGCAGAGCTGCTCCGATCATAGGCAGTTGGCAAAACTTCTATTGGGGCAAGAAAAGCAGCAGCTCACTGGCTCACAGTAATGCCACTCCTGGGGCTGCAGGGGAGCAATGATGGTAGGGCTGGTTCTGACTTCTGCTTTTAAAAAATAATATTGAGGGCTTGGCTCTCAAAATAGGGACGTATTTTTGATTCATAAATATAAACCGTTCCATAATTTGCAGCAGGCTTAAAATATTGTGATCAGCTCTAGGATCTTACAGGACAGTAACCTGCACTTATCCTGCACAGCAGAGGCAGGATGAGGCGAGGTAGCGGTGAAGAAGGGAGAAAGTGGATGAGCAACATAAAGCATCTGGAGGGGGAGGCTCTTGAAATAAATAATATTTTGTTTTTGAAGGGTCAGGAGAGAGATTTTTTTGTAGAGACAAGGAAAAGTGTAAGCAGCAGTAAGTAGAGTTGGTCATGATAGGAATGGCATGGGTGCCAGGTCATGAAGTCCCTTCCATACAGGGGCTGGGGAAGTGGCTTCCATAATGTACTCTGGTTAGCTCATTTACCTGCATCTGCCTTATTTTCTTTGTGATGAAGTGACAAAAAGTCGGTGGTGGCGTTCATTAACTTCATGTTTGAAACTAAATTTCCTGATTTGGGGCTGTCTTCAACTTTATCTTTTTTTTATTCAGATTTAAAAGATCGTCTAGATTATAGTCTATAATCTGGACAGTTGAGCAGTGACCGTAAGGGAAGGTTTATATTCAGTCTCTTTCATGTTTTATTGTTTGGTTATTCCCCCCCTCAAGAATTGGCAACAAAATTCTGGTGTAAGTTTGGTAGGGTTTTTTGGGTTTACTACCTCCCCCTCCTCCCTGTAGGAGGATGACACTGGATTTATAAACATTTATACACTTTCTTATATTACAGAGAATTGATAGTAACTTGTTTTTTTAGGTTGGAGGAGAGCGCTTAAAAAATAAGTGTTTATAAAATGACCTGGTTTGTTCCAAGTTTCGCAGAAATGTATTTGTATTTTGGAAAGCTGTACAATGTCATCATCATCTCCAGCACCTCTGTTAATTGCTGCCGTCCTAAAGTTTGCCTGCAGAGTGGGAGGCGGTTTCCTATGGTGAAGGTCAGACCCTGGTGGGGAATTGTAAGGAAAAGTGGCGTAGCAAAGGTGAGCTAGTCTCATCTTCTTTTGTTCAATGAATTGTTATATGTTGGACTACATAGATCTGCTTTGTAGTGTTCTGTAACGTTTCACCAATTGGTATGAGAGTTTCGGCAATGCTGGGAAACGTTAATTTTACGATTAAGCCCACTCTGTGCTCTCCAGCAGAAACTACTGGAGAACAAGACTTGAGTTTGTCCAGCCTGTGTGTGAGGTGAGAGGGGTGTGTGAGACTCTGCTGCTTCACACAATCAAAAAGTGGACACTTACCAAGAGTGGAGAGACAATTGCTGATAATTGGTTAAGTGTTACTGAATGTTGAGAATTTGCCCCTTGCCCAGAGCACTCTCTTTGTGTTTGAAATTATTGACTATTGAAGGCTGCTTGACAACAGATTCAGTGTTTTCAGGAGTGTTTCACTAAATGAGTACAGTTTTCAAGCCCTTTGGTGTGTTCTATGTGCGTTATCATATGGAGTGCTGGACATCTTAATTATCTGGCCTTGTAAGTTGCTGATTTCGATCTGTTTTTAAGCATTCTTCCCTTCTCATAGGAACCAGAGGCCAAAACTGCAGAGGTGTCAAGTCTGTCTTGCCAGTTCAAGCAGAAAACAGTTGTGATGTTCACAACATGGCAAACAGTGGATTACAAAGCAGGCTGTCTGGATCGTTTTAGAGAGAAAACTGGGGAAAGATCTCAAAACTGGGTGGCCTGAAGTGCTCGTGCGAGTCTGTAAGCTCACCTCCACGTTCTTCCTTAAGCAGCTTTCTTCCTCTTAACAGGCATTGGGTTTGTGCCAGAGCAATGCCGTAGTTTGAACAATGTCTACTTATAGGGTGTTTCAGCAACCCCTCCTGTAGCTCCCCTTTCCTGATTTAAAAGAGCTTTCACGCTACATCATCTCCTCTCGTTTTCCCCTGGCAGAAAAAGGAAGGAGTGGAGTTTCTCCTTGAAATGCAACAGAGCGTTTCTGCGTCTCTCGCCAGGCCACAGCTCTCGTCCCTCAGATTTCGGAGAGGAGCCCGGGAAGGGGAGGGCTGTGGGTGAGGGTCCCACTGCCAGTGGGCACTTCTGCTCCCCTGCTTTTTTCGCCTTGGCTTCAGAGACAAGGAGAGATGGCTAGTGAAGACTAGTGGGAGAGGAGGAGGAAAAAAAAAAAAGGTTTTAAAAGGCACAACCTGGTGGGAAATTGAGTTAGAGGTGAGGATTAGGGTGGAAGTGAACTGCGCAGATGCAGTGCCTTGCCTCGGCTCAGCCCTGGCAGCCATCGCCTGTCTGGAAGTGTTGGCAGTTCTGCTGCGCAGAGGTGGCCTGATCCGGCTCACATATCAAAGTCAAAGCTTATAATTTGGGAATTGAAAAGGTTTTTTGATACAGGCCAGATGAAACTTTGAGAAACTGCAACACAGAGGTCCCTGACATGAGGAATATTGTGCTAGAATAACACTCTTCAGTGTTAATTTTAAATTATCATCATTGTTAGCCCTTCCTCTGTGTTTCCCCACCTTTGCTTTCCCCTTTCCCTTTCTCCTTCCCAAGGACCCAGATGTAGTTGTGATGTTATCTTTTTCTGTCACGCTGCTTGTGCCGTACAGTGTTTATTTTTTTCAAAGCCAAAGGAGGATTTAATAACATTCAGCTGATCGCAGAAACAGCTTTGCTTTAAAAGCTCATTAGCTAGGGCTTGTCTCCTGGTTGTTGCTTTTGGTGACATGCCTGTCACAGGGACAGAAAATCATATATATCCACGTGTGTGTTCATTGTATCTCTCAGACTCTCCTGGTGGGAGGCAGTGCTGATAAAGGGCTTGAAGTAAAACTCTGCCCGCACCAGTGAATGCTCATTTTCCAGTTTGTTTTATAAATAGAACCAAGCGATGCTCAGCTGAGCGGGCTGTCAGTGCCTGGACCTTGGACAATGAAAGCTGGACATAATTGTCAGCATTGGCCAAAATCAGCAGGAAAGCACAGGTTCCAGACATGCCATGAGCTCTTAACTAGTTTTGTGAGAATTGGTATTTGGAAAGAGGATGGAGTGTCCCTATGGAGGAGAAGTTGATTTATGTGATGAGATGCTACAGGAGGACAGGCTTGCTGTCAGGTGCGCGTGTGCCTGGCGCTGGATTGCTGCCTCGTGCCTGCTGAATATCCCCATCGGATGAGCTGGGAACGATGACGGGGACTGTGTGTCCCGAGGAAGGGAGAGACACGAAGCTGGAGCTCGGATGGCCCATGGAGGGGATGATGATGACTGTGGTGTGTTTTGCTGCTTGCAAAACATCTTTTTCTTAGAAAATACGCTCGTGGAGTAAAGCTATAAACAGCATTGTTTGCTCAGTTACTCAGAAATCCATCCAGGCTTGCTTTAGAATAATGAGATTAGGATGAAATTCGGGCAATTAAAAAAGTAGACATTGGATTCTTTCAAGTTGCTCTTAATTCCTTTTTTCAGATACCCCAAGTCATGTCATTTAAGTTTATTCTGCAAGCACGAAACGTAGAAACTTACTGAAATTTCCAATCTAATTAGGCGTCTCTGGGAGCTGGAGTTTTAAGCAGAGCACCAAAGGTGGAAAAACTTGTGATAAAACCACAGGAGGGCTGGCAATGTTCTGCAAGAAAATATAAATAACAGGATGGAAATGAGCATGCTGTGTGCATGGAGACACAGAGGCAGGTAGAGCTGTTCTCTGGTGGCTGCGTGGGCTGGATCCTGCAAGCTTCCCCATTCCTCAGCTTCACGTCTCCTCTCGATTTCTCTGCCTCTCCCTTCATCCTTCCTCTCCTTGCCCCTGCTGCCTTAGCAGTTATTGTCACCTGTAGTTAATCTGCAGGCCTCTGCTGTGTGAGGATTGAGGGATTAAGAGTGGGTCTACAGGAAGTCCCTGTGATACTGCGGGCGCCGGTGAAAGCCCAGCTGAAGGCGAGAGGGCTCCTGAAGCAGCAGGCACGTGTGGTGGGGCTGGCAGACACGAACCCGGCATCTGGACTACACGCCACTTACAGTACAGAGTTATTGCCTCCGTGTGATTGAATGGGACTGTTTCACTGTCTTGTCTTTCCCACTTCGGTGTGGCAAAGCCATGTTTAAAGTTGCCCAGGTTACCTCAGGGTACCTGAGAACCTGAGGCACAAGTCCTACTAACCTTATTATAGCAAAAATTTCTTCTAATAGGCAATATTCCTCAAGTTCTCAGTGTTGGAAGGAGTGTAAAACTGCAATGAGTGATGCTCTAGAATTAAAAAAAAAAAAAAAAAAAAAAGCCCAGTTAGTTGGCTTGAGATAACAGTAAATAGATTGTACATTCTTGCCTGATAAAACCTTCCACAGATCTTTAATGACCCCTGTGCTGCTCAGCAGTCACTCATGCGTTGGCATCCCTCCCTCATTCCCCTTACAGAATAACAAAATGGATTATGTTGAGCTTGGAAAAAAGCATATTCTGAAACAGAAATTCTTGCACGTAGTGTTTTTCAGCATTAGCTATTAAAATGTAAACACAGACCATTGATACTCAAAGGTGGACAAATTCTCAGTCTGTTTTAGTGTGTTTTTATCGTTATCTTTTCTAGGTGTAGGTACCCCAGCATATTAATTCTTAAGAATTTAAATGTTTTAGTAGCATTTAATCTGTATTACAAAGAATTGCTTTGCTTTATGTGGGTTTTTTCTTGAATAAAAATGTCTTTTTGCTCTGAGGTCTAAACATGGTGAAACCTGCACTATGTGCTGTACTCATCAAGTGTTCTTTAAATAAAAGCATTCCCTTGTCTGGATAAAAACAAAATAAAGCTCAGCTTGCTACAGAAGCTCTGACCTTTCGGCCTTGATTTTTGCAAGGCTGTGAGTGCCCTGAACCTGTGCTGTGTGCTTAAAAAGAATAGAGTTTAGGACCTTGGGAGGAACAGCTTTAGTTCAGCGGGGAAAAAAAAAAAAAAAAGCCTGCTAATGGTCTGGGTTTCCTTACTCTTGTTCTTAATGATGTCCTTTAATAGCGTTCATAGAGCTCTAGGTTTAAGAATACAGCATTTTTGGAGTTGGTGACATGGTACTTCTACGTGTACGGTCAGGGTCCTGTGAGACTGGTCAGCACTTTTATAATGGATTTAAGACAACTGTTTCTTTTCTTCCTTTAGGCTCATAGCTGGCAGCCTGGCATCAAGAACCCGTACCGTGGGGTGGTGGTATGGCCTGTTCCTGAAAATGTTGAAATTACTGTGACGCTCTTTAAGGTATGTTGGTTTTGGGTTTTTTTTTAGCATAATCTTTCCTATTTCATAAACAGCATATGAAAAATTCTGGTTGGTAATGTCAGATTATAATCGCAAGACCTAATCTTGCTGGGTTTAAATCGTTAACTGCACAACGTTAATGTCCCCAGCTTAAAGCTGGGAGAGAAGGATGGGCTGTTCCCTGCTGAAGCTTACTTTTGTAGTTTAGTTAACACACTGAAATATCCCACTGAGCTGATTATGGCGAGTTGTTGGTGTAGAATTTAGTACATGTGTAACTGCGCACGTAGTACATGTCTAAGGGCTTGGCATGGGTTACAGTCTGGTTGGTTTTCTTTAAATACTGTAAGCCAGAAGTTGTCAAAACACAGCCATTTCTACACTTCCTTCTTCAGTTGCAGTGCTGTGACCCTATTTCTTACACTATTGACTATCAAACGGACTCCAGCTCTTAATTTCACAGTATTTAGTATGCCTCACAAACATCACGGTACTTACGTGATTGCAATCGTAGGAGTGGGTGTGGAGGATTTGAGGAGTACAGAGAATTATAAGATTTTACAGGGGATTTTTAATTTTTTTAGGAACTGCGTTTGTTCTATTAAAAAAAGCAGCTTATTTGTGTGGCTGTGAAGCAGGAAGAGAAAGAAATTGATGGTTATGCTCAAACTTGTTTCCCAAATATCATTGGGCAGAGCTTTTTTTGCAGAAACATAAACAATGCAGCTTGGCACGTGTGACAGTGTAGGAGGCTGCCCGGGAGGCTGCAGATTTCTGGGATTTTCATTCCATTAGTTCTTTCTTGTTTTTTACTCTGGTGCCTCCAGCTACATTCTGGTTGTTCCTATTTATGATTGCTCCCTTTATAGCTTAGGGCAACAGTAAGATACTTTTTTTCTGATTAGTAATATTTCTATTTCTTTGTCTTGGGGACTTCCCTGAGTAACTGCTTAGAAGTGGCTTCTGGTTAGCCTTAGAATATGAATTTATTACTTGGTTCATTAAGCCTAAAAAGGCGGTTTCTCGCCTGTTTTTTTGTCCTTGGGATCAGCAGTGAACAGAAACTTCCCAGGTTGCCAGTGATGCTAACTATCATAAATTTGTCTCTCTTCTTAGCAGACACATAGTCTTCAACCGAGGTTCAAAAGTTCACTCGCAAAAATTGTTTGCCTTTGCATGCTTCAAGGGCCTCTACTTGGATTGAGAAGTTTAACACCATTACATGACTATGCTGTGTGTGTCTGTAATCTGAATATGGCTATGTAACACAGTAAATGTTACTTAATATTTTTAACATTTAAAGTGAAGCAGAAATGTACGCAATTTTTGCTTGTGTACGCGATAACATGTTACGTGAAGAATGAGAAATTAAGTTTCTTTTGGGTGCAGCTCTGTGATGCCGTGGCTTTGGAGTAGAAATGTCTCCCAGCCTTCTCCTGCCATCCCACCCCACCTTTTTATTCCTACCTCCACTGCTTCAGGGCTATATCTTGTAGTCCAGCACAACAAACTTGTAGTTGTGCCACTGAAAGTGAGCATGAGGGCTAGGACCAGGGAGAGAGGGGCCTCTGGAGCTGGTGTTGGGTATTACTACACCCTTAATTTTACCTACCACTGTTACTCTGCGGGTAGATCTGTTCACTGGACTGCCTCCTCCTTTTTATATAAAGCTGCTTTAATTGATCCTCTGGCCAAACCCACCTTTTTCTCGATAAGGATATGCAGGTGTGATACAGACCAGTGGCCACCTTGGCCACAAGGGCACACTGCTGGCTCATGGGCAACTTGTTGTCCCCCAGGATTCCCAGGTCCTTCTCCGCAGAGCAGCTCTCCAGCGGGTCAGCCCCTAACCTGTATCGGTGCATGGGGTTATTCCTCCCGAGGTGCAGGATCCTACACTTGCCTAAAGTCCCTTTGGGAGCCACTCCCCTGTAAAGGAGAGTGACTGCTGAAGGTTTGGCACTCTGCAGTACACTTTGCTTGGCCGTGGTGTTTAACAAGCAGTAGTTGTCCTCTTCCATTACGACCCGAGAAGCTAAGGGAAGCTGCTGGCTCCGCGTCCGTGCTGGCAGAGCCGGCTGATGGGAGTGGGTTGCTCCGACAGAGTTTTGTAGCAATCACAGATAACAAATCAGCGCAGTGGTGCTGTTTGAAATAGAAGTGCGGGGAAGGGAAGGAGCCGGCTCCAGAACAGACAGCTACGTGTTTTGGGAAATAATTCATGCAGTAGTGGCTGTGCATTCGTAAGTGGGTGTTGAAATGTGTTGCTGGTAGGATTACGAGATAAGTTGAGGTTTCAAGTGCTGGTGAGAATGTTAAGAGTATCCTCTCCAGTTGTCACCCGTGGACACCTGAGAGCTGGCTAGCAAAGTGCCTGTGATCAGTCAATAGACGAGATATTTTGCATTATTGGCACATCCTTATTTTGGGTGTGAGCTTGTTTCCAACAATATATTCGTAATTTTTAGGCAAAGCAGAGCTAAGTATTGAAAGGGCTATAACCTTCATTTAGAAAACTTTCAAATAAATGAAGATTTTTTTGTTTCATTTCACTTCGTTCTGGGCTGCTGGTAAAATTTCATAGTGCTCTGGAGTCATGTGGGGAAAAGCATCAAATGGGTCTATTGATTCCTGCCCGTCCAGCTGGGTGAAGTGCTAATTATATTAATTTTTAAAGTTCCATCTGTTCTGAAAGTTTAACTACTACTTCTTTTGCCATGCTCTGTGTTGATGTTCAGTTTTGCCTTGGGTTTTTCTACCAAAATGGGGAGAACGAAACATTGTGAAACAATAAGCCCATTGTGGATTTTAAGTCCATGATTTGTAGTGCTTTCATGGAAAGATCCACAAATGCCAGAAAAGCTAGTTGAATTCCCATTTTTTTGTTGTTGTTGTTTCCATGGTTACGCTCCAACAGTTCCTTTTTAGAGTCCCTGCATTAGCAAGGTTCATGTTTTTATGTACAAACACACACCTGTATCAACCGAGAGAGATTTTAAATGACAAATTTTCACTGCCAAGCACGCCCGGTGCTTTTAGCAAAGCTAAGTGAACATCCGTTTTACTCTTAGGATTTAAATTGCAACATCATTATTTCCTAGCTTAAAAGCAAAGTGAACTTCCTGAGCAAAAATGTTTGCTCTTTTGGAGTAAGCGTGGACTTTGCTTCATTGGATTACAAAACCCACCTGTTTTGTCGGTAATATACATGGTTTATCACACCAATGTACTATTGCAACAACAGGGAAGATTGGCAGCTCTCCATTCCAAAGTTTGGGGAAAAAAAAAAGTCATTTTTAAAAGGCAGAGCCTTCTGAGCGCGCAAAAAAAATAGTTACGAGTAGAAGAATAATAAAATGGATGACAAAAGAAGGCTTGTATTGTGGAAAGTATGCCCGTTTCCACGTGTCTCTCAGAATAAATCCCATATCATCTTTCTTGAAAGCCTGAGTCCATCATGCGCTCTGATGACAGTGTGGTAACGGGCCATTCGCTGGCAGGAGCACTGCAGTAGAGCCAGTATGCTGTCTTGGGGAAGGAGAAAAAAAAAAAACCAAACCCTTTTGATAAAGCCATTTCCCAGAAGCCAAGAACAAATCCAGGTTCAGAATGGACTTATTTCAGTTTAGGAAAGACCAGTGGCTTGACCGGACGCTGTGGAGGATATTCCATAGGCGGAAAAAAACAGCCCTGTGGGCAAGACAAGATGTTGTGTGTCAGACAGATAACAAAAATCAGACACTCAGGGAAGTGAGCACACTTGCACACTAAATAATTAAATATCCAGGGCTAATGTAAATTGTAAAAAAAAAATAGATTAAAAAAACCCAGTAGATATCAATCCTTGTTGCCTTTCCAGTCCAGAGGCTGTACAGGAAGGCGTGAGCTGGCGTGAGCTTGGTGCGGTGATGTGCTGGGATGGTTCTGCTGCTCTGCTGAGAGCTCCCTGCTTTCCGGAAGCTCAACGAGAGCTGCCCGGAGTTGTATGTGATTTTTCTAGACTAATCAGACCTCTGGAAGCAGCACTGAAAGCGACAAGAATTAGGTCAAATTTTGAGTATTCTGTGGCTTCAGACAGCCAAATACAAAAGCTGAGGACAGATGCTGGAGTACCCGGAGCATCTGCTGTGGGTCACCGGCAGAAGAAGATCACAAACACTGTCATCATTTGATCTGATTCAATATGACAGTCCTTAAGTAGTTATTCCCCGAGAAGAAATGCCAAAGATTAAGGCTGGTATGAAGTGATCTAATTGAAAGGCAAGCTTCAAAAGCCAGGAAAGCTTAGGGAGGAGGCACAGGGAGGGAAGGGAGGAAGGCACTGACAGGCTGAAGATCTTCCCCACCCGCTCTTGCTGCCGCTTAAGGGAAGGAGCAGTCACTTGTTTGCTGACATCTTTCTTTCACTCCTATTTGGAGGTTGTAGCAAGGTGGGGATCAGGCTCTTCTCCCAAGGAACAGGCGATAGGACAAGAGGAAAGAGCCTCAAGTTGTGCCAGGGGAGGTTTAGAATGGATATTAGGAAAAATTTCTTCATTGAAAGTGTTATCAAACGCTGGAACAGGCTGCCCAGGGAAGTGGTGGAGTCACCATTCCTGGAGGTATATAAAAGACGTGGTGCTGAGGGACATGGTTTAGCGGTGCTTTTGGCAGTGTTAGGTTGATGGTTGGACTTGATGATCTTAAAGGTCTTTTCCAACCAAACAATTCTACAATTCTATTAGAAGAGATACAGAAATAACTCTGAAGATAATTCAACTTGCTGGAGAAGGGTTACCTTTCTTCAGTCTTCTGAAACCACCTTATACAGTGCAGAATGGATCTAGTCCTTGACAGAGCTCCTTGCTGCATGGGCTGATGATGGACTGATCAACAGAGGACAGAAGAACGTGACAGACTCATTCCTTGTTGCTCTTCCCTTGCCCCAGCCCAGAAAAGTTGTCTGGGTTTGGGTAGCTGGCATGTGGATGAGCAGAATGGGGTCACAGAAAGAAGCCGGTGGGTGGGATTGCAGAGGAAAGCTTGGAGGACTGAGCTTGTTTAGGGCCAGCGTATCTCTAGGAAAGCTCATAACAGAGTAACTAGGAAAACATGAGATGGGTTAGGTAGGTTTTCAGTGGTGGACGAAAGTGTTCTACTGAGCTTGAGAGGAGAGCTGAAGAAAGTATTATCTGAGGGTCTCACTGTAGGAGAACCGTAAGATGATGTCTTGTCCTTCGCACGGTTCCCTACTATTGGCTTCTCACCTGAGCATTGCTTTTGAACACTAAAGTCATCTTACTAGAGGGGAAAAAAAAAAAAGAAAAAGAAAAAGGGTAGCGAAAAAAGAGAAGGCTTTAAAACTTAGTTGAAGGTATGGAAAAGGAGTATCATACCAAGATGTGAACACATATGGAAAGAGAAATGGGAAAATGGAGCCCGTTTTTTGATATTAAGAAGGATGATTCTTTTTTACATAATAAAATGAGGAGGAACAGCAAGCCATTAAATCACATTTTTCAATTCAAGGTAAAACCATAATGAATGCTGGCTAGAGCATCATTCTGCATCTGTGGTATGTTGGGAAAGAAAACGAGCGTTATCAAAAAAATGGCTCTTGCCAACTTCCTTCCTCTTACAGCAAGGTATTGAGGCAGATTCAGACTGAGAAAAATACTGGAGTCAGATTCAGACTGAGAAAAATACTGGAGACAGGTTTTTTCGTTGAGTTTTTCAGGTAATTTTCATTATCATATGCTCTCAGGAAGGAGGCCTGTTTATAACTCATGTCTTTAGGTGTTTCCAACTGTGCGTTTTCAGTGATTACTTGTATCTGCTTGCAGGTGAGGGGAAGTGGTGTCTGCTGTGTTATCAGGGAGGGCTTTCATATGGTGAAAATAACTGTGACTCCCAGGGCTGGTATTCATTGCAATGGCATTCTTTTTTTCCTAAAGAGCTGTATAGTCATAGAATTATAGCATGGTTTAGGTTGGAAGGGACCTTGAAGACCATCTAGTTCCAACCCCCCTGCCCTGGGCAGGGACACCTCCCACCAGCCCAGGTTGCTCCAAGCCCCGTCCAACCTGTCCTTGAACACCTCCAGGGATGGGGCAGCCACAGCTTCTCTGGGCAAAAGTCCTCGAATAATAGTTTTCTAAATTCATCGCATGAGTTTTACATGGGAGATGAAGGGAGAACATGGGTTAGCCCATGAGGGAAGTATGTACTGGTTTATTTTTACTGGTAATTATGCTCTTCAAATCCAAAATAAGATGAAAGATTAGCCAGATTTATAGAAATGTCACCTTTTATGGAGACTGCCCGTGGAAATGTTAGCCCAAAGGGTGAAACAGTGGGTGCAACAGAGACCATGTTGCAACTGTAAGCTTTCGAGCGTCTGTTAATGCTGCCAGGTAGTGATGTTGTGAGTTAGCTGGCAGTAGGGCTGTGCGTGCTGCTCCCTGGGCTCCTGAGAGAAGCATTGTAGTGGGAAGAGTGAAGCCCCTTCCCTGTCTGTCCCGACAAAATGCTGAGGTTTATGCATATAAGCTTATTCAGGGGTTTCTGCTTTCAAAGGCATTTTAAGACTAACAAGAAATGTGTCTTTTTATAAAAAAAAATCCGGATTTGTCTTTAAATCTGAAATCTCCTACACATATGCAAAGTGTCCATATATTATTAATGTATTTCGTACTCGCCAAACTTTTAGTAAGGGCTCTACATTAGAGCAGTCCTTGAAGCTTTTAATTTTTATTTCTTATTCTGGGTGGTTGGTGGGGAGTCTGGGGATAATACATTTGTGTTTATTTTTCAAAAGCGTTCACAACTCGCTTTCAAATGCATGCTGAAATGTTGAATATTAAGAAGTCTTTTCGTTATACAATATTATTTTGCTCCAGCAGATTATCAGAAATACTCAGCAGAGCACCTGATTCTGTAGCCTTCAGAGGTGTGAATCGACTGTATTGGCATTATAGAAGAGCTTTGGTTTTCTTTATAGATTATCGCTATGCATGAACAAAATAACGATCGTTTTGTTTGTTACGTGGGATAAAATACCAGGCCCTGAGTTTGCAAGCAGGTTTAGGTAAATCTGCAAGCTTGCATTAATAGCTTTGGGGGGAGTTACGGAAAAAAATTGAGCAGGATGAAGTATTTAAGATTTTAGACACTTGTTATGGAGTAGCTTATTAAAACATAAAGTGATTAATGATCCCATTAAATCTCATTATGTCATTTTATGCTGTATCAAAGGAAGCAATTAAACAAAAAGGTAATTGCCCCAGGTTAACTCTTGAAAATTATAAGTATTTAATAGCTGGATTACAGAAAATGACATCTTTAGAATTTATATAGGGTAGATAGCAAACCAGCAGTTATCGTGCACTTTATTTACATAATGCAGAATTCCACAAACCTGATTAATGTGATGGATATATAATTACATAATCTGGTATTTACAAGTGCATTAATTGAAACATGGAGATACCATGTTAATATAATTTTGTATGTCTTGGCTTACCCTTCTATCTTTATGGATAGTGGTAAAATGTGTGTTTTACACTCATTTACAGTATTTCAATTATTCTGATGTATTTTTAAATCTATAAAGATTTATTCATCTATCAAAAGAAATAATCAAATTTCGACATCAGTTTCTAGTAACATTTTGTTACATTTTTTTCAACGACGCTAACATCCCATTGTTGGAGTACTGCATTTTAAAATGTGTATCGCATATGACACCTGTGGCTGTAGCTGTTAAATATCTAGCTTATGATGGTGCCAGCGGGCTGGCGTGTTGCTGAATTCCCTCTGTGAGCCCATCGATGCCCCGCAGGGGACTCCTGCGAGGAGAGCCGGTGTTTTACAGGGGGGCTGCAGAGCAGGGGACCCGCTTTGCTGGATTTGGTGGGAAGGACCGCGCTGGAGGAGACAAGATTACAGCTTTTGAGAAGTGTTACTGTCGCTTGTTCAGAGAGGAGGTTTATTCAAGAGCACATGTTCCCACTTTTTCTTTTTTCCGTGCTAGAAAAAGAAAGTAATAATTCTTTCCTGTGGTTGTTTATGCTGTAAGCTTGTTGCTGTTATTTTGTGTATTTGATGATAGCTAGTTAAAAGAATCGCGTATAGTACTGTGATACAGTCCCTCGCTGACTGTGTCTGACTTCAAGGAGAAACTAAGCGAAACAAGGATGGTTAGAGCAAAGACTAAGATAAGGTGAGCTGTAAAGATTGAGTGTAAGGCTTGTAGCGTTCTGAAAAGAAAGGAAAGGTGGTACTGACAGAGCTAAACAAAGCAGAAGCAAAATCTCTCCCTCTGTTTTGTTAACTTAGAGCAGCAAGACTGGTGTAGTATCGTTAGCAGGCTCCAAATAATAGCAAGAAAACTCTGCAGGTGCTGGAGGGGTCTCATACATGATGACGCAAATGCTGATTGACTTTTATCTGCTGGTGTCTATAGCGTGCAAGTGTCAGAGGCAAAGGAGTAATTGAGTGGTTTCCTATAACTAGAACTAATAGGATAAGATTGAGGTACAGCAAAACGGGGCTTCATGTCAGAAGGAAGCCTAAAGTCATATTCTCTTAGTGTGAGAAGCTGTTTTACAAGACGAGTGGAAGTTATTTTGTTATGGGTGGTCAGAAATAGGATTGGATGATAAATTATTGAGAGAGGGGTATATATATATATATTTTTATATATATATAAAGAAGTCATTTTTTAAAGTCGGGTCCTTGATAGAGGCATGGAGGGGCTGCCTTAATGTCTCCACTGTTACCTTAATTTCAGACAACCTCAACACAGGCTACAGCACTGGATTAAAAGCTCATTCCGTTGGAAACAAATGCCCAATATACAAACCTTGTTATTTATCTTCCTGTTGGTGCAAATGATTTTTTGATCCTTGTGTGTGACGTTGTAGAAATGTTGTGAAGTAAGGATAGGTATTTAAGATATTTGCAGTGATCCGAGGTGCTGTGCAGAAGCCATGAGTTTGGGTCTCCGCTCACGCTGATGCAAGTTGGGCACGAGGAGGTGGGGTGATGTTCTCGGTGCCTGCTGTAGGTGCATGCCTTCTCGTGCCAGGTGGGAATGGCAGCTTCCTCCACTGTTCTCTGCAAGATGTAGATTGATTGTGTTTATTTGGAAGGTGGAACTCAAGAATTAAAGTGACGTTTATCTTTCTTTTCCCCTGGATGAAAGGAAATAGAATTACAGGCCTGTATCAGAATCAGCCTCGTGTTTGTATCTGTAGGAGTCTTTATTAAATCTTCACTGGCAGTTCTGTGCCAACTTGCTCATCATCTTATTGACATCCATCAAAGCCTACGTCCCAGCTAAAATATTTCCCTCTGTCATCTTTAGTGGGTAAAATATTTGTGTGTATATGAAAATCTTGGCTGAGTTGCAATTTCTTGCACCCTGGATTATTTTTAGACTTAAGTTCTCTGCTTTGTTTTTCTAGGATCCCCACGCTGAAGAGTTTGAAGACAAAGAATGGACGTTTGTCATAGAGAATGTAAGCTGGAATGTTGTTCTTTTTTCGTGTTTTGGGTTTTTTTTTATATGTGTAAGACTTAATTGCTTAAAAGATTAAAGGTTGTCCAAATGCTGAAAAAGGCTTGAGTAAAATATGAGCTGCTGAGCCACAGTAAAACCTTGCTCTGCAGTAATAAAGGCTTATTAAAATACCTATTGTTATGTTGTGAAGAAGATACAGGAGAGGGGAGTACTATACTGCGCTGCTTAAATTCCTTCGCTGTAAGTATCAGTCTTCCTCTCATTATTTTGCTATGAGCAATGGAGTAAACAAGTTAGAGCTGGGTTATGACTCATTGTTTTATGGGTTATGACACATTATTTTTCTATGAGCAGGGGAGTGAGCTAGTCAGAGCTGGGTTATGACATCTGTGCATCCCAAACGGCAGCGCACCCTTCCTGGTTCTAAATGCCACTCTTTAGCCGAGAGTGCGGTTTCATTCCCCACGTTTCATAGGAAATTGAGGCAGGGTGGAGAGGTGAGACCGGCCGTGGTCACCTAAGCGAAGCACAGGAGAGTCTGGATGTGTCCCCTGGGATCCCAGTCCCACTGTCTCTGCGGGGAGAAGCCGTCCTGGGCACCCGCTGAAAACCCAAAAGGAGGCTCCTGTGAATCTCTGACTCCTATGTCAGGAGCTCCCAGAACTTTCCAGAGAGCTGAGCTCCCGAGGGCTGGAGAGCAAGCGCTTCATGAAGTGCTTTTTTCCTTTCCCTTCTCCACGTTGGGCTGTGGCTTCTGCTCTGGGGCTACTCAGGCTCACAAATGGGGGGACCAGCTTTGCCTGGAGTTTCCTTGAGGAGGAAATTTCTTTTTGAAATACATTTAAAAGGACAGTAACATCAAGACGGTGTGTTTATCTCTCATTAATATAGTTTCATTCTGGACCATTTCTCAGTAACGTGATTTAATTTTTATTTGTGTTGCTTTTAAACAACAATAAACATTGCTCATATATGGAGTCCTCATAGTGCCACAGAGCACTGAAGTACGGGAAAAAGTGGAATTTGCACGTTAGCCTTTTCTGCTTAAAAAAGCTGCTTTTTCTTTCTTCTTGGTATGAGAAGTGATTTGGGTGTCCAAAGCTTAAGGTTTATTCTGGTGACCAGTGACTGAACGTTTAAAAGGGCTGAAAGCCAAGTGTTTAATTTATACTTTTGTTTTTAAATGTCAAGTTTCTTTTTTCCTTTATGAGACTTACCAATGCAAAACATAGTTTAGTTACCGTTTCCTGGAGTTTCCTTTTCTTTCTCACTTAGTTTATTTTAATCAGGGAAGTCTCCAGCACCAATTGTCACTGTCCGCGTAACTCTGGATAAAACGATGTCAGTGTATTTCTTGGCCAACCCTTCTGGGTATAGCTGGGTTTCCTGTGACGTGGCAGCAGATTTTTTTTTCAGAAGTTTATAGTGGGCATGTAGACTTCATGTCCTGCTTTAAAACACATTGCTTTTTTTCTTATGCGTCATCGTATGATATCTAGAAGTGGCAGTAGAACAGCCGCCACATGCTGTTCATAGAATCACAGAATGGTTTGGGTTGGAAGGGACCTTGAAGACCATCTAGTCCCAAACCCCCTGCCATGGGCAGGGACACCTCCCACCAGCCCAGGTTGCTTCAAGCCCCGTCCAACCTGGCCTTGAACACCTCCAGGGATGGGGCAGCCACAGCTTCTCTGGGCAACCTGGGCCAGTGCCTCACCACCCTCACAGCAAAGAATTTCTTCCTGATACCTAATCTCAGTCTCCCTTCTTTTGGTTAAAAACTGTTCCCCCTCGTCCTATGGTTCCCCTCCCTGATCAAGAGTCCCTCCCCAGCTTTCCTGTATCATCCTCAGAATACACATATAAAACCCAGGTTGGTGGGGGTTTTTTCTTGGTTTTTTTTTTTTCTTTTTTTGATGAAACACTACACAAAGCTGTAGACACTGCCAAAAAAATCTGGTCTGCGAATATACTTGAAAATATGGAGAAACTCTTTTCCAAGAGTAAGAGCTCCACTTAGTGGTGGATGAAAACATGTTCATCTGTTTGAGCAAGTCACAAATGATGCAGTGGCTGTCTGACACTTCAGAGCGCAAAACACCAGCTTGTTCACAATCTGGGGGCTGGGGAGACAGGAGGTTGATCTCCTCCATCCCTAAATTGTCGACATTTACCCCTTTCAGGTTTAACATGTGCTTTTCCAAGTTTTAAAGGGAAATATTTGTCATTGAACCTGGCAAGGATAGGTCACATCTATAGGTGCAGGGATCTTTACAGTCCTTTGAGGGATCTTCCTTTTTGTCCAAGTATGTTTTCTGCCCTCTGAGACTCCAGGTTTCCCTGCCTCCTTGATTAGCAGCACTCAGAATGGAAAATACTGAAGCCCAAAAAGTTTATGGACATTTTTTCATATATATATATATATATATGAATTCTGCTAAAAATATGTCTTTTGGCATGTTTTCCTTTATTATTTTTTATTTTCTTTCTTATTATTTTATTATTCTTAAAATAATACATTTTTTCATTATTATTATTAAAAATCAGTCTCCAAAAGGGTTTTGTAGTGCCCTCAGTATGGCTGAGCAAAGACCAGCTAAAAGAGATACCCAGCTGGTTTGATGTCTCTGCTGGCAGATGCTACCCCGTTCAAAACAAGATTATTCTGGACTTTCAGAGGAAATTTTAAGTAGCGGCAAGGTGGTTTGTGCAAGAGAACCATGCTGTAAGTGAAAATGAAGCAACACATTTGGCTTTTTGGTGGTTTTTTTTTTTGGTGGTTTTTTTTCTTGGTTTGGGTGGTTTGTTTTGTTTGTTTGGTTTTTTTAATCCTGCAATACACATACTTTGTGATCCATCACCTTGGTTGTTTTAGGAATATTTTTTTCTAACTGTATTTTTAATGTCTTGGTCCCTCTGTATTCTAGTAAGTGAACCTTTGTCATCTACTCTGTCTAAACCATAAATAATTTGATCATAGCACAGTTTCTTAATATTTAAATGTTGATATTCATTCTCTGTCAGCCTCTTCCATGTCTTTGCCTCCTTCACAGCTGCATCCTTTGTATATTTACGGCTCACTTTCTTGTCTCTAATTTCATCTTTGTTTAACCACACTGTGTATTTGATTATCTGATTTTTCTTCGTGAGGCAGTTCTTGGAGTTGTTCTGGGTTTTGTGCTCTTCTGTATAATAATATTGAATGCTCTGATTGGCTGTTGTAACTTGGAGAGCAAGAAATTCATAGCTAAGAATAAGACTGACCCATCTTTGGAGAGGTAATAGGCTTTCAAAATCTTACAGGTTGGCATTGGTTTATTTTGCCTGTTGCGTTTAGAGAATAAGGACTAGTTGCCTTCCATCTAAAAATATAAGCCACTTCCTCCAGGAAGTGTTTTTTCTCTCTCATTGCCCCTATGGGTAGTTTGAACATGTGCCATTTCCGTGCTTGGTTCCTTTCGCTGTCTGAGCTCCAACTCCCAGTGTTAGTTTTTGCAGCATTAACTTCTGATTTCTCTTATGACGTGCTTTCTTGGGGTTTCTGGTGTACCAGTGCTTAACAAAGAACTTCCACGTGGCAGGAGGGTCTATAGGTACCGGGGAAAATCCCTCTGTCAGACTTTCTCCAGAAAGTACTGACAGACTTACTCCAATTTAAGTAAAAGAACAGTGCATGTTTCTAATTGTGGAATCATAGAATGGTTTGGGTTGGAAGGGACCTTGAAGATCATAGAGTTCCAACCCCTTGCCATGGGCAGGGACACCTCCCACCAGCCCAGGTTACTCCAAGCCCCGTCCAACCTGTCCTTGAACACCTCCAGGAATGGGGCAGCCACAGCTTCTCTGGGCAACCTGGGCCAGGGGCTCACCATCCTCACAGTGAAAAGTTTCATCCTGATACCTAATCTAAATCTCCCCTCTTCCAGTTTGAAGCCATTCCCCCTCATCCTATCACTATATGCCCTTGTAAAATGTCCCTCCCCAGCTTTCTTGTATGTGCCCTTTAGGTACTGGAAGGCCACAATAAGGTCTCCCCGGAGCCTTCTCTTCTCCAGGCTGAACACCCCCAACTCTCTCAGCCTGTCCTCATAGGAGAGGGGCTCCAGCCCTCGCAGCATCTCCGTGGCCTCCTCTGGCCCCGCTCCAACAGGTCCATGTCCTTCTTATATTGGGGGCTCCAGAGCTGGAGGCAGTGCTCCAAGTGGGGTCTCACCAGAGTAGAGTAGAGGGGCAGAATCACCTCTCCTGACCTGCTGGCCACACTTCTGATGCAGCCCAGGTAGCTTTGTCTTTGTCTCTTAGCAGTAAAATAGTTTCCAACTGGCGTGGGCTGTGCCGGGGGCAATCGTTAAGCATCCCCTCAGAGGTGCCAGGAGGAGGGCAGCTGATGAGTTTCAGTCAACTTCAAATGAAGACTACATCTTTATGAAGAGTTCAGCTGACGTGAAGTTCCGGCCATGTTTCTTGATCTCTGCAGATTGTCTAGCTAATGGAAGAAGAAAAGGACAGGAAGGAAGAGTGGGGGTTTAAATTGGTCCAAATATGTTGAAGCTTTCACTGACTCTATGTACAAGAAATAAAATAAAGGTAGCTGAAGTGACGGAAAAATGTCATTTTGCTTCCTAGCACGCCCAAAGCATGGAAAAGCACATAAGAACATCCACTGAGGATGGACCATCACATTTGCCTGCTTGCTGATGGCTTTATAGGCAGCTACCACCTAAATTCTTAATGAAACTGAAAAATTCATAGTATGTTTTCAGAGGGTAACAAATTTGGTCTATGAATAACTTTTCCAGCTTTTTGTAGAAAATGTTATTTGAGCCCAGATTTGTATCTTTATTAGCTAATAAGTGGCATGCTAATATACCCCAAGGTCCATAGTAGGCTTCTCCACCTTCCCGCCTGTGCCTTGTGTTTCCCTTTTGTAGGCAGGTTACTCCCAGGGTGCAGGGCTGTGGGGTGGGAGCCCTTTCTAGCACCATCGGTGGACTCAAGGCATTGGCAGTCATCACTGTAGCCCTGATACCAACCGCATCCCTCTCTTTATGCGGCAGGCCCGTTAAAACACAGTCTTTGCTAACTACAGAAGAGGACGTCCCTGACCTACTAATGCAGCAGATGAACGGAGAAAATGGCAGATGAATGGAACGAGATGGTCTTCAAGGTCCCTTCCAACTCTAACCATTCTATGATGCTGCTCTGCTCACGCTGCCCATTGCTTTTGGGGCCGAGCAGCGCCCAGCTCTGCCTGCACACCATTGCCAGCCTGGGGAAGCACCGCCCTGCGTTTCCAGCCTGGTCTTGTATTGAGATCTTGGAAACTGAACTGGCTTCCCCGTCTATCTTTTCTAGAGAGTTTTCCAGAATGTTTTCATGTCCCTTTGTAGCCCACTTTTTTCTAATAGTGCCTTTTTGAATATTAAGGTAATGAATGGTGGGAAAAAACACGCCAACCTTTCAAGTTTGACAGTGATTTGTTGTCAGACGTACGTCCTTCTGTGAGACACATCCATGCTTCCAGCCATTTTTTTTTATACCTTAATCAAGAAGGGGATTCTAAGTGGTTTCTCCAGGAGAATGTGTCTAACGAAGCTGCTGAACTAAGAAAAAAGGAGTTAGTTTGCTGTCCGCGCTAGAATTCAGCAAACAGTTATAAAGAATAGCAAGTTTAAGCTGAGAAACGAGGTCTGTCTTTTCCTTTTGTCTATCGCTCTTGCTAACTTTGGGAACTCTAACGCTGAAAGAGTTCTGAACTCAAACATGGGCAAAGCCTCAAGATGAAAGAAACAGTAGAAGTTGTTACAGAACATTTGACATAATTTATTGGTACAAAAGCGCTGCTTTGTGGGTTCCTCCCCTGAAATTCCGTATCGTGATTGCTTGTGATGATTTTTCATTTTGAATGCCCTAAAGCTTGTTACATCGCTCGCGGGTTTGCAGACATTATTTCTCACTCCTCAAATGCCCATCTGTTATTTTGAGGCATGACAACACAAATAGAGGTGATAAATAATGTGAAAGTAATAAGTGATAACGGGAAAGAGAAGGCAGGTGGGTGGGATGTAGAAATTAATTTGTTTCTAGTCTTAAAGGCAACCGATTTTAAATGAAGGATTAGCAAGAAGTTAAGTTTTCATCAGCTAGAGCTCTGCATGTGGTGTTTTCCAAAGGAGGCTTCTCAAGAAACAGCTCACTTGAATTTGAACAGTAATTAGCCCAGAATTTTGCTAAAATCTGACTTTCACACCGGGTGTTTAAGTCCCTTTCACTACGGCAGTGCTGCGATGCTGACTTCGCAAGAGCAAGTTTTGCTTTCCGTCGGAATAAAAGGCCCAAGTTTTGATGTCAGATCTCCCTACCTGTTCCTGGGAATAACTGTTGGGAGGCGAATGCCAGCGTAGTGTAGTGCATTGAAATTCTGAGTACTGTCAACGCCGTTTGCAGCAGGAACCTGGGGAAAAAGGCTCGCATACGGAGTAAGACCGTTCCTTATTTGCTGATCAGCTGCTATACCAGAATTTATTACAAAATCTTGGTGCTCTCTTGTGGCATGTCTTTGTAGCATGGGGGAGCTGCAGTTTAAATTGGCTATTTGCATTATTTAAGGAAAAGTCATCCAAAAAAGTGCTGCTGTTAGTTTGGTGTTTTCTGCTNATAAGAACCCACCAGGTTGGCCTTTTTCAGAATTAAATGTCTGCATTTAATACATTTAGAATAGGAAGCTCATCGTTCAGACATGCTTTCCTGGTCCTTTAATTCCCCTGTCATATTCTGCCGTGTGTGATTATGTGAACTGTGACTGTCTGGCTGTGTAAATTAGGCTGGTTATTCTGGTCTGGATACAGCTAGGAATTAAATGCTGCTTTGTCAGCCATCTCCCTCTTGCTCCGCTTTAAATATAAGAGAGACTCAGGAAACTTGTTTTTACTTTTTGAGTTTTTGCTTCCGTTAAATATTTAGCACTTTGTTCTAGTTGAGAAATTGCTGAGATTAGGTTTTTGGAGCAAAACTCACGGAAATTGTCATCTTGATTGGCTTCTGGGGCTCTGAAGGAGACAGGGTGGGAAATCTTGCGGTGGGGGGCGGGGGGAGGCCTGATCTGGTGTTTTTTTGGTAACACATTGGTGTTGCTGGTGCGTGTGGTGTTTCTGGGCAATCGTAACTAAAAGTAGAAGGCGATGAGGGGCTTTGGGGAGGAGCAGGAGAGGCGCCTGCATTGCGCTGGGTTAGGGTGGATGGCCGACAGTGGGTGATGCTCCTGCCTGCGTCCACAACGACCCTCTGGGGCTCACTTAATTAAACACCCCCCCATTAGATCGGGCACCTTCTCTGCAAATTACAGAAGATAACAGAAGCGGGTTACACACTTGAGTTCTCCCGGCGAAATTTTCCACTGAATGCCATAGGACAAGTAAGTTGTATTTACTGCAGATGCTATATGAGCAAGGCATGAATGGTGGTGGTGGGGTTAGGAGTATTTTACCCTCCCTGTACGGCAGAGAGGGGACACTGGCCATCCCAGTTTGAGACATCTCTGTCCGTCCATTTATATCCTGACCCACAGAAGCCCCGTACGCCCAAGCAAAGCCTGATCATATGGTGTTCACTAGTGCCCTGCTGCTCTTGAGTCCACAACGGATGTTTTACTTCTGGCTGAAACAAGGCTGTGCCCACATCACCTGAAATTAGGGGCACAGCTAATCCTTTTTATCATTAATATGTAATAATCTATTAAAGCAGAGCTGTGAGATGACAAAAATCTTATCTAAATGAGAATTTTAGATGAATTGTTGAAAGAACTTTTAATGTCTAATTAACTTTTTACATTTTTAATACCTTATTTATCTTGAATCAGTAGAGTATGAAATGTGAGTCCATCCAACTCTTCTCTACTGTGTTTTCAAAAATAGTTATAAAAATTTTCTTTCGTTATTTGATCTTTATCTCCCGAATGAAATGCAGTGCCCAAACTGTCATTTAAATTATGTTGTTGCGGATGCTGTGTTAATAACTGCGCCGAGTGGATCTGCATCAAATACAATACGGCAGGTTTGAAAACTGTATTACAGCATTTTGGTTTAAAATTTTCGGAAAAAGGAGACATCTTATTTTCTGGTATTTATGCTACAGTTACAGGAGAGGGTGTCGCAGATGGGAGATGGAGCCAGGAGGCAGCTGGGCAGCCCAGCTTCAGCTTTACCAGCTTGGTATGCACTGTACACCGTAACAGTTACAACGCAATGAGTTTGATGACATATAATTTATATGGTTATTATTGAGTCGCAGCCGTCAGGTGCAACAGTTTTCTAAATTGCCCAAACCTTCTTGTTTAGCAGGAAATACCCCTCCCCAAAACCTAGAAGAACGTGTCTCCTATGGCCGAGCGTGCCGTGCCGGGCAGCAGCTGAGCAGCATTGGTGTTGGTGGTTTTCTTTGCCAGCTGGAGGGAGGAAGCTGATAAAGAAGATAGACAGCTTTGGAAACGAACCTCTAATACTCCATTGGGCATGTTTCAAACCAGCAGCGTGTTTCAGCCGCTCTTAGCATATGTTTATTCATAGAAAATCAGCAGTAAAATACACTTGCCAGTGCACACAAGGGACAGAGTCTGCATGAGGTCGTTTCTCTTTCAGACATCAAATACAGAAGAGCGTCTTGGTAATTGTTTTACAGTGGGGTTCTAATCATACTCTAGGCATAAGCTGAGCCGAGCAACTTGCCTTTTAATAGAAAAGTATTTGCTTTTAAGCTTGTTCAGCTTGCTGCCTTTTTTTCCCCCCTGGTTTTATGTATCTGAGTGTGTTTTTTACATTTACATACAGTGCTCACAACGCGGTCCAGAATATCATTATGTAAAATGCCACTGTCCAGGGCAACATTATGATGGATAAATCTTGGGGTTTTGACCTGGAAGCCGTACAGTGTTAAAACAGCATATGTTGCAGCCACAGAGTACAAAATATTCGGTGTGGGAAATGGAAAAAATGGCAACGCATTTAATGAAAAAATATTTTTGACATAAGTCACCTTCAAAGGCAGATAATCTGGGAGTCCAACTGAATATGTTGGTTGATTTGAGATAATACTGTGCAATTGCATGTGCTCAAGGTATGGAAATATGTGTCAAAAAAGAATTAAAATATCCATTATTGTGTAAAATGTAGCTCTGCATTAAGTAACTGGATAGGATTGTACATGCAAGCAGTTGTAATTTAACTGGGAGGATATCAGTTAAAAATAGTGGCCACCAGCAGAACCCTAGCCAGCTGACAGAAAAATAAGAATTCTGGCTTCCTGAAGACCTTTGTTATTAGGAAAATCATCTGGCAGTGTAATAGCACCAAGTGTTATTGCCTTCAGCCTCTTATCTTTGGTTGTTAGCTGTCTTAATAGAGTTTAATATAATGAAAATTAATTGACTTCCATAACTTAATTGATGCCGTTTCATTCAGGTTTTTTCCCTCCCAGCATATTCTTCATTCTGAATTGATACTGCACCGTCATATTGGGTTTTTTTCACATGGAGTTTCTCATTGCTCTGCATTATCTATATCCAGGCCAAATTGCTTCTTGAACCTTGACAGGCAGCATAAATGAACTTTTTCTCGTTAAGCTCAGGTGTGGCAGCAACCTGAGACTAGGCTGGAAAGATCGTGTGGATAAAATGGCATTGAATGACGTGCCGCAGAATGACATCTTGTAGCTGTTCAGTGTTTTCTGTGGTTCCACGTACTGACATAAATATAGGATTAAACTGAAGTTCTGCCAAATTCGTGACCCATACAAAGATGCAACCCCAAGCTCAATGATTGCTTTTCTGAGCATAGTGGTCTATACTTAAGCAATGTTCCTTACATTTTCCAGTGGCCTGAAAAATAAAATGTAATAATATACCACACGTGATTTATTGAAAGGCTGAAGGTGATACGGTTGTGTGTTACGTTGTGCTGTTAAATAGTAGTATTTCTGCTTCTGGTGTGTTTTCTGCAGACCAGAACTGACAACAAACCAGCCTGTCCTCGCTGGACATGTAGCAGGTTGGCCGAGCGTTTGTTTTAATACCCTATATTACACAGCTTGACATAGGAAACTCTTTACCTGCTAAAAATTAATACACTTACTAGTTTTTGGAGACTTTCTTTAAAGACTCTCAGTTTTTGCATCTAGTTTTAATGATTTAAACCATAAGAGCATCATGCTCAGCAAGGGATGAGATGTGGGAAACTTTCTAAAGCTTTGCTCCCTAAAGCAGAACAGCTCCATAGAACAGTCCCTAGACGTGGGAAGGCACGGCACAAAGATCAAAAACCACGTACAACATTTATCAAATGAGAAGTGATGTTAAAAACTATGCAAAGAATTATCTCTCTTAATTTTGTCTGTAAAGTAGGTCCCTGAAATGGTAATGAATTATATTTGCGTTTTGCTGATGAAGAGAGAGAAGTTATTTGGAGTGGGAGATTTGTTAGTGCTTTCCATGTTTAAGTGCTGAGTAAAGAATAGAAAAAGAACGTAGAAATCAACTGCCATCAAAATCTGTGTCTGACAAAACTTTATACCTTTCCACCAACCCCCAGGTTGGTGGTTTTTTCCCAACCCTACTATTCTGGTATTCTCTGTCCTTTAATATATCTTACCCTGTAAATGAGAAGCGTGAGATGCAAGACATGGCTCAGGTTATTATGTAAGGAACTGTTCTCTGCAACGGAAAGGTGAGACCAAGGGAGGACGGTATGGTCGGGTAACGTGGGCAGCAGGGAAACCGGGAGCAGAGAGAATGAGCTGTACCTGGGCCAAAGCGGAATAAGAATGAGGGAAACGCTCTTGCAGAAGTAGCTCCAGTAAGTGCCAAAATCCCTTAATGGTAGAGGCATCAGATGGTTGCTTCCAGGAGCAGCCACGGAAAGGAGCGTGATGAGTTAGGGGGGATTTTGTCTGTGTATTTATCATTGAAAGGACAAAATGGAATGTTTAGAAAATAACGCTAAAAATCTGTCAGTATAGAATTAGTGTAAAGTTTGTGCTTGTTGTGCCATGAATCATCTGTATAAATCTTCCCCATAATTAGTTTTAATTCATATTATATAACTTTAATTGCATATTATAACCAAAGAAACTCATTTATCAGGAAGGATTTGAAGTATTGAATAAATAGACTGCATTATAGTATGGATGCTGTTGAGGAAGGGTGTTATCTCAAAGGATCTTCAAGATCTGCGGAACAATTTGGGTGTTTCACCTGGACTTGGTGAAATAGTTCTGCCTTCAGCACAGCCTACTCCATCACTACCTCTGCATCCTTTCGCTGGGGTCTCCCCTTCTGATGAACCAGCCCTCTGCTGCTCCATGGAAACCAAACTCTTTGGCTCTTTTTTTTTTTATTTCTGTAACTCTTACATATTGTGTGATACTTTGGGAAGCACCTTAGCATCTTTTCAGTTTGGTTCTTGGTGACGTCTTTATTTTTTCCCCTATCTCTAGCTCAGTCTTTGGAAGTTTGCGTACAGGTTTCCTGCGAAGGGTCGGTATTGCGGAATCAGGAATTTGGCTGACCCGCTAAAGTGAGCAAGTGGAAGGGGAACATGGGGAAGCGTGAAGTTGGCTGTGAGTGAGAATGTGGGAATTGTTAAGGGCTGACTTCTTTCTGCGTTACAAATTCCAATTGTCTTTGGTCCACCACACACGAGCGGTGCTTTGCAGTTGATGAAAATTCATTATTGGTCTTCACCCATGTGCATCGTAACCGTACGCTTCCTCAGAGCGGCTGTGGTGGGCATCCCAAATGATGAGGGGTTGCCAGAGCTGGCGGCAGGTTGTGTAGGCAGACCAGATGTGGGAACATTGCTGCTAGTTTTCGGGTAGATGGGAACAATCTCAGAAGAATTCGGACCTGATTTGCCTTGAGTGTTTCTTGAGCGTGGACGTTTCTTTGTCACTACCACAGTGGTAGTTACATCCTTAAAAAGTCGGCGGTTGTGCTGGTTTCACGGAATTAATCACAGAATTAATCACAGAATTAATCACAGAATTAATCACAGAATTGGTCACGGTTTGGTCATGGCTGTTCAGCTTTTTATACTTTGGAGTCAAACCCTTTCAGAAATGGGGTTGTATCTTCATCAGTTACATTCAAGTCACATTTTCTTGATATTATCTTTGCAAGTGCAAGCTTGAAGATGTTATTTTAAGTGACAGCTGAGTTTCCGGAAGTCATGGTGTGGATGGCCGTGATCTGATGAGACACAACTGGGTAATCTTCAGTCTCATCTTATCCCCACTAAACAAAACTCTTCTGTGTCCCATGGCATGTGCAAAACCTTTTTCCTCCAGTAGCAAGGTCGCTGGAGTTTTTAGAAAGGCACTGTTCTTTTTCATTGGAAAAACCTGTTTGGGTGCACTGGAAAGTGGGTTCTGGTTTGGTGTTGGTTGGTTGGTTTTTACCTGCCAGCCAAAGGTGAGTTTAAGGCTTTGGTTTAGAGCTGATAGTGTATGGAGTAGAAGAAGATGGTTAAACATGAAATGGGGTTTGGCTATTTTAGCTGGGAAGGCCAATTGTTTGGGTCAGATTGAATGCTTGTGCCGGAGAACGATCTATCAAGTCATCTTTACTTCAAGTTGCTGAGTAGTGCCAAAGGTACTCATCACTATCATTGCAGGGAAGAGCTCTCTCATCGTCTTCCAATTCAGTATGAGTATAGATTATCAAGTAATCCGTAACTCAATTTGATTTGAAACTGGGTACGGTGGCACAAATAATTGTATTTGTTCTCCCTGTCTTCCATGAAACTCCCACCCTTTGTGTCCCAGTGCTAGTTGGGAAGCTTTTCAGAGGTTATTAAGGCTGTTCTTAACTCATCCTCTGGTGCACGGGGATGAGTAGCTGAGCACGCAACGGCCAAAACGATCCTGGAGCCCGCTGACCCACGTGGCAAGAGACGGGGATGTCTCCCGTGTGGTGGTGCCCGCTGTTGGGCTGAGCCGTCCCGTTTAAAAGGAAGGAAATTGTGTGGGACCACCGGCTCTCAGCAGCTGAATTTTGCTGAAAGCTTTGCATTGTGGTGGAGTTTAATCCGCCTTGTATGGTGTGTCCTGGTGAAGCCTCTTGCAGAACGCAAACTTTGCATAATGCTGGTAGTGCGCTACAACCACTTGATGGCACCCTTTGATTTGGTACATACCTCATTAGCTGTAG
Organism: Anarhynchus alexandrinus; assembly: GCA_008711295.1. Classification (NCBI taxonomy): domain Eukaryota; kingdom Metazoa; phylum Chordata; class Aves; order Charadriiformes; family Charadriidae; genus Anarhynchus; species Anarhynchus alexandrinus. Next base: position 1,464,376 of record VUYV01000183.1, on the reverse strand, counting down.
CGTAGTGCAGTGTAGCTGTAGTATTTGTAATGGAATAACACGTAAGAACTAAAGACTGCAAGGTATCTGGTTAATGTAGAGATGAAATGAATGAAACAGCAAGGCTAAGCTTTCCTGACCCTTCATGAGAGAATAGATGAAAAAAGGAAGAATAAGCTATTGTGCCAAAGGGAGATGATGAAATTCAAGATCCACACACATAATCTCTGGCTCAGCCTCTGAAATGTTAATCCCTGGGTAGAATTATTTGAGCTGTAGATTGCAATTTATCATCAAAATGGCACTGTGTCAAACAATACTTCTCATATGTGTGATGTTTAGAACTATCCAATTTTAATATAAAATGGTTCACAGAGCAATAGCTAACATTTAAGTAGCAACTCGTTAAGCTCAGGATGTTTTTACTCCTTTCTGTAGACCCGTGCTAATCGTGTAGGGTTATATTCCATAGATCCCTCTTTGGGTCTTTTAGTAGCCATCGAGTATGTTTTAGGGAGTGCTCCGTTTTTATCTCAGCAGTGACAAGTGATGGGACCGCTTGATAGTAATTGTGACACAAAGTGGTGCAGGGTGTTTATTTTGAGGCGCTCAGTTAATTTTTACAAGGAAGAAATCTGCCAAAAAAAAAATTTGCTGATGGCTTAAAAATAGCCAGGATTTGAGCTTAATGTTTTGCCAAGTTGTGCGAACAATTATTTTGAGGTTACAAAAAATATTTTCTCATCATGTTTTACAAGCTGGAACGCCATTCAGGGTGGGTTTTTTTTTTTTCTTTCCTTGCTTTTAAAATATGCCAGTAGAGGGAGCAGAAAAATTACCATCCCAGTAAGGATAAAATAGTCTGCACTAAAATTCAGCCCTTTCTCCTTTAGAAATCTTTGTATTTCATACTGTAGTCTGTTCCTGAAAGTAAAAGATCCAGTACCTTGAGAAAATGGAATTAGAAGATAGTTTTGGAAATGTAGCATGTGTGAATCAGTATAATTGTTAGAGAAGACTATTTAAATCCAACGATATATTTAGAAATACGAATTGCACTTCTTTTTGCCCCCTAGTACTTCTGGCTTGTTTGAAAATCGCCAGGTAATTTTATAGTTATACACAAAAACATGTTGGGTTTTGCTATGCCAATAAATGCGTTTCTCTGCATTTATTTTTAAAAGTGACCTCTGTAGAAACGTGCAATAAAATTGTGTAAGGCTTTTGCAAATATGAAATACTTATAAATAGGGGGGGTTTGTTGCATATCTCACGTTTTTTGCTTGGGAAAGGTGGGCGGCTGAAGGAGGAGACGGGAGGAAGCCAAGCGTAAACACCGCCAGCCTGGCAAATTCAGAATGCCGCCGCAGAAGTTTGGTTCCGAAGGCGCTGAAGATTTCAAGCAGAAACTCTTTGGGGATCTCCTTGCGTTGAAAAAGTCGTGTTCGGTGGGGTGGTAATGAAAATCTCCTCTTAAAAATATGCCAGTATCGACAAAAGAGATTTTTGCCGGCTTTTGGCGTGTTTGGTTAGCGGGTTGGTGCCCGGCGCTGGGGGACAGCAGGCCTGGCTGGGAACTCAACTATGAAGGAGACATTTGTCTTGGAGTGGGACCTTTCACGTTAATCCTTCCAACCTTTATAACGTAGCATTTCATGATGGGATTTAGTCGACGTGTAACTCGTGGCGTGCATTTGTGATCCCTTTCCGTCAGAAATGAGTGGCTGTGTGGAATAAGTATCGGTGTTAGCTAAGAATTACTATTTTTTTAAGGCCGGTGCCTTAGTAGCACATGTAGTTTCTAGATTAATATTTCTAAGTAGATACTCAGCAGATCAACGTGATTGCATTGAGTGTGCAGCTGTTTATTTGTGCATGCAGTTGTTTTTTGTGCACCTTAGCTAAACACGTTAGCAGAGCATATCTGAGCACAGATACTCACGTCTTCAAATTACACATACCAGTAAGATCATTTTATGTCCACAAGCGCTGAAGACGGTGCATATTTAATTTTAAAAAGCATAGGCTGAGAGCTTCACCGCTGCCCGCCCAGCCCAAACAGAGTGTCTAAACACCATCACCTGAGTTTTGCTGGTTTAGAAAAGGCGTTTTTTCTCCTCCGATTGCCTTTTGCACGTCTCCGTGGGGTGAGTTGCTACAGCAGATTGCTATTTCTGGGTTTTGCTGCGGCATCAGCCTTGGTATTTTAGCTGTTGGGGCTTGTACTCACTTCCTTGCTGATGTTGGGCCTCCTGGTTAGTTCTGCATGTGACGCCACAAACAGGCACACTTTCAGCAAAAAAAGTACACAAAGGCGTGTTTTGTGCTGGGGCATCCATTTCTGTTAGGTGGTTTAAGTTTTTGCAACTTAAAAACCTGGCGTCCCTTAGTTGAGTCTACGCTTGTGGGGGATTTTGGGTTAAAAATATGTTCAAAACTACTACGTGTTTATTAGGATCAAGAAATTCTTTCACCCTGCTGTGAAAAGTAAACCGTGTGTTCCGTAAATGGGGAGTTCAAGTTCAGTTTGGTAATAAGCATTAAACCAGGTATCGTGACCCCTGAGTTACGTATGAATTTGGGGCTCAGATTTGATCAATGTGGTAACACCGAGTTATTTAAGTGTGTTTGTTTACATTTCCATTACACGAGACACTTGATTAAGATTCTTCTGTCCCGTTTTGCAGCGTGGCGGTAATTAAACAAATGTAAAAATCTGTCTTTAAACCAGAAATAGTACTGAAGCAAGTCCCAACAAATCTCCATAGTGTTGGTTTGCGTTCTGGCTGGAAATGATATGAAGAAGTCTGTTAGAGAACAGCTTTTAAACGTGGCCAGGATGTGTGCGTGGATTTCACTGTCAAGCTTTTACAAATTATTTTCTTCTAAATAAAGACTCCAAATTGCTGTGCATAATAAGAACGAAAAAGTTTTTTTAGCTTCTTGTCTCTGATTATTTTTTTTTAAAGTACTTCTACTGTATTTTAGAGCTGCAAATATCAGGGGAAAAAATAAATACACGTTTGTGTACAATGCCTGTGGGGTTTTTTTTACTGAAGCGAAGCTAATGGCTGTCAAGAAAACTTTGTTCTGAGCTTACCGTGGTATCTGGCTTCTATATTTCTTTATAAGGAACATACCAAAAAGAAAGAGTGCTAATCAGTCTCTGTTATGATTTTAACTGTGAGTTTATCTTCTGAAGGAAACCCAAGTTTAAGCGCCTGCCCGAATTTTGACTTGATGTCAAACCTGAATGGGTTTTTGTTGTGCGCGTCGCGAGCTTCTGCATTCCCCAACTCACGCAGAATTGTCGTGTTTGCTGGCAAACCTGGAGAGGCAATAATAATTACCACGTTGAAGCTTGTTTTTGGTGCAGTTGGAGCACAAGAGTGTACCCTTGGTTTTGTTTAGGCTGGGTCTGGATTAATGCTGGTTTACAATTATTACTCACGGGGGCATTATCGTTGCAGATCTATGCATCTACTTTTAAGGTACGCCAATTGCTGTAATTAATTAAAGTGCTGCAGATGCTGCTGGTTAAGCCAATTTAAAGAACAGAGCGTGAATTTCCAGTTATGTGAGCTAGATAATGATAATGCCTTAACGTGGTAGTCGCTCTCGTGAGCCAATTATGGCTCCGGATAGCTGAAGCAGGTCCGTGGTTCAGTCTCTGCCTTCCTCTGTTCTGAGAACGCACATCCTCCTTTTTATGCCTTTTGCCACTGAGTAATCTTAGTTTGCCTCCCAGGTTGTGGGGTGGTCCGACTGACAGCTTTTACTCTTAATGAGCTTAGAGGTAATAATCCAAGTCCTGCAGGTCACATGTACAATCTGCCTTTTCCTTTCTTTTTTTTTTTTTTCCTGCTCTGGTTTTGCCAAAACATCAGGTTCCACATAATATTATATGAGCGCTGGTGGGACTGAAGCACCACTTTCTGATCATTGATTAATGCAGGCATCTTGTAAGTGTTTTTACCTAACAATAATTACGAGATTAAGTCTGTTTATGTTTGGGGTTTTTTTGTTTGTTTGGGTTTTTTTTAATTATTATTTGCTTTTATTGTGGACTATTTTTAAGTATGGATGGATCCAGCATTAACTTAATTAACATTGAGCTTTTTTTTTTCGATTCCATAAGTTAGGTTAACTTCACAGCCAGTAAGTAGACAAGAAAATGTTTTCCTCAGAGATACTCTGTATTTATTAATTCATCCTTGTATTTGTTTTAGATGGCAACATGATATGTTCATAAATAAACCATCAGCAACAGTCTTTGCTTTCTGTACACCTGCGAACTTGTTTCCAGGAGAGCTTGAGAAAAATGTTGACAGGGTGTACACACAGTACTTGTGCCTGTAACACTCCAGGAATGTTCTTGATGTAGCTGGAATGTGGAGAATACCATCTTTTAAAAGAATGCAGAGAAAGTGATTATTTGAAACCGATACTGACCTTGTAACACTGATTTTTGTGAATTATAATTTGTGCAAGTCTGATAATAATATCTGTAGATATTCGAGATAAATGGGAAGCTGAATAATATGTGACATATTCAGGGGCTTGACTTGTCAATGCCCAATTTCAAGTTTCAGGCTTAGATTAGAGAGACTCCGTGCTGTGAAATATTTCTATATTTTTTGGAGTCAGCTTATACGGTTGTGTCGGGTATATCTGAGTGGGGCTCATAACGTACTAATAACCTCAGGAGTGGCAACCCCTTCGGACCATGGAGTGGCTGAACCTTCAGAAAATGAGTTCGTATGCAAAATGGGGGGGAGAGAGTGGAATTTTCCTAGAATCGGAGCAGAGGGAACAGGTTTTCATCCTGGATCTGTAAACATAAAGCCCTCAGGATCGGGGAGAGCTCGGAGAGCCTGGTGTTAGGTGCGTGGAGAACCGGCACGGGAGAGAAACAGGGGAACATTGTTTTGTAGTTGAAGCTTGGGCCTGGACGGCAAAGGAGGAGGAAATTGGCTGCGGAGGAGAAAGAATCCATAAATTCTGCGAGGGAGTGGAAGAGAACAGAGTGCGCTACTTAGCTGGCTCTGGCCTCCTTCCAGAGGGTGGAAATCAAGACAAGAAAGTGCATGTGAGCATTTATTGCTTTGTCCTTTTGCGTGCTCTTATGTGACCTGAAGCAAAGAAAAATAAAATATATCTTTTTGGGTAACTTTAAAAAAAAAATTATCTGTTTTGCTTCAACCATCCTCTCTGTCTGCAAGGATGGGGAACTGAATACGCACGGGCTGGAATAGGGAAGAGTAAATCCCCATAAAATACTGGGGAGCCTGAAAATGCAACCCCACAGGATGACTGAGCCAGTCTCCGTCTGCTGTCCTCAAAACAGGTGGTTTCTTGTTCCTTCCTCTTTGTCCTTCCTCTTGTTCCTCCCTGCTTTGCGCGGCTGCCCCTTCCATGCACCGCCACCGGTGCTCACCTGGCCTTTGGAGACCTCATTCTTCTGCCTGACCCCACCAAAAACATGGTGGGTTTTGTTGTTTTGTTTTGGGTTTTTTTTCTGGATGAGTTTTCCACTGGCTTACTCAGAGGAACTGGGTTGTGATAGAAGAGCCAGCAAAGCGCCAGGCAGGAGCGTGTGGATGGAAAAGCGGGATGCGGGCAGGAGATGAGTTAGGGATTCGGACACCATCTGATCAGGCAGGAGTTGTGATCTTGCGCTTCTGCTCTGGATGAGGAAGTTGAGGAGAAATGGGTGTTTCTGGGAGCCCTCATCCTCTTGTGCCCGGCAGGAGCTCATGCCTTGCACCACAGCACGGTTGCTCCAGGTGGGCCTGATTGTCTTTGCCAGCCCTTTCTTGTCCTCCTGCCTGCAGCGTATCATCACTGGAAGGACCTTCCTCCAGATGAGTCTTGGGCGCTTCAAACCAGCTATCAACCACGTCCCCTCACGGGGAGCAGAGACCTGCTGCTCAGAGCCTGCTTGGATCAAACCAAGCTCTTCCATCTTCTCCTCTCCTGCTGTCCTCTCATCCGGCACTGTGGTGTTTCAAGGGCATCCCATGAAACCACGTTCTTCTGTGTAGACCACTACCCATCTTTTCAAACTCAACTTGCTTCGGGTTTCCCTTGGTTTGGGCTGTTCCCTGCATCATTATGTTGGACTTAGACCTCTCCCTGGTAGTAAGATGAAACCCCTTTGACTTTGGTTTTGGTGATGTTTAAGGAAGACACTTCATAGACTTATTTTTGTGACAGAGATGGTGGTGGAGGTTTTATAAGGTGCGATACCATCAGTCTTTGTTGGGAGTGTAGAAAAGAACGAGACTGCGTTGCCTGGGTGAGATTTGTGGCTTCGAAGTCATTGTGGGCAGACCTCCTCCTAACCTGAGTAAGAGCTGCACTTACTGCCATGTAGTTACACTAAAAATAAATCCCCTCTTGCAAAATGATGGATAATACTCTGTGTGTGTGTGTGTTTGTTTTCATGTGCCGTAAACCCAGAGATAGAATCTCCTGTTTTATAAGGGCTAATAATTTGTTCCCAGATTTAACAAGGTGCTTAATTGCATGGCTTTCTTTAACTTGATTTAATTACAGGTAGATCGTATACATCATACAGATCATACAGGGCATGCGCTTAAATACCTGGCGGAACTGAAGTGCATCCTTTTTGATGTCGCCATATCGCTGTGTTTAATGGACATGGAGGATTTATGGGCCTTATAGACAAGCTTTTGTGCACGTGTTACCCTGTGATAGCTGGAGTCAGGAACACCAGATGGGAACCAAACTGTTAGGTACAAGTGGCTGTAAGTCCCCATAAGACCTAGCCAATACTTCTTCATTTTCATTACGTTTTTCGTGTAATAGGAGAATAATCCTGTAATTATGACTTGCTGCCTGTCCTACTTAGTTTTACAGTCTTTTTTTTGGATAAATTTTATAATCTGAGGTTATGTGCCTTGAAGGGGAGTGTTTAAAGAAATCAAATTGGGGGGCAGAATTTGAAAAATCCTTTTTATTCTATTAAAGAGGCAATAATTATTGCTGTTTGTTAAGGCTGCAGCGGATTGCTTTGGGACATAAAGCTCTTACTGCCCAGTAATCGATGAGAAGGGGGGGGAAGGTGTATCAAGTTTTTTTTTTTTTGCAATTAAAAATCTAGAAAAACTTGTTTAAGAAAATGTTAGCCCAAGAACATGCATCTTTTGTCAGTATAATATGCAGCCCTGAACACAACTCTTTTTATCAACAGTACAGTGTTTCATATTTAATCAACATAAAATGAAGTGCTTCCCTCACATGAATGTAACACAGATCAAGTCTCAGCCAAAGCAAATAAAAGAATGAATGCTTTGTTAATCATCCGTAACTAATTTGTGCATACACAGGAAAAAAAAAAAAAGAAATCTGTTTTTTGACAAGAGCTTTTTCATAGAAGCAGTGAGGGAGAATTGAACGTGTAATGTGCATTAGTGAATAGCAATGGGGAGATGGGAGATGTTTGCCCAGGACTCCTTCTATTTCTTGATAGTGGTGGCATTTAACAGAAACCGAAGATAAGAAAAGGGAGGGTATTTTAAGTTGTTTGCCAAAATATACAAAGACAAACCTGTGCTGAAGCAGACATGGATGGGTTCTTGTATGCCTTGCCCTATATTCATAAGTATTGCAGGGAACTGCCACATATCTCTGTGACAAACTCGGCTAATAGATAATACACAGTGAAGAAAATGTTAAATGCATTGCTTCTTTGCACAGGCAATATGATTGTGTTGCTCTAGTGACAGTGTGGTTATGGTTGACGGGGCAGCTTCATTACAAGCCCCTATTTTCAGGCTATTGCAGCTTTAAAAAAAAAAAAATCACCCGTCAGACTGAAATTTTTTTATGCTTGTCAGCCTTGAGGTGAATTTTACTTTAAGTGCAAAGTTAGAAGAAATCCATTTAGCTGTTTCCCGGCTCGAAACAGATGTGGAGGGCTGGATGGGCTTTTAAAAAGTTGAGGTTTATGTTTATTGCTGAGCTGCATTTTGGAATGCTTTGCATTTGTCCTCCCTGTTAAAATGTAGATCATGTTGTTTATAAAAAAAAAAACCCAAACGTATATAAAAGAAGTAACTGCACCTGCACTATATGCTATTCTTGCTTTTGTGTGCGCAGAGAGGGTGTGACTGCAGAGACGTCTTACATGTGCGAGCATGCCCCTATTCCAGCTTCACACAGATCTTAATTTTCAGCTTCCTCCCTTTTACTCAAGTTAGATCCCTACCCTTTGTCCCCTGCTGCTTCCTGCCTATGTCACATTCAAACCCCATGCCAGCTGTACGGCATTGGCTAGGTCGGATTCCGTAGGTGGGGAACGCTGCCTGTGGGAACCATCGCTTGCAAACCACTCTGCTCTTAGATAGCAGCCTGGAGGCCATTTGCGTATTCAAGTTGTCTCCCTGAGTTGTTGTCCCTCACGGTGAGCTGCAGGTTCGCATAAAAGAAATAGTAATAAAGTGGCACAGGGAAGAGAACTGTATGTTTGTATGAAGGCACTTTCTTGATGAGCCAACTCTTCCAGAGTGAATTTTGTGGTGGGAATCCCGGCCACGGAGCTGGAAGCGTGCGGGGGGGTCTTGCAGCCTGTCCTCCTGGGAAATACAGTGAGAGGAAAGGAGGAGTACCGGCAGGTCCAATCATTTCTCTGTAGTTTGGGGGACTTTTCCAACTGTGTTATATCCTCTTGGGATGATGTACTTTGGTTTTGGCACATGCTTAAAGTGAAGTTGCAAGCAAGAGAGAAGAGAATAAAAAAGGCACAGTCATTAATTTAATGATGGAGATATATTGGTGCTCCAATAATGACTGAGATGTTCACTTCAAATAACATCATGCTGTTTTTTTGGAAGTGGTCTTTTAGCCTAAACCTAAGATATTGCCGATATGGTGAATAATTTGACCCAAGGGCTCTGGTTCTCAGAAGGAGAACAGTTACCGTGTGAGCATCGCTGCTCAGCACGCAGCCATCGGGCATTGCAGACCGTACATCTGTTCTTTATGTGCTTTTCAGGTGAATGTCCAGCTTTTTCCATACAGAAACAATAGAACATAACAGTCTCAGTATCTTCGCTTGACACCATTAAAAGGTTTTCTGTCTCCTAAGACTTGCAAATTTTATGTCATTTAATATTGTGCATTCAATCCGTGTAAGTTATCCTCAGATTGTACCAACTGTCTGATGACACATTGGTATTTTACAAAACTCGTTTGAACAGGTTTTATTTATGCTAGGTAATTAAGTCTAGACAATGTTATACGCCATCTTAAAATACAACATTTTCTGGAAGGGTGAAAGAAAGTGTATGAGGTCGCTGGAGCGGTTAATCTTTTGACCTTGTTTCTTCTTTAATGAGTGTTACCTCAAACTTGCTTCCTTGTTGGAGATTACAAAGGAGCTGAATAATGTTTGTGAGTCTGTTTAAATAATCTGGAGTTAATTCTGGGGTCTGTATCTCATGTGTCTTCCTGCACGGCGTTTGTTTCCTGTTTGCAGATAGACAGCAATGTATGAAGTGATAGACCTCTCAATGACTGTTCTTAAAATTATATTGAACTCACCTTAAACATTCACTGCTGAGCTGGAGGTATTATTTCAAACCTGCCTTTTTAATGTCAAAGATTCTATGTCTTTGTCTTGAAGTGACACCAAGAGAGTGAGCAAATTTAGAGCTTAGAATGGAAAGTGAAAAGAAGCTGTAAGCAACAGAAGGGTTTTTCACATCTGGAACCTACAATAAATAGGTCCCTAGTATACCCTATTTTTAAAAAAACATTTATTTTTCCACTAAAGACTGTCTTCCATCTAACTGGACACCTCTGTTGTCTAAGGATTTGAAGGTTGAGTAGCATGGCTGGTGGGATGCTTCTGCATGGAGCAGGTGAGCAAGAGAGTGAATCATAAGAGTGGAGATTTCCTGCCAGGCAAAATAGAGCTCATGGGCCGGGCGCTGGTGGGTGAGCTTCTGTCGAGATGTTATAACAGGTATTGCCTATTATTTAAAAATGAAAGCCAGAAGACAACCTGTGAGTTCCTTTAGTCAATACGTGGAACAGTGTGGAGTTATGAGTTGCTGAGCAGTAAATAAAGTCTCGGGTATCAGATCAACTCTACTGTCTTCCCCTTGGAAGGAGGTGGTCTCACATAATAGGCGTATCTTACTCCAGTTTCAGCTGAAAATTTAGGAACCAACTTTATCATCTGCTGTTTCTCCCCTTCTAGCGTTAGGTAAATTATCTGCATTTCTTCTTTGTTTTGAAGCAACCTCGCAGAAAATGAAGGACTGTTATTTTTCTGCCAACCCGCCAGCCCTGTGTGCAGCTCCTTTCCTCACCTGCCATCTACCAGCAGCAGCTCGAGCCCCGACTTCTTTAAATCTGCTCCTTTGAGAGCAAAGGTTTGAGGATTTAAATGGCCAGGTGGTAATAACAAGTTTCTCTGCCAACTTCGGCCCAGCCTCCGTGAGCTTGTGTCCTGCGTCTGTGGCAAAATTAAAAACTCTGTCTGGGAGTTGCAGTAGGACTCAAGTTTACAGTCTCTGCTGCCTAAAAATTATTTAATCTCAATGGCTTTTGCTGACTACTGATAAATACACGTGGACTTGCTGATAGGCTGGGGAGATGGTCATGTAGCTGGCTGCTATGGCGTTTGGAGCTGGGAAAGCTGTCTGGCCCAACCGGAGGGAGCGAATGGCTGCGAAAGGGAAGCAGAATATCAGGTAGTATTAGGGCATTGGTGAGCTCAGCAGGTTAGGATCTCAGCATTGTGGGAAAGGATGGGATTTTTTTTGTCGCTGCTAAATGATATGGGATAGTGAGGTGTCCCAGGGCTCCTGAGCAGTGCGGCATCTGTGCGGTGCGGATGCAAGCGGCATCTCTGCGCACACCAGAAAAGGCATATTCATGTATTTAACAAAGCTACAGTGATGGAGCATAAGGACAGACAGAGTTTGGCAGGTGATGGAAGGTATATAACAGTACATTTAAACCTGCCATTAATGGAAAAAGAGAAGCTCACACCGCATCTCTAGGGGAAGCGAGGAGGAAAAAGGCTGCAAATACTGGAGTAAATGCTGCTCAGCATCAGTTACCAAGCTCATCACATCCTTCTCTGGGGGGGTGTTTAGGAAGCGTTCCTATTTTACTAACTAGCCCGAAGGAGAACGCAAGGAAGACATTTTAAATGGACATGTAAAGCAGTCCTCCACGTCCTTTGCAAGGATGAGGGTGAGTATTTCAGGGTTCAGTAGTTCTCTGCTACTTATTAAAATTGTCCGGCTCACCTGTAAACTTTCCTATTGCCCTTAGTAAGCATCAAGCCACTTCAGAAGTGGACACCTCATATGTATGGTCTGTTTGATAAATCGCTTAGCTAAAACTTTGGTCCTGTATGTTTTTTGCCGTCTGGCCAGTAGTTGTCAAAGAAGCTTAATAGTATTTTTGTTAGCAAAACCGGACCTCCACATTTTCTTGGTGGTAGTTTGCATAGAGTAGATAAATTACCTCAATTTTTGAGGTAACATTTCACTTTCTAAACTTCCTATCCATTGTTAATCTTTGAGATTTTCAGAGTCTGGGAACGCAAAGGGTTAGTCAAAGAGGAACGGTCTATTGTTACCCACAGGTGTGATTTTGGTCAGGAAGAACCATTCGCTCCGTACGTCGGCCTTTCGGCGTGAAATCACATGGGGCCACCCTAAAAGCAGACTGTAAGGAGACAGAAGCTGTAGGAGGACATTGTATTTTCTTTTTGCTTACCGAAAGTATTGTCTCCACTGGCGCTGAGTAAGAAACAGTGTGTTCCTCTCCCAATATAATGATCCATAAATCTGTGTGTGCTATAAAAAGCATCATGTTGGTGTTTTTGAAGAAGCCTTTTAGCCTAAGCCTAAGATATTAAATGATAAATAATTTGACCCAAGGTCAATGGTCACTTTGACAGCATCACAAATAAATAAATATTGAAAAATAAAATCAAGTGTAGCTGTTTGCACATTTATATATCTTTAATTTCCTCCCCAGTCCTCGCGTCAAGGGCTCAGACTTTTCTGGTATGTGCAGAATTTTTTGAACATTAAATTCTCCATTCAAATGCATCCTAATTCTTAATAATGTTCTGGTTACCTTGAACCATTATTTGCTTTTAAACAAGTTTTCAGCGCAGATGGTGCTGCCTGCATTCGGTCCTCCAAATCTCCCATCCGCCTGTCTAAATTATTTTAACTGACATAGTTTCTAATTTACTCTCTCCAGTTGAGAGAGCTCCCCGTAGCTTGTCTATTTTAGCATTTAATTGCTGTATACTCTCACAAATTAAATTCTGTAGTGATCCATTTTGCTCTGCCGGTGAAGCAGTGATCTTTTCATCTAAGGAGGATGGTGCTTGCGACTCCGGTGGCAGGGCTGGCACCCAGCGGTGGGAGCGGTGCAACTCTCCCGTCTCCTCTCCTGGGGCAACTGGAGGGGCAGTGGGGGGCTGTGCCAGAGGACACCTTTCCTTCAAAATGCTCTCTGTTTAATTCTGGAGCACAAGGCAAGGGAGAGCCTCCAAATTTGCTCCTCTCAATGGGTTTTTACAGCTAGCAAAATCGTTTTGTTTAATTATTTTATGCTCAAGCGTGCAGCGGAATGCTCCTCTAAAATCCACATGTCTTTGTGGGCTTATTAGCATTCACTTTCATAAAATGTGAAAAAATACGTCTGTATGTCTTCCTTTTCCGGGAGGAAGATAGTAAAAACTCATTGTTTCTTGTGACAAAATAACAATATCCAATTAGGAAACTTGTTGTCTTCCCCAGTTAGGTCTTTTTTGCATAACGTTTGTACAGCACTTACACATGACTTAATATCTTTCTATTAGAGAGGGACCATTTAGTATCTAAATAATGAAGTAGTACAGTATTTTTTGATTTAGTTTCTGCTGAATGGCAATATTTTCCCGGCTTTTCTCAATACGTGTTTATCGGAAGGAGGGCGGTTGAGGCTCGGGGACTGAAGGCTGTGGAGGCAAGCTGAGTCCAGGGCTAGAGAAGGAAAATATGTTCTGCTCTCTTCTGCCGAGGGACTCCTTCCCCAGCCCAAATAACCCAGAGGAACGTACCCCGTGAACAAAACCTGGCCAGTGGTTTGATTCTGTGTAACTCTAGAAGCGCGAAGCCAGTTTAACGGAAAATACAAAGCTGTTTCTTACTTATTTGCACTTCTTGTATTAACCTTCAAGAAGGCTTACCAGGCAGTTGGTAATTACAGGACACAAGGTCATTGAAAATACATTTTTAAGGAAAGAAGGCTACATGAAATTTGCATTATTTGGATCTCCTTTAAACAAAGAAGAGTCTGAGTTCAAACCTTTCATATGGAGGTGTTAATCTCTATACTAGCTTCAGTGGTACAGGTTAGGGGTTGACCTGCTGGAGAGCAGCTCTGCGGAGAAGGACCTGGGAATCCTGGGGGACAACAAGTTGCCCGTGAGCCAGCAGTGTGCCCTTGCGGCCAAGGTGGCCGCTGGTCTCCTGAGGTGCATTAAAAAGAGCGTGGCCAGCAGGTCAAGGGAGGTCGTCCTCCCCCCTCTACTCTGTCCTGGTGAGGCCACATCTGAAGCACTGTGTCCAGTTCTGGGCTCCCTGGTTCAAGAAAGACAAGGAACTGCTGGGGAGGGTCCAGCAGAAGGCTCTGAAGATGGTCAGGGGACTGAAGCATCTCTTTGCTGAGGAAAGGCTGAGAGCCCTGGGGCTGTTCAGCCTAGAGAAGAGAAGGCTGAGAGGGGATCTCCTCAATGCTGATCAATATCTACAGGGCGGGTGTCAAGAGGATGGGGCCAGACTCTCTTCAGTGGTGCCCAGCGACAGGACAAGGGGCAACAGGCACAAACCGGAACGTGGAAATTCTGTCTCAATATGAGGGAAAACTGGCACAGGCTGCCCCCCAGGTGGTGGAGTCTCCTTCTCTGCAGATATTCAAATCCCACCTGGATGCAATCCTGTGCAACCTGCTGTAGGTGACCCTGCTCTGGCAAGGGGGTTGGACTAGATGATCTCCAGAGCATTCCATGATTCATTTGGAAGAGAGTTGGGCACTATTTGGCATGGTGTGACTGTCTGTCATCTGTGATCATCTTCCATGTAAAAATGGGCTGTTTGTCTTGCATGTGTTACAGGTTATCTGGTCTTAGTTCCTTTGTCAGAGTATTTTGGTCCTATTTGCTGTGAAAGGTCTGCTTTAGTGGGTAAAGATGGGAGTGATTCCCAGAATCTTTCATAGCATTGTTTCATATTCTCCTTGGAGAAGGAGATGCGGCTGTGTGGATGCTTTTTGCTAGGCAGATCAGTGCAGTGGGGCACTTACTGTATAGTAACTTTTGGGGTGTCTGACACTGCTCAGAGCCCTGAATGTTGTGGAAGAGAACGATGTGTGGTTGCATTGCTGGAAAGACAGAAATTTGTGTGATAACTGAGTCTGGTCCTGGAGCTGTGACAGTAAATGCAGCTTCATTGGCTTCATTTGAACTGACCTGCAGTTTGGCCAGTGTCAATTTTCCCTTTTCTACCCCCAAAATTTGTAATATGATGGTAGTTTGAGGGCTTGTGGAAGTAACTTAAAATGTTGTAGATGGATAGTGTTGGGGACTGCTCCCTGAAAACACAACCATAGCTATGTAAGTCCCTGTTTGCAACGTGTGTCAGTGTACATACTGTAGATTTTCTGGCTTCGGTAGAGCTGAGTGTAAGGTGCTCCCATGCAGCAAGAGCTCATCCCAGCCTGGCCCTGCATTGCTTGCAGTTATGTGGTGTCTGATTAACTTGATTTTGTCTCTCTTTGGAGTAGATTCCAGTTGACTTGTGTGCTGCATTCACATATCCCTGCTAGCTCCTAAACCACGTGTCCTGGTGCCACGTTGAAGATGGTTAGAAACAACCACATCAGTAATGGCACCGGTGGATTGCACCTCTGCTGGTGTCTGAGATGAAAATGTTTTTTAAAGCCTGTACACATACAGTGTGCTTAGAAATCAGCAGGAATTCTTTGTGAACCCTGACGAGGCTAGCTGGTGTAGAGGCGGAGGGAGACAAGAGTGGAGGCGGCTTTGTGGCAATAGAAAGGGGAGAAGCCAGCCACGCACAAGGAGGGTCTCTCAGTACTAAATATCCTTAGGTGCTGTAAAGAAGATGACACACTTGGCAATCAAGTTCAGTCTTCCCGAGAAAAGAATTCTTTTCATCATCTTTTGGTGGGCCAAAGACAGAAGTTGTCTTTTTAAGTTCCAATTGCCTATAAAAATCTAAATTTGTAAATTTATCATATTGAAAAAAATCCAAAACCGCCCCAAAAAAACAACCAAAAATAGACAGTCCCCGATCTTTCAAGTTTTATTTTCCTTAATGTGCAAGTTTAAAGTACATCCTCCTACTCGCCCAAAAAATTAAGCGCGTTAAAAGTGTTGCAACATTTTCTCCTTTTAAGCTTTTTAGGTTTGGCCTTACGTGGGTTTAGTTATATAAGTATCCCCCGAAACGGATATTCTCAAGGTGCTTAGGTCCATAACTGATTTCACAATGGATTATGTTTTCTATTCCAACACACAACCAACTTTTAAAAAATCGACTTTAAATGTCAGAACATGCTAATACCCACTTCTCACAAAGGTTGTAACATTTTCTTCAAAAAACCCTACATGCTTCATGTAATACAATGAGTCACCCCAGAACCACCAGAGAAATTTTCTTGCAGAAGAATAAATAATTCTTAAATCAGCAGAGATAAAATAATCTAAGAGAAATACCTACGAGTAGGGTATAGAAGAACAGCTCAGCAGTAGGCTGGGATGAGTTATTTCAAACAGAAGCATGCTTTGGTAAAGTCCTAAATAAATAACACCCATTTAATAGTAAAAGCCTGACATGGTATTACTTCTGTCTCATATGAGCACATGGAGTTTTGCAGAAGGTAAAGCAGGAATCACAATGCAAATATTTTAATTGCTCAACTTTTTTTTAAATTATTTTTAACTCTATATTCAAAGTTAAAATGCATAGGGCTCAATTATCCCTCCAGGTGTTTTACGCACACGTGACTGCTGGAGTTGCCACATCGCGTTTTGTGAAAGGGTGCACGGCAAAGTCAATTTTGAAATCACAAGAGGGGAAACCATCCATGTGACAATCTTTGGATTGGACAAAATACGACACTTAACTATCA
Organism: Anarhynchus alexandrinus; assembly: GCA_008711295.1. Classification (NCBI taxonomy): domain Eukaryota; kingdom Metazoa; phylum Chordata; class Aves; order Charadriiformes; family Charadriidae; genus Anarhynchus; species Anarhynchus alexandrinus. The sequence goes on along the minus strand of VUYV01000183.1, from coordinate 1,448,197 downwards.
AGATGGAGTTCATTCTGTAAAAAAACAGGAATTTGGAAACTCTACTTTTTAATAAAGGGAATGCATTATGCAAATAAAATCAACTGTGATAGAAGATAACCTACAACACTGGTAAAATACAAATACCGCAAGGTTGTCTTCCAGCTCAAACACACTGCTGCGTTTGAGAATGGGCACTGTTGGGTTCAGAAGGTAATATGTGGAATACTGGTTAACAATCTTTTTTTGTTGTTTCATGTTTGTTACTGTATAGTTCTGGCAAGAAGAGCAGCACACCAGGAAAAAAGGAATTCTTTCAGAAATCACCAATAAATGATTAAAAAAAGAACTAGTTGGTACGTCAGCAGAAACTACCGAAGCCTATCTTCCTGTGTAACAGAATAATAGCTGTGTTGGGTCATAGAATCATGGTTTGGATTGGAAAGGACCTTAAAGATCATCCAGTTCCAACCCCCTGCCCTGGGCAGGGACACCTCCTACCAGCCCAGGATACTCCAAGCCCCGTCCAACCTGGCCTTGAACACCTCCAGGGATGGGGCAGCCACAGCTCCTCTGGGCAACCTGCGCCAGGGGCTCACCACCCTCACAGTGAAAAATTTCTTCCTGATATCTAATCTTAATCTCCCCTCTTCCAGTTTGAAGCCATTCCCCCTCATTCTATCACTATATGCCCTTGTAAAATGTTCCTCTCCAGCTTTCTTGTAGGCACCCTTCAGATACTGGAAAGCTGCTATGAGGTCTCTGCGGAGCCTTCTGTTCTCCAGGCTGAATAACCCCAACTCTCTCAGCCTGTCCTCCCAGCAGAGGGGCTCCAGCCCTCTGATAATCTTTGTGGCCTCCTCTGGCCCAGCTCCAACAGGTCGATGTCTTTCCTATGTTGAGGGCTCCAGAGCTGGACGCAGTACTGCAGGTGGGGTCTCGACAGAGGAGAGTAGAGGGGCAGAATCACCTCCCTGATGATCTTCTCTGGGAGAACTTCACCTCTTTCCAATTCAGGTTTCTTATTCCCTCTCTGATCCAGATAATCTGGAGCTGAAAATGGCAAGATGATAATTTATACATAAATAGATATTAAGGGAAAATGTAATTCCACATAATTCCAAAATTCTCCTGCCTTGATGTCTGTGTCCAGCTTTCGGATGCTGGCAAGCTTAATTTTCTGTCCTTGCTCTTCACTTCAGGTTTACTGTTGGGTTGGCTTTGCTTGTTTGCTTTGATGTTTTTCGTAAAATCCCTTTGACGTAAGCAACATGCGTCTCAGCTATGTTATCAGATAAGGTGGTGTGTTTGTAACAAGAGAAAGCTCTGCCCCAAACAGACCTTGTGTTTCTCAGAGCCACTGAACCGCATTTATATCCTTAAGATACCTCGCAGGGACCTCTTCTAGCAGAGGTCTCACAGGTGAGCCAGCACTGAGAAGATGTTGGTAGCTACACAAGGAAATCATCTAGGTCTTTGTTAAATTGGGGATATTTACAGCTGCTGGGAAGGGATTTTTTTTTTTCAAACAGCGAAGAGTACATCAGAGTACAGGCCTGGTGTGGCTGATCAGAGGTTCACCCTGAAGGCTGCAAGCGAGTACCTGTGTTTGTGATTTGTTCCCTATGCCTGTTTCTCACTGGGTATAGAAACATCTGATCTTTTTTGGGGGTGTTTTCATTGATGAAGAGTGAAGACAAGACAACGGATGTGCATCTTCTTTAAAAAGGAAAAAAAAATACCCCAACTGTTTGGTTTTTTTTAAAAGAAAAACCTAAGTACATCATTTGGGAATAGTGAACAAATGAAGAGTCTTTTCAGATATTCGAGTTACGTTTCTAACTATCATTTCAGTAAGAATAACACCAATACAATAATAAGGATTTTAAAACCAGCCAGGGTATAATTGGTTTTTGTCTGCAAGCATCAGCTCGTCCCAACCAACTCAAAGGAGAGTCAGGTCCAAAGTGCAACAAATGTTTCCTAGTCATTAGGACCAAGGGTGGAATGGGTAGGACCTTCCTACCTTTCCTTCTTATATTGATGTGAAGCCTCTCCTGGTCCAACTCGTACCCATTGCCCCATGTCTTCTCCACACGGCACCACATTACTTTGTCATTTCTGGTTGCTCCTTTTCTGTTTGGCAGAAAAGCATGTGCACCAGAACCGGCAAGTAGGTTTTTACTGTTCAACTTGCATAAATATTTGCACACTGCATTATATATGCCAGCTTTCTCTAAAGATACTTAAAGAAAGTAACTAGAAGAGGTCTAAGCAAACTTTGGATTCGTCCTGACCACCATTTTTACACCATAGTATCACTCTTGAAAATTTAGCTTTATGAAACACGTTGCGGCTAAGACGCCAACTGCTTATGTACCTTTACCTGGAGAACATGCAACAAAGAAGAGCCACATCTCTCACGTTGCGTTCTGAACGGGCAGCGCATTCGGTATAATGAGTTGTAGTGTTTAGTTATTCTAAAGGTACGGTACAATAACAGATTATTGTTGTTCATATCTGTGTAATAATTTGAAACTCCCTGATCATACTTTCCATTTTACACCTTGTCAGAACCTTGGACCTTAATCTCGCTCTTTGATTGACAGTCGCAGCTGGGGAAAGAGCACTCGTATTGTTTGTGATAGTCGCATCTGTTCAACTTGATTCAGTTGAGAGTATTTGCATATTCTTAAGTATTTCTTCTGAGAGGGCCTAAATCCTTCTCAAGTGTTTGATGCATTTTTGAAATTCATTCAGAAAGTATCTGCATGCACTAATAGTTCTGTATAATATTGCTGTGCATAATCTGACAGATAAAGCTAGGGTTTTTTTAAACAAGGTATTCTTTGGGGATGACATATTACATTCTGACTTATTCTACTGGGCGGAAATGTCAAGTGCTTTGAAAAAGGATGCTTGCCTGTTTTGATTGAATTAGTGTTCTTTATTCAAGACAAATTGTCAACTGCAGTAAAATGTAGCCTTATTGTGAGAACATTTTTCAAAAGAGTTAACAGCAGGGATTTTTTGTTTTATTTTTGTTACTGGAGCTTTATTACATATAAAGGTTCCTTTGCTGCCGATGCTGATTTTAGAGGGAACAAGAGAGTAGATTCTTCAATGCATTTGAGATTAATTTGTCTGAATTGTTAAACTGTGAGCAACACCTTTATCTTGAAATACAACTCAGGCTTTTGAAATACAACTTAGACTTTTATCTTTCTCTTATCTTGCCTTTTTTTTTCCCCCTTGCAAAATTTATATCAATATTTTTGGAAGCATTGTCAGCCTTAATTTCAGAAACCTGTCACTGTTGTTAGCGTATGTCTAACACTAGTGAGAAGTACCATTGCTTTGAAAAATATTCAGGTAGCAATTCAAAATATTAACTTGATGGCCCCGTACTGTTACGTAAAGAAATATATGCATAATTTAAAGCCATGTCTTACATAGGTTAGAAGTCCTAGTCCAGGACTATCCATGTTTGGACAAAACTAGTCCAGTTTGCTATCAGAAGGAATGGAGATACATTCCTGCTGGCTGAAATGGGTGTGTGCTACTGTGACCTGAAGCCTTTAAAGACTTAGGATCTCATATGGAAGACCACAAATCACAATAAATAACCTTTTTTTTTTTCCCCCCATTGCACTAAGCAAGCGTTCAAAAAGCCACTGTTAGTGGCTGAGGTAGGTTAAGAAATGGGTTTCTGTCCCTAGGACAGACCATAGCAACGCCTGCCACCTGTGTACTTGAAAAAAGAATGATGCAGATTCAATAAGTCTATTTTTTTATTTCCTGCACGCGGAGGTTTTAGTGTAACAGCACCTTTTACGTAAGTTTTTGGTTTTCCTTTGCTTTCAGGAATCTCCTTCTGGACGAAGAAAAGCGCTTGCCACCAGCAGCATCAACATGAAGCAATATGCAAGCCCCATGCCTACGCAGACAGACGTCAAGTTAAGATTCAAGCCTTTGTCTAAGAAAGTGGTGTCTGCCACGCTACAGTTCTCTTTATCTTGTATTTTCCTGAGGGAAGGAAAAGCCACGTAAGTTGTTGGGTTTTTTTTATTAACCAGGTAGCCTGCTTTGTGTTGCTTTTCAAAGAATTCTTTGAATAAAGAGCTCTTTCTGTATAGAGGGGCAGAATTTGAGAGTATCCTTCAGCATACCTATCATTCCTGCCATACTTCGTTTCATAGCTGAGTAAAAGTCAGGTTTTAGTCTTGTGTTCTTCAGAGGCAAACAGCTTGTCCTCTACCGTTACAGACATTTTAAATAACAGCAGCTTAAAAACATCTCCGGGTTTGAAATCAGCAGGAGCATGCGTTTGTGTTGCATGGGTGCGTTCATCTGACAGTACCCTTAGCAGACTGCAAGGAAAACGTGGGAAGGAGAAACTATTTCTCTTTCACCAGTTTCTGTTTCTCAAAGAATGAAAGAAGGACAAAGGCAGTGGCAAGGTGAGAGAGGGTAGAGTCAGAAGTGAGGTTTTTGGGTTGGACACAAGAGCATCCTGTGACAAGAGTTTGCTTGGGCACAGATTACCACTACTTACTCACCTGGTCCAAAACCTGGTTTCAACAGCCTTTGGAGGGCACAGTATACACGTTATTTTTGCTGCTCCTATAACCTCTCCTGCAATTTCTGTCATATTCAAGATGTCAGATGTTGACAACTTCACATGGCCAGAGGATGGAGTGGTTGTCACCCATCCTGTTCTGCTTTTCCTTTCTGTCTCTAGAATATGGGCATGTGAGAATCAGAATCATTTAGGTTGGAAAAGACCTTTAAGATCATCAAGTCCAACCGTTAACCCAACACTGCCAAGTTACCACTAAACCATGTCCCTCAGCACCACGTCTGCACGGCTTTTAAATCCCTCCAGAGACGGTGACTCCACCACTTCCCTGGGTAGCCTGTTCCAGTGCTTGACAACCCTTTTGGTGAAGAAATTCTTCCTAATATCCATCCTAAACCTCCCCTGGCGCAACTTGAGGCCGTTTCCTCTTGTCCTGTCACCTGTTACTTTGGAGCAGAGCCCGACCCCGCCTTGCTACACCCTCCTTTCAGGGAGCTGTAGAGAGCGAGAAGGTCTCCCCTCAGCCTCCTTTTCTCCAGGCTGAACACCCCCAGTTCCCTCAGCCGCTCCTCATCAGACGTGTGCTCCAGACCCCTCACCAGCTCCGCTGCCCTTCTCTGGACACACTCCGGCACCTCAATGTCTTTCTTGTAGTGAGGGGCCCAAAACCAAACACAGCACTTGAGGTGGGGCCTCACCAGTGCTGAGTACAGGGGAACCATCACTGCCTCAGTCCTGCTGGCCACACGATTCCTGATACAAATGGCAGAACAAAAAGGGGTAGATGGGGAAACAACTGCTCTAGTTGTTTTTTACCTCTTTTTGTAGTTTATTTCCCCCTCCAAAAGGCTAACAGTTCACTTCTAGCTTTCGGTATTCTGCGTGCACTTGTAGACGTTGCCCACTGCAATAGAAGTGCCCCCAAACTGTTGCATGAACAGTTTTCCACTCTGCCATGTTTCAGCATACATTTTGACACACAAAGGCTTTTTTTCTGCATGCTTGGAAAGCCACAGCTGCATTATTTACTATTAATTACTATTACTGTTTCCCTTCTCTGATTAATATGTTGTGAACCACGTTTTGACCTACCATATAAGAATGCTATTTTGAAGTATTGAGCTGTGGTTTAACATGGTATTGCAGCTGAAAATGGCAATGAGAAAGTCAGTGTCTGATAATTTCTTAATTTTTTTGGAACAATCAACATCCATGAACTATACAATAAATAGCTCTACTAAGCTCTTAGTGCTTTTTAAGGCCATAATTTGTGAAAGCTGAACCATTTAGGATCACATATACCTTCTTCCCATTGAAATTGATAGGCTTCGGACTGAAGACTAAGTCAGGTTGCCTGTAAGTTAACAACAAGGCTTTAATATTGCCCCAAACCAGGGACCTGAAAAAGAATAAACTGCTGTTTGTGAAAGCATTGGTTTCCAGCACATGTAAATAGAGACTGTCCTACTAGCTGAAAGAGAGAATTCAGGTGTCACATGCATGAACACGCAAGAAAAGGTGGCTAGGCCAAGGTTTATTTACATCTCTCATAAACTATAGTAGTTCCATAAAGTGAGATTCACTTTTAATTTTGGTTTATGCACTTTATAAAGAAAATATCGCAGCCTGTTGCTGTGCAGTACCAAAATTCATCTTATTTCTGAAACAGAAAAAAATATGACAAAGTATGAATAGAAAAAGGACAGGAAAAATAAATAATACTTTGGAGACCTTTTAATTTCTAAACTTTACATGAACAAGTGATGTACATGATCTGAGCTTTTTGTCTTCAGTGGGTAAAAGAGCCTGTCCATCGATGCCGCTATTGGGTGCTACGTTTTCTCCCCTGTGCTTAAAGAGTTGATTTAACTTATTGGTTATCGAAACAGGAAGATGAAACCTTGAGAATTTTGCATGAACAGAAAGGTCTTTCTGACTTCTTGATAGTTACTTATTTTATGTTTATTATTATTAATGCTTTTTATATTATAGAGGTACTGTGTAACTGTGGGTTCTGTAGTGCTGATTACTTTGAACGCACAGAGTAGCAAGTGATTGCCCCAGACAACTTCTGATTTTAACAACATGTTAAATCGTTGGGTTTAATCCCATATTTTAAGCACCTCTGTGTTTCTGTGCAGATTTCAGCCATGATTAGTATGTCATTTTTATTTCTCTAAGTGGTACCTTTAAAATAACTTGTGTAGTTTTCTGGGCATTGTTAGGCTCAAAATCTGTGACTCTGGTTTTATCATGGTTAACTTCAAAGAAGACAGAATAATTCCGGTTGGAAGGGATCTGTCGAGGTACATTGTCCAGCTCCTGCTTAAAGCAGTCAGCTGTCTGATCAGCCCAGTTTGCTCTGGGCTTTATCCCACTGGGGCTTGAAACCCCCCAAGAATGGACAGTACACCACCTCTCTGGGCAAGCCATCCCACTGCTTGTTGATGACTCTTCCAACTTTTTTCTCACATCACATGAGAACCTCTCTGGTTTCAATGTGTTCGCTGTCTGTCATCTTCCTGCCTTCCACCAACTGTCTTCTCAGCAACGTCCTCATAGGTGCTGGGTCCTCCTGAAGCCATCTCTTCTCCAGGCTCAACAAGTCCATCTCCCTCAGCCTCTCTTCGTAGGGCAAGTGCTCCAGCACCCAACCATCTCAGTGGCCCTTCGCTGACCCTGCTTTAGCTCATCAACGCCTTTTCCTGTACTGTGGGACCCAACACTGGACGAAGTACCCTAGATGCAGTCCAATGAACTCCAAGTAAACGGGGCTCATAACTTCTATCTGTCTACTGCTTGTGGTCCTGTTTTAATGCATCTCAGATGCTGTTTGCCTCCAGGTCATGGTGCTGACTCTCCTTGAGCTTGCTTTCCACCAAGATCCCCAGACCTTTTTCAGCAGAGGTGCTCCCTAGCCAGGCAGTCCTCAGGCTGTCTTATTGTAAGGAGCTAAAAAAAAAATATTTGCTTAATCCCAATAAACCTATTGAAATGGTTTAAAAAGAGAAGAGGTAAGACTGCCGTTGCTTCAAGAATGACATCCTCTACTTCAAAGTCTTGGGATTTTTATGAAAGAAATGTAGAACATCCATTTCTCTGCATCTTTGCTGTCATCTTTTCATCAAACATATATTTGACATGAAAGTTACTGTTGTGTGAAAGATTATATATATATATGAGATACAGCTAAACAAGAATTGAAATGGGCCATTGATAATGTGATTTTTTTACCTTATGAATTCAGGTATTTAGAAAAAGGATTTTAATTTCTGTAACAGTGTCAGGAGTTCTGAATGAATGTAGTGATAGGTGTCACATGCAGCACATGGACAGTAGGTCTGACCAAGAGTTTCCACTTCAACCAAAGGAGACAAGATAAGTGTCTACAAGCATCTCTGGACTGATTTAAAATTTTGAGGAGTGGTCGTTAAATTATCTCATAATGCACAGCAGGACTGTTTTTACCCTTTAGAATTTTGTTAATAGAAAACTTTCCCTTTAGAAATTAATATACATGACTGTATTCATTTTTTTCTTTCACTATATTCAAGATCAGATCTGAGATCTGAGACCTTCCTGAAGAAAATAAATTATAAATATAGTTAAAGGATTTTTAATAATGCAGTAATATCAGATGTGGTATTAAGATGACTGGATTTTAATGCCTAGTTTGAAATTTGTTATTTAGGGATGAAGACATGCAAAGCCTGGCTAGTTTGATGAGTATGAAACAAGCTGATATTGGAAATTTAGATGATTTTGAGGAAGACAATGAAGAAGATGAAGAAAACAGAGTGAATCAAGAGGAAAAAGCTGCAAAAATTACAGGTTGGTTTTGCCACAGGGATGGTAAAATATAGTTCCCTGTGCTCACTGCCAGGTGTGTTCCATGGATTTTATCCTTATGCTATATTTGTATTTAATTTTTAAAAAATCCCAAACAAAACAAAATTTAGGTGGTTTGATTGAACAGGGACCCATAACTCAAAAAAGTTTAATATTTGTGAATTTAAGAGCATTGATTTGTGTGTAAAGAGCATTGTTTTGTTTGTGTGTGTGTGTGTGTGTCCTGTTTTTAGGAGAGAAGGCACTTAGTAGCACTTTAGGGAAGCAAAGAACTAGCGCGAACAGAGGAGTAAGAAGATGGAGGGAAAGGGTCAGGGAGTGAGAAGGCAAGAGGATGCATGAGCTGAAGTGAAATAATGAAGATGGTTTGTGAGAATTAACTGCGAAATGAGCTGTGCCTTGAGCAGGGGCTGAGGTTCTGCTCAATAACATGGTAATTCCAGGCAGCGTGCTTCTGCCTTTTGGTTGGAGGTGTCCTGTGGAAATGAAATCAGGAGACTGTTCAAGGACTTTTAAGGGAATTTGATAGTAAGGTTGTTTGAAGTGAGATAGTAGAACTACATTTGAATTGCTTACTGATGGATTGCTCAGTGTGTCCAGGATAGCTGAACTAATCGATGCAAGTCAGCTGAGGATGCGATGGTGTTAAATTGTTGGTGGAGATCGTTATGTAGTACTGCTCCAGATGAGTTCTCTAGGAACTCTTAGCGTAAAAGAACTGGGAAAAGACAAATGAACTTCTGGTGCCAGCTTTCATGCCTGCCAGTGCTCTTCAAAAATGTCTGTGGAAATAATGGGATCCTTCACTAAGGTGGGGAAGAGCGGCCCAAGCAGAGAAGTGAATTGTCAAATCTGTTCTTGAAAATCCTGAGGAACGTTGGTTCAGTGTTACGAAACATGGTTACATCTCTTCTTTTCAAGCTTTCATTGCAATCGAAAGTTTCAGCCTGAAGCAGTTATTACTTAGTTACATCTAGTGTTGTGAAAGGATGCAAATATGTTTTCTTCATGCTTTATGTACTCAATTAAACATATGTATCCTGACCAAATCTTTACTTATACTGTACACGTCTGGCACCGACCAGATCGAAGAGTCCAGAATGAAGTATTTGAGAGACGGAGGTAACGTATTCTTGGTCAGAGAGTGGAGAAATACCAGTCTGGTCACACTGAAATTCTCCTGTACGGTCTTCCTCTCCTTTCCCAGTGTAACCAGAATATTTCAGGTACGTCAGAGCACTAAACAAAACCTGATGTGTTAAAAGAGAGGCACATAAAGGAGAGGCTACATGAAGTCCATATATACTATTGTGCAGAAGTGTTTTATTAAGCTGTGCCTAGATACTGCGTAGAATCATAGAACAGCCCAGGTTGGAAGGGACCTCGAAAGATCCTGTGGTCCAACCTCTTGTGGGAAAGGAAGCCAAGGTGAGATTATCCATCACCCTGTCCCATCGCATCTTGAAACCCTCCAATGCTGGGGACCCCGCTTTGCACTGAGGACTGCTACGGAAAACCCACATGCAGAAGGATGGTAATTGAAAAGCAGCAGGTCTTGCTCCTCAACTTGATTGATTTTGTGGCGTTCAGCACCTAAACAAGCCAACAAGTGATTCCCAAATGTGCAAAAAGCTGAGGGAGGTTAGACTAGTCTGCCTGCTGTCCTTTGGCTATGTAGGGAACGTCCCTGGAGGCGGCTGGGGAAGGGTGAGCTGTCTGGATGTGCAACACAAGCTCCTGGCTCGAGTTCTTTCAGAGGCATTCCACCTTTTGCATCTGTTGTTGTAAAGGCCAAAATTCTGTGTTCTAAGCAAACGTTTTTGTTGGGGTTTTTGTAGATGCATCATTAAAGGAACCTGAGGAGGGAAAGGTCAGCCTTGGACCTTTTCTTCTCATGTTGGCAACAACAACCAAGTTGCTTTGTTAGCCTGGCTAACTTTTCCCGCGTTAGACGAGGAGAGGAAGGAGCATGAGTGCACGTAGTTTCCCAAGCAAATGAGAGAATGCGAAGCATAGGGCAGTAAGTAAGCATTAATAAATAAAATGGAAAGGATCTATTTCAACATGTATTACAGACTGGTTTCATTGGTGGTTGGAGTCACTCCTGTAATAAATGTAATGAATGGGCAAAACTAATAAAACACAAGGAGAAGAGCTGAGGAAGCAAGGGAGAAAGAAGTAGGAATGACTGTCGAAAAATAGGAAGAACTATAGAAAGAAGGAAACGAAACAAAACTGAGGTAGTGAAGTCCTCTTTCTCAAATTTCTTTCAAAAATAATTGTGTTCACAGAATCCCATGAAGTTAATTGAGGAAGTTACATAATGCTGTTGAAAGCTTGCTGCTCCCAACGTTTTCTCATCTGTTGCAGCATTAGGGTGTTGGCAGCCGAGTGAGCTGGAATGCCTTCGCTGACTCAGAGTCCCCCACGGCAAATCGCTTCGCCTCGGTGCGCCTGTTTTCCCAACTGTAAAATGGGGATACTGGTTAGAACTACTTCACGGGAACGGTGGGAGCATTACACGGTTAATGTTTGTCAGCAAGCTTTGAAAAAGTAAAGTGCAAGTAGTAAAGCAGAAGGGATTATTATCTTACTTTTAACTCAAAGTCTTCTTGCAGAAGCATTGGATGGCTTGAGGACTGAAACGTCATTCTCAAGCCACAGCTACATGAGGTGCTGCAAATCTTTATCACAGACGCTGTTTTTTGCAGTGCACAAAAGTTGTTTTTTTTTAATTGAGCCCAAAGTTACAGTTTTCTAGATGAACAAATATATCCAGTGCGAGGAGAACAAGGGAGACCTGCTCACTGGGGCTCTAGATGGTGCAGGAGAGTTAGGAAATGCTTCTTGTCCTCGATGCATTGCCTAACTTTGGGTAAGTATCTGTGCTTCTGTTTCTTCAGCTATGAAATAAGTGGCGCAATACTGACCTACCTCAAAAGCGCAGTGGAATTTTGGCGTGGTCGACGCGCGAGCTGTTGCCATACAACTGACCTTAAGATCAGACTGCAAGATGTTTGCTGTTCAAAGCACCGCTTTCATTTTTTTAAAAAAAATCTCCCTCCATCTCAGACTTTTCCCCTTCCTTCCCAATTTTTCATGTGTAAAAGCTCTATCTCCACCTAACTGGTATGTTTTATGTGAACTTGAAAATGGTGTTCATAGCCATGAAATATGTTTCAAATATTTTGCTTCTATGCTATTGATACAGATGAATTGAAATACCCCCAAATTATCCTGCCCTTAGCCTTCAGTTGAAGACAAGGCATCCTAGCGAACTTGAAGAAATGTGGCTCATAACTCATGAACTTAGGCTAGTAATAAATACATTGCTAGTAATAAATACAATACTAGTTGCCTCCTCCTGCATCTACACCAGGAGCATGGGGACTGTCCTGGGGCGCCACGTGGACTCAGCACCGTGCCCATGTGCTCCCCATTGCAGGAATCTGGATCCCAGTATATTTTAAGAGCAGGCTTCTGGAGAGCAATACACATAACCCTTTCTTGCTGTTTGCAAAACCGTACCTCCCATGTAAACTTGTGTTACGTTTAATCTTCTTTGTCGGTAGCAGCAAGCTACTTAAAGGAAGAAAAAAAAGGCAAGAGAGAAGAATGGAAAAAAACCCCTAGTGATTTATATGACATACTTGTAGAGCAAGCTAATATACATTTGTAGATAATGAGATTTATAAAAGATAATATAGGACATAAATCTCCAACCTACTGCTTCCACACTCCAAAATATGACATAAACCATTTAATATTGTAATGAGAAACATTGTAGTGCACACAGGTGTTTAGGTTGGCAGATGGGACCAGGTGATTCAGACCACATCAAAGAATTCCCTCTTTTTAAAGCTCTGAACTTAATTTGTTATTTTCTGACAATAAAAACTGAATTGTAATTGTTTTGGGTGGTTTTGTTTTCTTTTTTTTTTCACATGCTGGCATAATAAATTGTAAATCATGTCAGCATCTCAGCCTGTTTTAAGCTAGTAATGTGTTTGTACTAGTGTTTTATAAGGTCAACTCCGTTTTATTTGAGTACAGCAAAGTATTTTCCACTGTGTGTCTTGAGTCTTAAAAATTCCCGGCAGATAGGATCGGATTGTTCAGATCTCTAAGGTGTCTGTATGATTTTATACTGAGCGAGTTAAGAGTTTGGGGGGCAGTTTTGGTGTTATTTTTTTAGGACAATAGTCTTGTTTGTTGGAGCTAAGAATGAGGAAGTGAGGAGGGTGAAATTAACCCTGTGTAGATAGATATAAATGTAATCCCATCTGAGTAGATGATTACTTTAAGGTCAAGAACTGTTAGGAGGTGCAGTTAAGAGGAATGCGGCTGTGGCTTTGTCATTGTCGGCATAGATTATGCCCAACAGATATCGGCAGACTGGATCACTTCACTTGGTAATTTGCCGATTGGCGTATCTTCGCAAAGCAGTTTAAATTGGGAAAAGATGTTTTTAACCATACGGCTGAAATACTTTCAAGTTCCAGACTCTGCTTTTGGCTTCAGGTTCTTCATGCTCTCCACAAAGGCGTGAAATGAAGAGTTGTTTCGGAGTGACAACTGAAGGTGTTGCCCTCTGGAAAATCATGAGTCTCCCCTGCTAGGACGCTCTGGGTGGCTGTGGGCACCAACATGGGTTGGGACAGTCATGATACGCCTCAATTTTTTCCCTCACACTGATATCTTGTTCCTCATAACTAGTTTGTAGAATGAAGACTACTGTATGAGAGTTGGTGACAAATGTTTGCTTTCCCAAACAAAAGCCGTATGAGGAAAAGTCAAGTATGCAACAGCAGCGAACTAAAAGCCTTACAAAGAAATAACTCCATGTTTGCACAAGAAATTGAAGTTTAAAGGAAATCCAGGAATGGTTGGTGTGAGAAATGTGCCGTAAAGTCATCTACGTAGCTTTAACTCCACTGGTGACACCAGAAGCCATCATCTGTTTCATTGGGAAAAGGCAGGAGATGAAAAAAACCTGTCAGAGGGGCAATGATACTCAACAAGCAGGGTCAGCTCTCCTGCACGGGTTTCTCCTGCCTGTTTGTCAGCTGGAAGGAGGAGGAAATCTGTCCCCTCTCCCCAGGGACCTGCGCCTGAGGTCTTTCAGCAATGCCCCGTTACTACAGTAACTCCATTTGTCAGATGCGGTGGATAGGGCTGCTTTAGGGGGGGATCAGAGAGAAATTTTTCTCCTTGGGGCAGAAGCCGCTAAGACCTAGTTGGATTTTGCTTCTTTCTTCCCTTCCAGAGTTACGGAGGCATCAACAACTTGATTAGAATTAAACATTAACACATTTTAAAACCCATTAATTCATGGCAATTCACTGCTCTCCACTATGGATAGAAGGTGAAGGAGGATTTTACCAAACAGAAAGGTGTTACGTGCATAGCATTACAGTGGCAAATTCCACCAATATATACGTTCAGTATGCATTCTCCTAGCACAACGCTGATCATATCTTTTAGAACTATTAGAAAACTTCAACTTGCCATAGGTCAGAAGTTAATGGGGACTGATTGCAAATGTTAAATAATCAGAGTATGTGTGTGTATAAATAAATAAAATACATAAAATGCATGTGTATGTATTAGTTTTCTGTAGCCTTAAGGGTTTGGGAAGGAGATAAAATTGTTCTGGGGCTGTTTTGTGTTGATTGACAATGATTTAAAATTCAGGTTTTCTTCACGAGCAGGAAAAGTCTTTAAATTACATCCAGTACATCTAAGTTTTGCACTGATACGTGTACTCCTCCTCATAAAACTAATTACTGCTGCTGACACCGGGCATCTGGCAAGGTTTTGTTTATGTCTGTTAACTGAGTTTCTCGTTAAATTATCACTGAAGCGCTTATGCAGATGCTTTGCTGTAGGTATAGCATTGTAAGGACTTGTTCTAAACATATTCTTTTAATTAACCCTGAGTCTCTTCTCTTTCTCGCTCTCTTTCTTTCTAGTAACAGTGCTTGTTCCACTTCTGTTTCATTAAATGCCCTTGCCTTACGTTTGTCTTGACTGGCTTCTATTTACAGAAATTGTAAACCAGTTGAATGCTCTGAGCAGCTTAGATGAAGATCAAGATGACTGCATAAAGCGAGCAAATATGCCTTCAGCTAAATCAGCCAGTTCCTCTGAAGGTCTATGAGCTTTCCTCCTTTCTTTCTGTTTCTGATTGTCTGTATTTACTGTGACCTGTTACCTTTTGACTCCTGCTTGTATTCAGCTGTCAGCTTTATCTCTGTGCTTCCACCCAGCATGACTCTCAGTAATTTGTAGCACATCCAACAGGTAACAACACGATAGAGAAAGAGCCTATCTCCTCGACAGCTTCCTTATCATCTGATAATGAACAAGAAAGGAAAAAAAATTGCAAAAAAAACCCCAAAACCAACCCCAGACCCCAAGGCTAAAACATTAATTGTGCAGTCAATAATACTCGACCTCTCTAACTTGACAAAATGTGCCCTCTCTGATTTTACGGGCACGTTACGTCCAAAACTTGAAATTTCCCGACGATAGTTAATGTGTATGTGAACAACCGAAAAGAAATCGCTGTATTTAGCTTGTTAGATGTTCTGCATCATTTCTTTAATGGAGATAATAGAAGGCTTTCTCAGTAGTCATTTCTGTTTTGTGATGTTCTGATCAGCAACGAGAAGTTTCATTCATTTCACCTTTTTTTTTCCCCTCCTTTGTTGGTGTACTGCTGAAGTGCATTAGCTTAGTTGTGCAGTTCGTGTCATACCCTGGTGCAGTGTTTCAAGGGACTGTTGATACGGGTTTTTTTTTCAGCTTGAAATATGTTAGATGAATAGTTTGTATCTATATTAAAACAATATTCCAACTTGTTTCTAGAGCTTATCAATAAACTTAATTTTCTGGACGAAGAGGAGCGAGACCTGGCCAACTCTAGTACGAACCCTTTTGGTGATCCAGACACAGCAGAATTAAATCTGTTTGGAGACCCTGATGTAGAAGGTAATAGATTTGTACTACATCATTCATTGTTAATTGCAAATGCTTAACGAAACATATATTTTGGGGTTTTGGGTTTTTTTTGGTAGGGCTACGAATGAAAAATGTTATTTTGATTAAATGTAATTATTGCATGCAGTACTGATGTAGCAATACCTACCAGTCACCACTGGAAAATGGATTTATCCTTCGAGTCACATCCTTATGCGTATTTGCCACTGGGGGCTTCCAGCTAATAGCTGAACCAGAGGCTTTTAGACCTGTCAGGTGTGTTACTAGTACTCGCCTCATGTGGTATAAGTGAGCAACACACACCATCATGCGCCTCTGTTCCACGTGGATGCTGGTTTATGTCAGAACTTCCTTCGCTACCATCTTCACTGCATCACAGCTATTGTTGGTTAGCACTAATCTTCATTATTATAATTTAATTGTATCTCTTTCATTCTTCTTTTTTTGCTTTTATGGCTTCCTCAGTTAAGACTTCTGGCATCGTGCCTTTCGCCACGTAGTAGGTGTTAATCCCCTTTCCAGACCGACATAAGATCATAGAATGGTTTGAATTGGAAGGGACCTGGAAGATCACCTAGTTCCAACCCCCTGCCATGGGCAGGGACACCTCCCACCAGCCCAGGTTGCTCCAAGCCCTGTCCAACCTGGCCTTGAACACCTCCAGGGATGGGGCAGCCACAGCTTCTCTGGGCAGCCTGGGCCAGGGGCTCACCACCCTCACAGTGAAAAATTTCTTCCTTATATCTCATCTAAATCTCCCCTCTTTCAGTTTAAAACTGTTCCCCCTCGTCCTATGGCTCCCCTCCCTGATCAAGAGTCCCTCTCCAGCTTTGCTGGAGCCCCTTTAGGCACTGGAAGGGGCTCTAAGGTCTCCCCAGAGCCTTCTCTTCTCCAGGCTGAACACCCCCAACGCTCTCAGCGTGTCCTCCCAGCAGAGGTGCTCCAGCCCTTGCAGCATCTTTGTGGCCTCCTCTGGCCCCGCTCCAACAGCTCCATGTCCTTCTGCTGTTGGGACCCTCCGAGCTGGAGGCAGCACTGCAGGGGGGTCTCCGCAGAGTGCAGCAGAGGGGCAGAATCCCCTCCCTCGCCCTGCTGGCCACGCTGCTGGGGATGCAGCCCAGGGTGCTGGTGGCTTTCTGGGCTGCCAGCGCACATTCCAGCTCACATGCAGCTTCTTATCGACACAGACCCCCAAGTCTTTCTCCTCAGGGCTGCTCTTAATCCATTCTCCACCCAACCTGTATTTGTGCTTGGGATTGCCCCGGCCCAGGTGCAGGACTTTGCACTTGGCCTTGTTGATCTTCATGAGGTTTGCACAGGCCCACGTCTCCAGCCTGTCCAGGTCCCTCTGGATGGCATCCCTGCCCTCCAGCGTGTCGACCGTTCCACACAGCTTGGTGTCATCAGCAAACTTGCTGAAGGTGCACTCAGTCCCACTGTCCATGTCACTGACATGAACAGCACCGTTCCCAGTACCAAGCCCTGAGGAACGCCACTCATCGCTGGTCGCCACTTGGACACAGAGCCGTTGACTGCAACTCTTTGAGTGTGGCCATCCAGCCAGTTCTTCATCCAGCAAGTGGTCCACCTGTCAAATCCATGTCTCTCCAATTTAGAGACCAGGACGTCATGCGGGATAGTGTCAAATGCTTTGCACGAGTCCAGGTAGATGCTGTCTGTTGCTCATGCCCATTCGTATTCTGCTTGAGTGAGAAATCCAACCCCTCTAAGTTCTTAATCTGATAAGACTTAGGCCATAAGGCCAGAAAGGAGCACCAGGACAGCAGGCATCTCTGCTGTTGTCAACTCCATGTCCAGATATGCAGGCTTCCATCTGCTGCCATCAGAAAAAGAAGAGTGTATGACTTTCTTAGTTTGCAGCTGCTCAAAATGCCAATCCATAGTTAAATCCCAAGTCTGAAGCTGTACTCAACTGTTCCTGTTCAAAGCTCCAAGACTTTTCTTTCCCACAGAAAATACCAAGGAGCATTTGTCACCTTTGACCAAACACCAGGAGCTGCTCTGTAATGGTGGTGGAAAAGAACCGCACTGAGCAGGAGCAGCCCAGGGTACAGCCGTGGGATTTCTAATGCCAGGTCTAATGAGGTTGCATTTCTGAGCTGAAGTTTCCATCTGTGGTTACCCTCTTTCTCTGGCCGAGCTGAATGTTTACTCCACAACGTGGCTTTTCTGAGTCCACAGAGGCCAATGTGGGTGGTGATCTAAGTCCTGTCATGCTTTGGCTGTGATGTAGTCTCACAGCTTGTATTTCTCAAACAAGGACATTGCACTATCTTCTGGATTTGGCCATCGAAGCTATAAAGCCACTATCCCAGCCCTCTTCTCCCTCCTATAAAGTTGTCAGGCATTTCTAGAGCTGTGGGAAGTGAGTTGTTTCAGCTTTGTAGATACCAATATATGTGGATTAGATTCTGGTGTGTGGATCTTTGGCTTCATTTCCAGTCTATTCCTCGGCTGTGAGTTCCCTTAGGATCCCGGGAGGAGATAAAACACCTATTCTCATCCATCTAGTTGTCCATGCACAACTTGCCTCAAGAGATTCAGCCTTTATTCCTTTCTTCCTTCTCTGCTCTAGAAAGACGAGCTCCCTTCTCCCTGGAGAGAGCCGTACAAGTCCCAGGCTATGTAAACTGCTGTTTTCCAAACCCGGCTTTTCTTTCCTTTTCAGAGAGGACCTGCGCTGGCAGAAAGCAGCAGCAGGTCTTCTGACCACGAAATATAGTGACTAAGAAATTGGTTCCTTCTCATCTCGGGGACAGGGAGTTATAAACTGGTGGTGTTTCTTAGTGCCGGAGTAGCTTGACACCTCATGTCCTGCATCCAAGGCTCCAGCCTGCTTATGTTCCCAAAAGCCTCCCGATACACGTGGGGCACATTTTTTTGGCCGATTCCGGTCCCTTTGGTGGCATCTGGCCTTTACTGCCATCTTCAGTCACAGTCATGGACATTCTCCATTCCTCTGGGTCTGTTTTGTGTACTTGGACAGTCTCAGACTCTTGGGTCACCAAAGAAGTCCCATCTATACGGCTGTGGGCAGCAATGCTGAGTTGTTGGGTGTGTGTACCAAATCTTCCTCCCACATGTTGTTGCCATTATGCAGCAGTCAACGTACAACAACATGACAGTGATTTTTGATAAACAGGGTGTCACTAGATTCTTCCTACTGTGTCATAAGGTGTTTTTTATTTGGGAGGGATGGAGCTTCTGTCAGGTTCATGTGACAGCAGCGTGTCTGCCTGGAGCGCTGAACCAAGTGGAAGATATTGAGGTGCTTCGGGCTGTCAGGCCAAGAGCGGGACATCTGGTGTGGCATTTTTAAAGCTTTTACTTTATGATCAGTGGCTCCCCAGGAATTCTTCTAGTCACCTCAGACACGTCTGAGAAGTGCTGGCTCCTCCGCTCCAGAGCTGTCTTGTCCCTATAATGGGCACTGGTTGTGTTCATCTTCCCTTGCTTGGCCTTCTTGACGTGTGCCTTTCCTCCAGTCATCTTCCTCCACAAAAAGTTGAGGGCACGGGGGGAAATGGTGCTGAGACAAATTAGGTAGGAAAGTTCTGGTCTTCAGCAGCAGCAGGAATCTGCTGTGTGTGTCTGTGGCTCATTGGATCGGTGTCTCTACATGAGGAGCACCTAGACCTCACCATTTTGGGGAAATTTCCCTTCAGTTTGGACTAAAGCTGTTCTCACCCTGTTGCCCTACCACAGGCTGCCCTCTTTGTTTCCTGTTTGGCCTCAGGTACATTCCCTCATGGTTTAGGACGTTTCTCCTACTTTGAGACCTCAGTGTAACTTTCATTGCTGCCGTCTCTTTTTAGGAAGCTCTTTAGGAAGTCATGCCCACTTGTTTGCTTTTGCATCCTTAAGTGAATGTGACCTTTTTGGTGGCCACCTCAGGAGCTTGGGAGCATGACAGAGGTTCGGGAGTTTAAGGCAGACTTTCTCCTTCAGGCTTAAAGAGTCACGTTACCTGTTTTGCTCGTCTTGTGATCTGCTTAAATCAAGAGATTAACCTTTTATGCGAGGCGGGATGAAGTATTTTGCTATTCACTGCACGTTAGTCTGCTTTATCTTT
Organism: Anarhynchus alexandrinus; assembly: GCA_008711295.1. NCBI lineage: Eukaryota > Metazoa > Chordata > Aves > Charadriiformes > Charadriidae > Anarhynchus > Anarhynchus alexandrinus. The sequence continues at coordinate 1,428,695 of VUYV01000183.1, read as the reverse complement.
TTATCTGGACAAGGCAAAATCTGGAATTTAGACTTTGTGAAAGTTCAGAGCCTCCCCATAGGATTTGTTACTGAATTTCCCCGAGATGTACAGAGCGGCCATCCGGAGCCTCCTTTCCGGAGGACTTTGCCATCAGCCACTGGGAGGCACGATGTGCCATTTGGCCGAGAGGTTCCAGGGATGTTCCTATCAAACCTGTAACCTGTGCGCTCAGTGAGAGAGTGCGTAGAGCCACCCAGGGCATGAATATGTGCGTATGGACAGGCACCCAACAAGAAAGGAGGATTCCTTGCCAGTAGATGCTTGTTTCCTAGACAGATATTTCTCATGCCTGCTCACAAACCAGCTACTTTCCCCTCTATCTTCCTAATCCCATATTTACCTAACCCTGGGAACGCCGGGTGGAGAGAAACTAAAGGCGTGAGAGCTCCCGGCATCCATGTATATGCCATGGGTGCAGCGCACATGGCAGAGGGTTCTCAGCAAGCCGGCGCTGGATGCTGCTGGGGTTTAAGAAGTCCTTAGTGTAAATGTTCTTAGGTGCACGGTGGGGTGAACGTGTGTACAAACAGCTTGCCTCCAAAAATCTTCAGCCATAGAAACGAAACCTTTCAGTCTGTCTCTTGGTTGACGCGTTGAATTGAGGTTTATTCTCTCTGTATTTAGTGGGTCGGCTCAACATTAGGAATCTGGAACATAAAAAAAGAATCTGTTTGAACAATATAGCTCTACAGCTTTATACTAGACCATGTGTAGATGATCGTATGAGGACTGCCTTTTAGTCATGTTACAACAGAACTCTAAAATCAGTTAATTTTTTTGCAAAATATTTTACTTCACATATACAAAAATATTTTACTTAACATATTAATAGTTTACTTAACATATTAATAGTTTACTTAGCATATACAACAAACTCAAATGGAAAACTATGACATGCTTTCAGCACTCCATATATATATATATATATTTCTAATTAGGTGGGAAATGCAAATTTTGAAGTTGCGTATGACCAACGCAAGTTTCCTGCAACACCCCTGAGACTCGAGGGTACCTGTTTGCTCGCGCTGCCTCCCGCTTTCATTTCAAACATAATTTACTTTACCAATATGTTTCTTCACCCTGCGTGTAGACTTCTGAGCTCCCTGCAGCCCGTGTTACGCTGCAAATGAGAACGGGGCTACAACGCGGTACCAAACCCCGGAATCTTTCTAGGATAGTCCTAAGGAGAGCAGTATGAGAACGAATAGAGAGGAAAGAGTTGACTCTGACCCATCTTAATGAAACGCGATATGTTGCTGGTGGGAGTATTAATAAAAGTGCTAGAAACTCATCACTGGTTTATAGGGTGCCAGTCATTATGCTTTCTAGAAGCACTGGGAAGTAACACTTTTATTATGTGCTGTTCGTTATGCCGCGCACATCACCAGCGTGACTGTGTGCCTGCCAGTAGTGCAGCACACAGCATCACTCCATATCTTTTGCATGTGGCTTCTTCTTTCATCCTTTGCTGAGGGGAAAGTGGTACGCATAATGGTTTTTTTTTGGGGGGGGGTGGTGTTTGGTTTTAAGGGCTGTGTCACAATCTGTTTGTGTTACAAAAGGCAAGTGGGTTGAAGGGCAGGGTCATTTTTGGAGATCCTCTGGGAACTAGAGGCAGATTGTGCTGATAGGTAGCGCCAGAGTGATTACTCTCCCGAACAGCCTTTCTCAGCGGAGTTAGGTCAAGCGATGTTTCCAGAATCTGGCACAAGAGCAGCTGGTGCTTCTGCTGTAGTAATACTCCTACCTCTCCTCTTGTCACTCCTACCCCTGTGGCTTTATTACTTAACCATGCAAAAATTACGGGGCGTTTGACCCTTGGGGTGCCAAACTGCAAACGTGGTCTGTGGGTTTTATGTTTGTTTTTGTTTTTAATATATATTGGTATAGAGAATTGCAATTAAAAAAATTGATTCAAGTAGAGACCGTAGTCCTGTGTCTTCAGCTGTGATTAGGGGGAAGCAGGGGAATCTCTGTTGACTCCTTGGTGTAAAATCGGCTTGAAGAGGGAAATAAGCCCCTTTTAAGCTGTTGTATGTTCAGCCCCCCCCCCCCCCAAATGCGCTTCCCAACTTCGTTAGGTTCTTGAGAAAATCTGAGTGTCTTTGTCACAGAGAAGGTAACAGTGGCCGCGGCGTTAAGATCAGTGCGGTTGACTCGCCATCATTGCCATTGAATTTGTTATAGAGAAGTGATGACCAACTCTCGGCACAGAAGCGAGTCCTAAAGGGTTTCAGAGACCCCATGGGAGGTAGTCTGGTCAGGTTCAAGTTCAGGTGGGGACCGTCCCTCCTGTGGGGACATCAAAGGAGGCAGGGGGGGAAAAAAAAACCCCAATATCCCGGAGGAGAGAGAATGAGCAGCCAAGTGAAGTGGGTTCTAGTTGAGCCTCTGTAAAATTCCGCCTATAAAAGTGTCTGAAAATGATATTTTTAGAAGCTACTCTAATTTTAGCCTGCGTGTAGGACTTTGTGAAATCTTTTTGTTAATAATGAGCCCAAGGTCTTTGAGTGCTGATCTGCAATGCTGCGTGGGTAAGGCCAAATCCATAGTTACTGTTGAGCTACTGAACAAGAGAAAGAATTTTGTCCCAGTTAGGGTTACAGCGCTCAATCCGTAGTGTTGAAATAGAAAGAATTGCAAAAACCATTTGCATTGCCCCTGAAAGTTTATCAGATTTAAACAAGTGTTTAACTTGTCGTTTCCAGGAGACACTGAAAATCAAATTAGAAATAAAAGCTTGCAGTATAGTTTTAAAAGATTGTTTCCCTCCATGTTTTTAACTCCAGGAAATACTACTGACATTCCTTCTAGTAATGTTTGTTTGAATGCTGCTCGTGAGTTATCAGCGAGTTTTGCTCGGGTATGATAATGTGTTTTTATCAACAGATTCACGTGCAGGTGCAGCAGTCCATCATATGGAGTCGCAGAAGCAGGTATTCACGGTTGGCAAAATATTTAAAGATTTGAGCAAAGTTTAAAGTAGAAAAAAATATTGGTTAAAACATTGCCAATAAGTTGCATAATTTGAACAAGACATACCTCCATCATTTTTCTGCGTTTCTTTGGGTTCCTTCTGCTTTTTGTATGAAGCTGTCTTTTGAGGGCAGATCTCAAAAGCATTTCTGCTTGGCCTAGTTCGTCAAATCTCTAAATGTGTGAGTAACTTTTGAGCTGTATCCTGACTCCCGTGAGCTTTGTGTCACACTTATCTCTGCAGGAAGGGTGGGATTTGGCTCACCTGGTTTCAGCCATTAACAGTTTGACCGTACCCCTGTAAGCTTTGACTGTAGAGGGGTGTACCTCCACTGCAGATACCCCATCTCAGGGCAAGCAGGGCGCAACGTTTGCCTGCCGTGATCACCTGCACTGGCCACTAGACTGATGGAGGTAAGGCAGCGTAGAACCTCTTTGCCAGTTTTATCTTAAAATAAATGAGAGAATACATTTAAAACGTTGGGCTCTGCTCTGATGTAATCTCATCTGTAATACTCTCAAAGGACTCTTGCTTGATTTGATCATATTCGTGTTTTTAAGAATTTCTGCCTTGAATGATTTCTTTTCCCTTGTCAGTGAAGCTGTAGACCTTCAATATTATTTTATTGTGGCTTTCTCTGAAACATCTTTCTTGTAAGGACGTGGGCTTACGAACAAATCCCTGCACACAGAGTAGGGTATGAGCTTAATACGCATCACCTACTGGGCAGTAACTACCCTTTCTCCCAGGATAAGTGCCCGGTAGCTTATTCCCTTTTATTAAGGGATAAACATGTCGTATTTACCCTGGGATAGGAGCGAACACGTACACTACAGCTGACACACTGCAAATACACACCCTCATTTATCCTGCAGTAGTTTGTCTGTATGCCCATCTCCCAAGATGCAGCTGAAATGTTGCTTTTTGACATTCAGGTGAGGCTTAACCAGTTCAAACAGGAACAGAACCTCTTTTTTAGGTTTAGCGAGGACTGTTATTGCAACCCTGATTATTTGGGGATTTTTTTTTTTACAAGGATTTTGATTAATTGGTTCTTTTTAGAACACATTTTGATAGTGTAAAGACTGACCATTGAGGATAATTTCTTGTGATCTCTCTTTACCTTCATCTCATCCTGTTTCGGCGTAGTGTCTGATTTATGCTTTTTCTCAATCTCCTTTTTGACTCCAGTTTTTGACTTGAAACAGTGATAGCTGTATTCTGAATTTGGAGTTAAATGTAAGAACTTACGGCATACATTGGAGATAGATGTGTACTCTGTGTGTTGCTTCTTTAATGCGAAGTTGGACCAGGTTGCTGAAGGAATAAGAAATTGCAAACCTCACTTGGAATTAAAGGAAATTTTGTAATGTAATTTTCCGAACAATCACAATAGGGAAATCCTACAGGCACAAGCACTGTGCACAGTTGTGTGTCTACCAGTTAAAACCACCATTATTGTCTGGCAAAGTACAATTTTATTTTGTGTTACCCAGCTGAGCTCACCCTCAATCTCAGGATTTATTTCCTGAGGGTCCACATTGGGTCTAAATAAGATTTTTGATTATTTTTTGCTGTTATTTCAGCCAAACCCATTTGGTTTCTACTTTCTGACCATAGAGAAATGATCCATCACTTCAGAAACAGACCCTTAGAAATAGTATAGAAAACAATATGCTAACATAGTCTTTGTAGTTCAAATGTGAAGACTGCTCTGGGGCGTAGGACTTTCTGTCACCTCGGCTGGAGACAGGGTGAACTGGAGGTTTACTGGTGGGACAGAATGACAGAATGGTTAGAGTTGGAAGGGACCTTAAAGACCATCTAGTTCCAACCCCCTGCCATGGGCAGGGACACCTCCCACCAGCCCAGGTTGCTCCAAGCCCCATCCAACCTGGCCTTGAACACCTCCAGGGATGGGGCAGCCACAGTTTCTCCGGGCAGCCTGTTCCAGTGCCTCACCACCCTCACAGTGAAAATTTTCTTCCTAATATCTAATCTAAATCTCCCCTCTTCCAGTTTAAAACTGTTACCCCCATCTTCTTGCTCCACTCCCTGATCAAGAGTCCCTCCCCAGCTCTCCTGTAGCCCCTTTAGGCACTGGAAGACCGCAATAAGGTCTCCCCAGAGCCTTCTCTTCTCCAGGCTGAACCCCCCCAACTCTCTCAGCCTGTCCTCCCAGCAGAGGGGCTTCAGCCCTTGCAGCATCTTTGTGGCCTCCTCTGGCCCCGCTCCAACAGGTCCATGTCCATTTTCTAGCAATTCACCAGGATTAGCAACTTCAGTACATCATCCATCCAAGACCAAGTGATGACAGTGCTGTTCCTTTCCCTTTGTTAGCTGTGTGACTAGTGAGTTTTGTCTTCCTGAATATTTGCTTTGTGACAAACACACTTGGAACTACATCCTTTCCTTCTGTAGAGCCTTGCTAGAAATAACTTCTGGGTTTTCTTTTAAAGCTAAAAGGTATGCTTTCTTCAATTTAGTATCCATCTGAAAAAGAAACCCTTCTCGTTAAGAATAATGTGGGAGTGGTTATTGAAAATCTGTTTTTAATAACACTATATTGAAGTCCCTATTTGCATAGATTTTGAAAGCAGATCAGATCCAATCTTGAACTGAGCTTGTGATCGTTTGATGCTGCAGGAGGAGTAAGATTAACATTACCGAGTGTCTTTGTGAGGAATGTTGGAGTGCTGAATGGCGGTTTGTATTATTCAATATCCAACAGCCGTTCACTTTTGTGTAATGTTCTTTCTGTAGCGTCTGTTACTCTAAAGATCCGTGTGCGGCATCAGGTTGCTAATAACATTTTGTTGTGCCGCCCAAATAATAGATGAGTAATTTGATTTTCTGTCTCTTCAGGGTTAATTTAAACTCATTTTTTACTGTGTGACTATGTATTGTTGCCAAGAGCAGTTAGCAGTGAAAATACGTATGTTTTGAAAAATAATTACTGATCATACCTAATAACTGATTTTTAGTTCAGTCATTATAAGAAATGAAAAGAGCACCTACTTGCTATCACCATTTTTAATATCCAGTAAAAGTAATTTTATTATAAAATAAAGGGTATCTTTTTTCTTTATTAAAAGCTCAAATAAATAGTTAAGAACATTTTGTTGGGATACAAATTGGCTAATAGCTTGGGAAAACGTTTTAAAATGTGTTGCGATACGATTTAACTGACAAATAAGAAAACTAATAACTAATTAGGTCGAAAGAGCTTTAGTGAGAAAATGAAACCTATTCAATATGCTCTAGATGAAATGACCTTTTGAAAGATCTAGTTTTGAATAAACAAAGTTACACTGTAAATAAATAAAGCCTGAACATTCATCTAAGGCTTGGACTTTGTGTATTGAGAGTCACGAAGCAGGTCTTGTCGCAAGTCTTCAAAATAAAAAGACCCGATAAAATGTTTTCAGTTTTTTTCAATGTTAAATGTGTTTAATGACTTTTTTGTTGTTGTTGTTCTTTGGTAGAACCGGACACTGAAATAGCTTCATCTTCAAAGCCAGAAGAAAGTTTCTATGCTGAGAATTACAATCCCTTCAAGGATGAAGATGCCCCAGAGTACTTGAACCCGTTTGATGAGCCGGATCCTGAGCCTGAAATGTTTGTGACTCGAAGAGATTCCCCTCCCCAACCTGCCAAAAGGAAAAACGTCAGACCAGTGGATATGAGCAAATACCTCTATGCAGATACCTCTAAAGCTGAAGAGGAAGAGCTAGATGAGTAAGTCTGATTCTTCATCTTTCGGCAGCTTTGGAAGCATTAGTGGGATCCCTGGCTTAATCTTGAGGTGTATGGGGTTCAACTGTGGTGATCTGTAATCACCTCCTCAGGACAGCATGATCCTTAGGGAGCAATACTGTACCCCCAAGTCATGCTATTCAGCTGAATGTGATCGCTTAGGAAACTTTTCTTTGCTTCATTGATAGCGAATTACTTGATAGGGAACATGTCTGCGTACTTTTTTGGCACTTCCTGCTCTGACAATTGCAAATGAGCCAAAAATAAAGGAGCTTGGTCCTTCCTGTCCTTTTTGCCTTTATTTTTACCACATAAACTAATAATTTTTGTTAATGATAATGGAGAGTTTGTTTTATATTGGCGCAGTATGTAAAAAGGAAGAGCGTTTTGCAGTCCACATAGCACATTTTTGAGAGTCTCATAAAACTGAATCTCTGCGTGGGAAAGAAAACACCACACGCACTTTCTTAGGGTGTTTCTTTGATCGTAACCGCACATAAAACTTTTATAAACTCCCGCTGACTGCCTCGTATTATCGTAGAGAAACCTAGCAAGGAGTGAGAGCTTTTTGCAATAGCTGTGCAGCTTGGGAGGTTTGGAGGTAGAGACTTTACTCCTTGTTTGTAGTCATTAGTCACCAACCACACCGCTCATGAGACAGTTTATGGTGATTACCTGCGAGCAATTTGACAGACAACAACTGTAATTAATGTTTAGTTTCGCATTATTTAATGAGATTTATCACGGCAAGACATTTGCATTGCTTTCATATTTAATGTTAATCCAGGTGTCATATCATCATCTTTATGTTTCTCTGTTTATAGCTGCGTTCTAGGAAATGGAAGGGTTCCCATACACTTTCATAGAAATGTGGAAAGGACCCTGCAGGGTTCTTTTTCCTTTTAGAGTTCTGTGGCCATAGATTTGTTGTTGGTTTTTGTTCTGGGAAAAAAAAAGAATAGAAAAAGGGGCATTTGGGGAATGATGTCTCTGCCAGCTCGATTCATTGGGGCACGGGCTGCTCTGTCTTCGGAGCACAATGTGATCACGCTGTTGACAGTCACACCAGGCATCCGTGATCATTCACTGATCACCAGAATCCTCAGGGAGAAAAAATACATTTAATTTACACCTGCAAAGATACAGGTATAGAGATCCAGACAAAGACTGAGAGGGGCAGGAAGAGCAAAAGCTACATAGACAGGCGAGTGAAGAATTTCCTCTGGTTTATATTTATACTCGCATTTCTGGGCCAAATGGCCTTGCAGCAGCGTTGTAACAGGCAGCCTTGTTTTTTTCTGGGTACCGGACTGTAGATTTCTCTAGTCCTTTGTGTACAAAAGCTGCCTTCTTATTTTAATCTCCATAGGTGGATTCTACTTGAACATAAATCTGATCTGTGTTTTCATTACAAATGTGTTGTCCCATGGAAAGATGGAAGGATAAGGAATCCAAAAGCACTGTAAAATAGATTTTTACATCTTTTACATAAGTTTTTTTATGTCCTGATCCCCAAAGTAGCTTCCTCTCCACATTCTCCTCCCGGGTCACAGGAGCACCATGTCACTGAAAAAAGATGTGGAGACCGTTTGTTAAATGTATTGGGTAGAAGTGTGGCAAGGAGGACCTTGGAATCTTTATCCTGAAATGCTCTGGAGGAATAAGTGCAGTAATAAAACTCCGATCTAGGAACACAGGACCTGTGATACTAACTCACACATTCAAGCACTATTATGCCTTACCTCGTATCATAAATTTTCAAATTTTTCAGTAGAAAGTTTCTGCTAAAGTATGGTATGGTGAGCACCAAAGGAAAGATTTTCATAGGCAGTGCCAGTTGGTAGTTTTTGTGTGCCCTAAATCATGAAGGTTTATATCCACATGTATATTGTTTCTTATCTAATGTGAATATCTATGCTTTATTGTGTACCTAAGTGGCTAATCTTCTTCCCAATCCTATTAAAGTCTAGGCTTCAGTGGCAATTTCTGCCAGAGAGTTCCACAAGAAAATGAGATCTTACATGAAATGCGTTTCCTTTTATTGATTGTAAATAAGTTACCTTTCCAATCCCATACACAATCTCTTCTGTTGGCTTATCGAAACAACGATTAGTAGCATTGCATTTGTCTGCCATGTATCTCTAGCATGTTCACCATTACTTGTCTCTTGTCTGAGTTCCATGGTGCTAACTTTATCAATCTCTCTTCATACAGAAGCCTCTTCATCTCTCTAATAATTTTCACCGCCCGTCTCTGGACCCTGTTATTTCTTCTGCTATGTGTCTATTTTAAGATGTGTTGACTTGGCCTGAGCAGTGTATTCAAGACAAGGCTGAACAACTGAGTCCTATTGCAGCATTAGAAAACTTTGCATGTTATTTCCAACCTTTCCCCTAACATCTTGTCTTGTAATTTGGTTTGCTTTGGGTAGTTTTTAATAATTTTTGACTACCGCTGGTCCAGTGCTTTCCCCAGGAGTGGTTTTAAACCTGCTAGATGGAAGGCGTGAGAAATAGAAAGACGTTTACTGTTGCTTAGGAGATAAAAGCATAGAATGGTTTGGGTTGGAAGGGACCTTGAAGACCATCTCGTTCCAACCCCCCTGCCATGGGCAGGGACACCTCCCACCAGACCAGGTTGCTCCAAGCCCTGTCCAACCTGTTCTTGAACACCTCCAGGGACGGGGCATGTATTTTTATCCCTGCATTTTAAACGTTTCGTTGGAGTTCACTTAATGCACCACTTGGCGTTTTCCTCTCGTATTTGGTGTGAAAGCTGATGGTGTGTCGTGGGAGCATGGACACATCAGCATCAGGAGCCTGGTTCTGTTCCACTCTAGCAGATCCCAAACTCTGATTTTGGCCTCAGAGCTTACACAAAGTGCCCCAAGAGCTGAACTCTGACTCCAGTTTTGTAACAGGCTCTCGGTGTAATCTTGGAAAAGGCACTTACCCTCAACTGCGCCTCTGTGAAGGATTTACCTTGGGTAATTGCTTTAATTGAAACACATTTCGCTAATGGTTGTGAAGATAACGTAAGATTTTGCAACACACATGAGCAAAGCCTAGTCACGAGCATAATCAGAATGAGGTGTTGCATGGCACAGAGGCACTTAGATGATCCAGTACGTATATTCTGCCTCAAAACGATGCTCTCAGAACGTACGTCCTCTGGCCAAATCCTCATACTCAGCTAGAGAGAAGGAACGTGTTTTCCTTTTGTTGGTTTGAGCATTTGAATGTTAGCATAAAAATCTGCTTTTGCCTTTTGGAATTTCATAGATGAAAATCAAAAGGGTAGGTGGCTTCCTGTTAATAAAGGACAGCACGCTTTGCTCAGTTAACTTTAATTATTTGAAAATAGCATAGCTCACACCTACTCGACATATAATGCTTTCAACCCTACTACTTCTGGCTGATAACATTGCCTGGCCATTTAACCCTACAACACTGACAGCTTTGGATTTCCTCCTCAATAAAATGCTGATTTTTATATATATTTCTTTTTTTTCAGTTAACCGGTAACGCTGATCAAAATAATTTATCAATTGGTCAGAATAAAACTTGGCTTTCAGATATTATTTGGCTCTGTGGCTTCTTATCTCGTTAAATCGTTGCATGGCTTAGAATAGCGCTGTCTAATTGGAAAGACAATCGAGTTGCCATCTATCGAAGCCGCCGGTTGCACAAGAAGCCACAAGCCACTGCGTTGCCAGTGACAGCTTCATGCCAGGGAGTTTTTCTGGGTTTGGGGTTTTTTTAATTTCATAATGGACAATCTAGTATCTCGTTAGGCAAATAGTATCGTGCGGATCAATTAAATAACTTGACCGAAGCAAAAATATGGGAGATAACCTCAGAGAAAAGGGCTTTAATATTTTTCAGCTAAGGCTGGACTTTTCTAAGGCTTTTTTTGGCCAGAATTTTTCCGTGTGTAGTACGTGCTGCCATGTGAGAGCTGCTGGACTAAACTCTGCTTCGTATATCAGACCCCTGTGACTTCAAAATTTGCAGCCTCTTTGGGTGGGAACCAGGGTTGATGTTTTTCTGCATTAAACTTAATTTTTCAAAAATGCGTTCTGAATATTTGGAAGACTAATTAAAAGCGGTAGAGAGGGGAAGGTGGGAAATAGTGTGTGTGTGTGTGTTTTCTGTCTGTGCTGTGACCGAAATATGAGGGTTCAGCCTGGCTTTCAAGCAAATTCTTCTCTAGGCAGACGGAACGTGTCTCCTTAGAGCACTTCCTCCTGGTGCATGCGGGAGGGTCCAGTTCTTCCAGATTATGAATGCAACACAGACCATTCCGGAGCATAAAGGTTCAAAAGATGGTTCTTCCAAACTTCTTACCCTCAACCAAGGCCAGGTTGGACAGGGCTTGGAGCAACCTGGGCTGGTGGGACGTGTCCCTGCCCATGGCAAGGTTGGAACGAGATGATCTTCAAGGTCCCTTCCAACCCAAACCATTCTGTGATTCTATGATATTTTTTTCTCACATTGAATTCATCGCAACACCTTACGAACACACTTTTCTAATTCCAAGTATGCAGAGATAAATTACTTCCCTGCCAAACGTGCTGTTGGCTATTCAGGCGACTTAACTCGTTGAACTAAAGAAAAACCTTGTGCCCTCCTGTAGAACTCATTGTTCTTCGGCCTTTATCTCTTTTTATCTTCATTTTCACCTCCCTTTGAACTTGCCGGTGTCTGAAGACAGCTGAGCTGGGCTGTCGGCTAAATTAGAGCTCCTGACAGCTAGGTGCGTTCTCCGCTCCAGCCCGCACACCCTCCTTTTTCTGCTGCCTATTTAACTCCTTATTTTGATGTCGCCTTTAGTTTTGATGGTGCTGGTGGCTTTGTGCTTGACGGGCAGCAAAGTGGGAACACCTGAAAGTTGCCTTCAGTCAGCAGTATTTTGGTGTTAGTCTTTCCTTTCACTTTGGTATCTGGATTTAGATCTTGGTAACGAGCAGTGGCAGATTCTCAGAAAGATCTGGAGGTTTTTAGCCTGGTCTTCTCTCATGTGCTTCAGTAAACTTTGCCTTCTAGAAGTAGACTTATTTTCTGCAAGCATGATGGTAAACTACATTAAAATAAATTCTAAAATCAGTCCATGAGACCGAAAGACCTATTTTCATATTAAAAGTAACACAAACCAGAGAAATTTTGTGTTGTGAAAGGAAACTGGATGAATAGTTGGGTTTTTCGCTTGTGCTCAAATTTGGCTGTTGTCATTCTTTAGAAAGTGTGTACTAACTCATGACTCTCACCCGGAGAGGAAATTTGGGAATGGATCTAGCTAGGCAGGCTCTTGTCTTGCGCTGTATGCATTATTGTTGCCATCTGGAGGTGAATTCAAGGGGCTGAGGTTATTTGTTGTGATTAGTTACGCTTTATGTAACTGTATGCAGATCAATCTTTGGGAATGGCAGTGACTCAGTTACATAAACATAGGTTGAGATATGTGATAAATATATCTTGCCAGGGAAGTATGGACTAGAAAGGAATTAATTAACGTATCAGTTTCGTAGTTAACCGTCCAGTTTTGGATTGCAAAATATGAAAAGCGAAGATTATGAATAAAATAATTCAGGGCAAAGAAGATTCCCATAAGTACCCTTAGCAGGATACAAAATTGCTGGCTCTTCTAAGCAAGTAGTAGTAGCCATTATTTGGCGTATTATTGATTGATATTTGATGTATCAAACTAATAGATAAAGTTTGGAAATGCTTTGGAAGTATTTACTTAGAGCAGCACAAATGCAGAGTTGGAACGTGAATGCTGGAGTTAAGAAGAATAATTCTTTGGACTGCATCCACTGGGTGGAAGGTGTTCCCTGTGTTTCTTAAACAAGGTTTAGTTATAAAAAGCATTTTCAAAATAGACAGGTGATGGCTACTAGTGTCCGTAGAGAGGCACATGTGAGTCAGCTGTAGTTTTCTTATGCTGTTCTCTTATCCAAAGAGTGTTCTGGAAATGGTGGAGTGGCTGTGTGCTGCAGAGTTTAAAATCCACTCGATGAGGGTTGTGGATGTACGGAGGCCAAAATTATCAGAATATTAAACAGGCAGCAACTGCACTCAAATCTGTTGGTAATGAGCTTGTCTGTAAATCAGATCCCTCACTGACAGATAGCTAAGTGTAATTGAATTGCTTTATGCAATTGATAACACCGCTGTTATTTCCAGGGCTTTATAAGATGTCTCAAAATGCAGTTTTAACTGTTGTTGCTCACTTTTTCAATTGTAGTAAAAGTACTATCTAAAAGCACGTAAAGGCAAATATATTCTTACAGGGGATAATAAAAGCATTTTAGTCATTGACTTCTCTGAACAAGTCTTATTTTTGGTTTGAATTCAAGGAGACAGCAAAGAAATGTGTTTCCCTTCTTTTAATTAGATCAAATCCGTTTTATGAACCCAAATCAAGCCCTGCTTTAATTAAAGTTGCTCCGCTGCAAGAACCGGAAAAGAAGATGAAAAGAAGGGCTCCTGAACCACCAAACCTCTTGCCAAAGCCAGAGACAGGTGTGAGTGAGAATGTGTCAGCTATTCCTGCGTCGAGGGAGCTTTCTTCTTCTCCCAAGGTAGGTTTTTTGTACCAAAATTTCATCTTTGTTATTAACAGTACCTTTATGTGTCTTGTATATGTGCTGTTTACTTCTGCGGGCCATCTTAAAAGCTTTGCTTATACTTAATAAGGTGTTGGCTCGTCCCTATTCACTTGCCGGTTCATAGGGAGCAGCAGTAGGAGCTTGTATTTTTTCTTTAAGGATTTCACGACAACAGTAACAGCAACTGCCGTTTCAAAGAAAAGAGTCTTCTAGTAACAAATGTAACAGGACAGCTGGATATGCCATTGTGAAGGAAGAAAATCGCATTGAACAATACTTTGTCTTGATCTATTGTAATGCCGCTAAGCCTTGCCCCACGTTGGAGAGTCTGTCTCCACATTTCTGTCATAAATCTGGGTTTTAAGAGCTTAGTACTGGATCCTGTTTATTTGTATTGGGATTTATGTGTGTCCAGTTCCTTAGGTATGTCGAAGTAATTTAAAAAAAAAAAAAAAAGACAGTCTACTTTAAATCAGATTAACTCTTTATTAGGAAAGTCCAGACTAAGCGTATATATGCACACACATCTGTGTTTGTCAAGGGAAAATATGAGTTAACTTGTGTCGAAGAGGGCAATGTGTGGCGTTAGGTGTTTTAGGATGACGACAGCTAACTTCTCTTGGCGTGAATTGAGACTCCAGTGTTTCAGCAGTTAGCGCCGCTTGTGCTTTTTGAAACGAAATGAACATTTAATAGCATAACTTAATGGGCCCTTCTTAAAAATGGATTTGATACTTGCTGAGGGCTTGTTTTGAAGGGGGACAAGATAAGAACAGGCGGTTTCCCTTCCAGCACAGCTCTCCCAATTTATACATATTACCATCTGGTTTGCCTTGTATTGGAGCTGCTGTACTTTAATTTAAGAATTGGATAAAACTACTTGTCATACCTATCATTTCATTGCTTAATTACTCAGCTGGATTGCTGACATGTCCTTGTCCCCCCCTGGGCTCTGATCTTGCTGTTGTTTTACCGCTCGGGGTAAAGGATATGAGACCAGAAATCTGCTCTGGGTCTGCATCGTAGCAAAACAAAACGACGTAGCCCAAATTCACAAGTTACTCTTAATACACAAAACCCACAAGCAGGGAAATATTGAATCAGAGCATAGCCATTTTATAATGTGGTGAGATGGGGTTCGATCCTGCTCGCTGGAATTTCTGCATGAAAAATATTGCACGTTATTTGCTTTCTGGTGGAGTCGGGCCCTCGGGTCAAAGCGAAGTGGCCAAAGTAAAGCGTTCCGGTACTACCAGGCAGAGAAGAGCCATCCGTGGAGGAGATTTTTATCAGCTCACTTGATGGAGGTTGTGCCCTCATCGCTCGTGGTTTGGGAGGTTTTTTTACAGGTCTGCATCCGAGGAAATACATCTCCCTGCTTTATCATCGTGCTCAAATAATGTATTACTGCTGGGTTCGACTGTTGTTGGTGTTGTCTACCCCAGACTTAAGTTTTAGGTTGTCTGAAAGCTGGAATTGGTGAAGAAAACGCGCAGGAGTTGAAATCGCTGAGAAAACTGTGCTGGTAGGAACGCAGTCAGGTAGTTCCTGCTCTTACGCAGGATATTAGTTCCCAAATATTTTGGTGCCTGCCCGCTTGCAGCCCACCCACCTCTGTGCCACCGATGCTGAGGCACTGCCGAGATCAGCAAAGGTCCAAGTACTGAAATTTTGATATTCATTAGGGCCATGGGGGACAAAGAAGCTCTATGCTGACCTTCTGTGGTACAGAAAGCTTTAATTTTTTTACAGGATTTTAAGGAAGGCTCCAAAGCAGATGCAGTGTCCTGGTTTATTATATTAAAGCTAGAGTGGAAAGTTTGGCTGGCTGGGTGTGTTAAAATATGGTATGGTCCCTTGCAATTCAGAAAGCTTTCTGTAAGCACAGACTCTTTTCTGTGCTTGAATTGGTTTGCTCTAAGGTGATCTAATAACGTTAGAGCAAAAGCACTTTACTTGGAATGCTTTTTGAATTTCAGAAAAGTACTGGCGTTTAAAAGAAAAGAAAATTAAACAATTTCCTCACACCATAGTGCAAAATAGTGCCCAGGTAGGACCGGGACTGTTGGCACAAATAACTTGTTTGTTTATTACTCAATAATAGTGACAATGTTTAGCAACTCTGGAATAAAAACTCCCATCAAAAGTATAGGCACTAAACAAACATGAACTTAGCACATGCCCTTATGGAGGGGGAATAGTCCCATGGAGGTAAACTTAGGTCAAGGCAGGTTAAATAACAAATTTTATTCGGTGTTTTGTCCAAGTTTGCTGTGCACAGACTGCCTCTCCTACAACTCTGATCAGAACCTAAGTGTCCCGACATGTTCAATTCCTCGTCTCAGTTGTCTTCATAGGAGACGGCTGCAGAGCAGAAATGCTCGTCTTTAGACTACACAAACACAGCATTAGTATTAGAACGTTAGAGTTTAAGGAAAACGACTCCAAAAATGCTTCTGCAAATCTTTGACAGAGTATTCTGCCCAGAGAAGTTGTGGAAACTCCATCCCTGGAGGTGTTCAAGGCCAGGTTGGACGGGGCTTGGAGCAACCTGGGCTGGTGGGAGGTGTCCCTGCCCATGGCAGGGGGTTGGAACTGGATGGTCTTAAAGGTCCCTTCCAACCTAAACCATTCTGTGATTCTATGATTCTATGATTTGGAGATCATTTTGCCTCCACATGCTAATGGTGTTCACATTTGCTGAACACAAAAACTACAAATGCTGGTATTAATGTCTGTATACCAGCAACTTTATTAGGTGGAAATTGCTCCTGAAGGACTATTTGGCACATGACAGATTCCTACTCAAGATACAGGTTCCAAATACTTGAAATTACATTACCCTGTGAAAAAAAGAGCATTTAGAAAACAGTAGTGAAGTTCCTAGGAATACCAATTTAAAAGTGGGGTGAGAAAGGTTGATCTTTTCCTAAGTATACACCCTAAGTATAAGATCCTAAGTATAAGATCCCTAGCGTATGGCTGGACATCAAAATTGCTTTGTTCAGTGTTCAGCTTCAAGGAGCCTTCTAGCTCAGAAGTGCACAGAAGTGCAATTGTGTTTGCTGTTGAAACATTGTAGCCCGAATCCAACATTTTACCATTACTCAAGTAGTGGTGGAAGGTGTTTCTCGCCTGAGGGATAGCTGACTTCCCACACATGATTTTGTGTGTGTGTGTGTGTAATGTTTTATTAATTTATAACAGCAGTGTCTGCGGTAATGAACGAGAAGACTAAAACAATGAATTTTTAGCAGTCAGCAGTCTTGGACATGTGTCATTTGAGAATAGACTTAAGCTAATGCATCGAAGTGAATTGCAAAAGACCTTCTTTTAAGGGAGTTGTATGGTCTTTTAACAGCTCAATACTATTTCTAGATTTTCCTGGAATCGTATCCACAATTAATTACCCCTATTACTCCTGACACCACAAAAATCAAACTCCTCCTAGTTCCTTTGTTGAGAGATTTATGTTGTCCAAGATAATTCTGTGTATAAGTTTCATGTGAAACTGGGCAGAAAGTTGCAGAAAGTATCTTCTGCTCTGGTGGTATCTGGTGTCCCCAGGATGAAGAGGGTACTCCAAGGTGGAGTCATGAGTTGGTATTAACTTTGAAGAACTCAATGATCAGTGAAGATAGAATATGAGACTATTAAATAGGCATTAACTTTAATAGCTGTGAAAATGGTAGAACTAGAGTTTGAAGCAATGACTAGATCTCACTGGGAGGCTGATATAACAACTTACTACAACTAAACTGTGTCCCTCAGCACCACATCTACCCATCTTTTAAATGCCTCCAGGGATGGTGATTCCACCACTTCCCTGGGCAGCCTGATCTCCATCTCATAGCATCCTACTGGGCTACCCAGAATACCTCAGTAAATGAAAGTCCTGAACTCTAGTCTTAGCAATAGGTATGTCATGGTTTAACCGCAGCTGCTCACTCGCTCCCCCCAGTTGGGATGGGGAGAGAATCGGAAGACTACAAGTGAGGAAAAAACTCATGGGTTGAGATAAAGACAGTTTAATAGGTAGAGCAAAAGCCGTGCATGCAAGCAAAGCAAAACAAGGAATTCGTTCACTGCTTCCCATCTCCAGGAAAGCAGGGCTCCATCGCGCGTAACAGTTACTTGGGAAGACAAATGGTATAACTCTGAATGTTCTCTGCCCCCTTCCTCCTTCCCCCAGCTTTATATGCTGAGCATGACATCGCATGGCATGGAATATCCCTTTGGTCAGTTGGGGGCAGCTGTCCCAGCTGTGTCCCCTCCCAACTTCTTGTGCACCCCCAGCCTGCTCACTGGTGGGGTGGGGTGAGGAGTAGAAAAGGCCTTGAGAGCTTAGCAACAACCAAAACCACCAGCGCGCTATCGACAGTGTTCCCATCCCAAACCCAAAACACAGCACTACACCAGCTGCTAGTACGAAAGTCAACTCCATCCCAGCCGAAACCACAATGAGGTGTTCCTCTGACACTTAAATGATTGAGTGAGCAGACATGGAATTGATATTAGACTGCAGGATGCTTTTTGAACCTGTCCTTGGATTTGAGTTACACCTAGTGACTGATGCGAGTATATAGCACCAGGACAGGAAGATAAGTAAGCTTCAGTCTGTCATATTAATGCATACACCGTTCTCACCTTTATGAAAGTCACAGCGTTGTTGGTAGTCATGAAAACATAGGCATTGATTTTGTTGCTTGTAGACAAGAGCTTGTGATGGCCTTTTCCCTTGGCAGAAGAGGAGAATACATGTTCACATAATAGTTCAAAGCCTGTAATAACATTTCTGGTTGTCACCGTTGTTGTTTAAACTCTCTCTTTCTTTTTCTAAGCAAAATTGATTGTTTCGCGCGCCCAGGCAATCTAGCTGGTTTAAGCTCTAAAAGCATATTTATAGGAAATGTGTAATAAGAAATACAGAATCCTTTTTCTGCATGACATGTGATAACCCATCTCCGTCCAGTATCCTTTGTAATCCATTGGGTATCTGCAAGATCTCGGAGATGCTACAGGCTCCAGTTGCTCACTTTTTCCACTTTTCTTTACATCCGTATTATCAACCGTATGCGATTGAACAGTAGGAAGAGCTCATCTTAAAACACATGCAGTAATGCAACCAAGTGGAAAAATTACAGTAAACTTCAAACAGTAGATGAAAATCGCTCATTGTCTCTTGGTATCAAAAGCGTCTCAGTTGTCCATTCGCGTAAGGACTTCCTGGCTCTCTGGAACATCTTCTTTAAGGATTTTGCTCCTTTCCACCTTCACATTAACTGCAGAGGAATTGTGCAGCTCATTTGCATGAGATCTTTGTCACTCCCTATGCAGACAGATAGTTCATCGAGCCCAAGGAAGACTTGGGAGGTAGTGGATGGAATTTTAAGATATCCGCTGTTACGAACTTGTGCGAAAAAGGCACTCGGAGAAAATCTGCCTTGGCATACAGCCCTAAGACATTTTATCTTTTAATAGGAGGAAAGACAAGCCACACACATAATGTGAGCAGCAAGATAGTGAGATAATCATACTGAAGCACAGGCAATTCATTAAACTTGCAGCTTTTCAAATGTTTAATAAAAGAGGCTCCCCGTTTCATACAATGAGGAGGCAATTTCTTATTACTGTTTGCATGAGTTTTAAATGGTGTTTGTCAACCTGGCTAGCTGTGTGCTTTTTCCGTGTTCCTTACTCGTAACCTATGTTTGGACGTAAACCAACCGCATTAGAATATGTGCTCATATAAGGGGTGAACTATTCCCTTCTGAATGCAAGTGGAGTATTTTTCCATTTTGCTGAAGGTACGAAGAGTATCTTCCTCTTGTCCTCAACTAATGCGTGCTTCAGGGTTTGGATGTATGGTGTTCAGTCCCTATTCTGACTTCTCACATTGCCACCTTCCCTGTCCCACCTTGTGCCAGCGCCGGTACTGACACTGAGTTCAGGGCATACCGGGAGCACAGCACCGACACAGGAACACTGCAGGACAGTCCCTTTCAGTGGTGGCACAATCATCACTTGGGAAACGTATCATTAGTGTCTCAGCAGTGCCAGTTTGGGGTATTCATTGATCACATCCACTGCAGGTTCTATGGATCTAAGAGTCCTTGGGCCAGTACTGCCAGGAAACAATCTGTTTCAACAATCTGGAAGTTACTTTAGTAAAATGCAAAAAATGCAACCTCAGGTGAGTCTTCTAAGTGTTTAACTTCATGGTTTAGCTTTCTATCTTTCATATTTGCAGCAGAATTGTTGTTTTAAAAATTTCTTTAATCATCCAAGTTCCTATGTACTAAATGTAGTTACTCTGTCAGTATAAGGAAACTAAACTCTTTTATTCTCTGTTTTTGTGCAAGTCAAATGATTTGTATATGAAGGGGCCACTATTTATGCAGCTGGAAGTTGGGATGCAGTATATCCTTGCAAATTATCACATAACTCATTATTGCAACTTCTAGGTACTTTTTCTTATATTTCTGTTTCATTGGTGAACAGAATGTTCACTAATTTCTCTGTAAATGGGAAAAGCATTTTATATATGTGCAGACACATATGTGCATATATAGTAGTAATTTTAAAAAGAAAATTATCTAACATCTTATCTGTAGGCCATATTTGTCCAAAAAAAAAATGCTGTTGAAGGCAGAGAATCTTAAAATTAGTACAGTCTGCGGATTTGAAACTCAACTGCAAGTGTGGGCTTTTAAAAAGTGACTTTTACAAAAGTACAGATTGCATCTTTCTAGGGAAAATGGGCTTTCGTTCCATGGCGGTTTTCAGGCTGCTTTTTGTCTTGGAACTGGGATGACTGGAGATGACTGCATCCCTCTGTAGCATCAAACCTAGGACAAACAGTAGAAGAAATACAAGTGCGTATTGGGGAGAAAATGTAGTGTTTCAACAATACCTAGGAGCCGTAAGCAGTTCTATTGACTGCTTATGTGAGTAAGAGTTCCCAGGACTGGCCCTTAATACAGTGGATTCCCTTTTGAGACCGAGTCACCCAGCTGCCTCAGATGCCTTATTCCTAGAGGTGTCTGGTTCTCTCCCTTGGCTATAAAAGAGCTTAAGTAAGTTAGACTTGGCCAACTAATTGATAGGCATTTAAAGTCGGTGAGATTAATTGTCCCTGAATATTTGCAGACTCTTGTGTATGTTACCTAAAGAATAGACCCATGACTGGATGGGAAAAAATGGGGAGATGTTGCAAAAGCTCTTTCTCCCTTCAATGTGCAGGCATGACTGCACATGAATAGGAGACATGGATATGGAGTAGGAGCGTTGAAGGACTGAGTTGTGCAGCAAAATGGAGATCCCTTGCTTTGCTCTACCTATTTAATTAGAGATTTTGTAAAAATGGGGCCAAGCAGAAGTGATAACCTGTCCATGAGCAGTCACAAAAGAGACCAGCAGAAGGGACAACTTCTTACTCTCCATTAGAACACCAAGGAGTGTGCCAGATACTGTCTGGAAGTGGTTGAGATTCATGCTTTTATGAGTAGGTTTTTGCTTATGAGCGGTCTCCTTCAGCTACCAAAATGATAAATTCTTTCTTAGCTGCACATTGCGTGTTTTTACTCTAGCAGTTAATAACGTACCGGGTCTTTGCAGCCTTGCTTGATTCCCTCCTCCCTGCAGGCAGCTCTATGAATGTAAATCTGTGGAGGGCGGTGTGTGTTGTCTTCATGTTATTCCCATGGTTGGTGCCAACAGGAGGCAGTTTTTAGACATCGAGAGTGTAGATGAAACCAAGCCCTTCCTTTTTCTATCTGCTGCTTTCTACCATCCTTATTGAAGTATTTTGTGCCCATTTTCTAGCAACAACCCAGCTGAACTGCTGTCAAAAAGATTTAGGTGCTGTTCTGCAGTCACATTACCTCTAAGGGAGATGCTTCCTTCAGAATTTGAGGTTTAAAAGCAGTTAAGTCAATAATTTACCCGCGTGTTCCTGTAGTGGGAGCTATGCTCCGGTTTCAAGGCAGAGCCGAGCTCCTTCCAATCTCAGCTCCTTGTTTCTCGCCTTATCTCATTTCCAAGCATGCGCAGCAAGAAGCCAGAGGGTTATCTAGATGGAAGCACATCATCCCATTGCAGGTCTTTCTGCAGAGCTCGTGACTCATGCAGCACCACGTACGTTGTTCCGCAGGGAACTCGTCCAGGTTTGAGGCAAGGGCCAGCGGGAGGGCACTGCTTTCTCTGACAATTAAGCAACCGAATGCTGTCCAGGAGCAGGGAATATTATCCTTTCCTCTGTCAGGAATTCATTACGTGGTGCTAAGCTAATCTCTTGAACCAGATTTTAGACTGTGGTGGGGTTTGTTGTTTTTTTTTTTGAAGTTCCCGGCTTGGTACAACCATGATAAATTAGCAGGGCTGTTGGCTTGACTCAAGTGCCATGTGGCTGAGAGTGCTGTTTCGTGGCACATGAAGAATCCTAAAACAAGCAGTTTTCTGTAAGGTCAGCTCTTGGCTGGCTCAGACTGAGGACTCAAAAGCAACAGCTTCCAATAATTTGGAGTTGGGTTTGTTGTGGACCTCACTTTTTCTTGGGTTAAATGGACTGTTACTTTGCAAGGATCTTGGGGGTGTTCAGCCTGGAGAAGACAAGGCTCTGGGGAGACCTTATTGTGGCCTTCCAGTATCTAAAGGGTCTACAGGAGAGCTGGGGAAGGACTTTTTACAAGGGCATGTAGTGACAGGATGAGGGGGAATGGCTTCAAACTGAAAGAGGGCAGGT
The DNA here is from genome assembly GCA_008711295.1 of Anarhynchus alexandrinus. Classification (NCBI taxonomy): domain Eukaryota; kingdom Metazoa; phylum Chordata; class Aves; order Charadriiformes; family Charadriidae; genus Anarhynchus; species Anarhynchus alexandrinus. The sequence goes on along the minus strand of VUYV01000183.1, from coordinate 1,406,567 downwards.
TTAGTTTAAACATTAAGAAGAAATTCTTCACTGTGAGGGTGGTGAGGCACTGGCCCAGGTTGCCCAGAGAAGCTGTGGCTGCCCCATCCCTGGAGGTGTTCAAGGCCAGGTTGGACGGGGCTTGGAGCAACCTGGTCTGGTGGGAGGTGTCCCTGCCCTTGGCAGGGGGGTTGGAACTCGTTGATCTTCAAGGTCCCTTCCAACCCAAACCATTCCATGATTCTATGATTCTATCATCTCTGGAAGATGAAACATTTAATCTTCTAGATTAAAATACCATGAAGATGAACTCTGTAGAAAAGGCCTTTGATGAGATTAATGACACTGTGTTCAGTTCAAGGTGCAGGCAGCAGATGAGGCATGAGTACAAGCAACTCATAATTCAAGAAAATAGGAATACTGGGTAGTCCCTTTCAGTGAGGTTGATCGTTGAGCGCTCTCCAGAGCGAGAACTCTAGTGGAAGAAGTACGCTTAAAGATTGTATCATAACGCAAATATATAAAGGGTACTAATTAACATTGAATATGAAACCCTAATTCTATAATATCCCAACTTCTGAAGACTTGATTTGGCAACTTTAAGTGCTGCTTCTTAAGTGTTTGACTTTTTCTTCTTTAGATCCTTATTAGTTGTAGGGATGAGGATAACAGGTCTCCAAAGCTGTCCGAGAAAAATCTTTTTTGTTGCAGATTAATATACATAATTTGCAGGATGATAAATGCTTGGCTCCTTCTGCCATTTTCATAATTGCTCTTTAAAGGTATTTCTGCATTGTTGGTGCAATGTAGCTGCTGCTGAAACGGATGGAAATACTGTCGGTGCCTGCAACAGTTCTGGGTGGCACCAGTTAGCACTTCTGCAGAATGTCTGGGCAAATAAGGTTTGGTAATTTAAGCAGTGTTATGACATTCCAAGCCTCGCTTTTCAGATTTTTATATTTAACTTACATTTACAAATTACCCTACTTATCATAAAATATTACTTCACTTCTTGGGGGGAAAAAACTGCACTCTTTAGATATGCAATGGCGGTGTTTTTATATGCTTTATTTCATCTTGACAGTTTAAAACTGTGCACCATACTGTGAGAAGAAAATCTGTCTCTGGTGGAAACTGGAAAAGGCACCGGGCATGTAGAATGTTGTGTGACGAAGTACGGGGGAATATTGTTGCTGTGTGCCATTAAAATGCCAACACCATTGCATGGTGCGCGTAGGCAAACTGTAACAAAAAAGAATTATTTTGTATTTTGTTCAAAAAAACGACACTAATAGTAGAATTTCTTTAATGTAAATATATGCAATGATTTATATAAACCCCTCTGTTCCCTTGAATGAAGTGCCCAACGGTCTGTCTTGCCATCAAGTTGGTCAAATAAGACATACAACCTCATCCAGGAACCGCTTCAAGGCTGCCAAGGTCAGAGGGGAGATGGCCTTTGGATGGTGGGAATTACCCCCGCTGCCTTTTCGGGGCTGTAGTTCCTACGTTAGGAAGTGCATTGAATGCTTCGAGTCCCAGAAGAAAGAGAGAGACGGGGAGAGCGAAAGCTGGGGATCTCCAGAGCGGGAGCTGGGCTCTGCCTTGCCTTTGGGACAAGTGTCTTCTTGCACCCATTCCTGCGGGATCCGGAGGGGACTGGTCTCCTCGTGGGGGTGCCAAAGTGATTTGCCTGATATCTGTCCTTTAAATATCCCTAAGGTGCATAAATGCAAGGGAGAAGTTAGGAGTAGGCCGGAGCATTAAAGTTGATGGAGCGCCGCGGTTCCTAAATGTCACCGCTTTTGTGGGATATGTAATCTGAAAATCCTTCTCCGGGATGAGGGCCTTCTTGTTTTATTTCCTTTAAGGTATTTGCCTTCGCTCTTAACAGGAGGGCAGGCGGTGCGAGGCTGTGGGTCCCGGCATAGGTGCCAGAGGATAGCCACCTTCCTGCCATTCATGGGAGACTTTTCAAAGGCCACGGAGAGCTTTGATTCCCACGCTTGGCTTCACAGACTATTACTCCCGTTTAGCTCCAGCTTTGCTCTTTAAAAAGTAGAAGAAAGAAGGAACGCTTCTCCTCTTGCAAGACGGTTTCATAAACTGCCATCAAAACAAAAAATCCTTGAAATCTTTGCAACAAAAACCTGGTAAAACCTCTCCTTTTTCTGCAGTTTTTACACCTTATTATCAGGGTTCTTCCCAAGCAGAGCTTTTAAATTAAAAACTTGATTCTTTCCAATGTTCCCTTGCAGCTAATGCAATTTGAATAAGCTGATATGCTTGTAGCGTTTAACTTTTAGCTGTTACATCAAGCTTTATTGGGGGGTGCTGGTTTAGATGGTGCAAGTTGTGGGTGCGCTCTGTGCCATCTGGGGCTCTCGGCGCAGCGCTTGGAGGAGGAACGAGACTAACAACAACCTGGTTTCTGCGCACGCCTGAAGGGTGGGTTGGGTTGGGTTGGGTTGAGTGAAGTTGGCAAGCACCTCAAATTGGAAATGAGCGTGCATGAATAAATATTCCCGTGCTTCTGTCATGATGAGTTATGGAGGTACTACAAAAATAATTATCTCGCCTTCATAAATCAGTCTGATAGTTAACTTTGGTTTGGTTACTTATGCACTGTTCCTGCTAAGCTTTCTTTGGTTTGGTCAGATACTTAAGCTGAGGAATAAATCACAGTTCTGAGGCAGAATGCTGGGTTTTTTTTTTTTTTTTTTTTTTTTTTCTGGCATTGCTGGGGAAGAAAACGTGAGTCTAAACCCAAAAGAGATGGCTTCTGTGGGCGTCTCTACAGTGTAGTGATGGCCCTAAACCGAGGTGTTTGTATTACCTGTTCTACCCTGCTTTGCTAAATGTATTTTTTGCCTTGTTTGTTTAAAAGTGTGATCACTGCTAGTTGTAGATGGGCCAATTAATTAAAATAGATTTGCGAAGGCGGTTATACTGAGAAGTCAAAACCAGTAGAAACAGAGAAGCCATATATATCATTCCATGATATGCCAGCAGGTAAGCCCGAGGGCGCGTGGAACAGTTCAATATTATATATATATGTTGTATGCGTACTCGCCAGCAAACGCGATTTAAGCGCAGATCTTTTTAAGGAGAGAGAATCAAGCCAGTTAGAAGGAAACTGTTATTTTCCTGAGTTGCTGGAAGAAATATGTTGCCAATTCATATTGCGCCGCGGCGCTGAGGACTAGAAGCTGCATAATAAACTTCTGAGATAGTGCCGGCACACTAGCTGCATGTTCTACAACAGCATTTTTTAGCCATGTTCAACAGTGTGCTTGCTATCGCTCCTCCATTTGTTGAATTCAGGATGACCTTTGCATGAATAAAGTCAAATAGGATTAAGGCAGGAATTTTCAACAATGGGAAAGAGCAACAGATGTAGCCGACTTTGAACGTGGGAGGATTGTTGATGGATTGTTGCCTAAAGGGAGTGTCTGTGGTGACAAGAAAAGGGGGGATAAAACAACAGTTTCCTAAAAAATTAACCGCATAAAAGAAGAGAAAATAAATAGAAAACAATCCAAAGGAGCTGAGTGATCCTGGAGTTTATTGAAGTCAAGCTGCCTGTATGGTTTTTTGACTCGCTGCCTCCTTTTAAATATTTCTTTTTCTTTACTCTTTCAGAATAACTGTCTGTTCTCTGTGACTATAGCTGTATGAGCTATCTGAGGGGTTTGTGTGGTGTAACATCGTTTAGATTCATGTTTTTTTCTGATTTATTTTAAAGTACATATGTGGAATATAGGGAGAAAGGAGATGATGTTTCTCTGGAGAATTAGCCATTTGAATACAAAATCCAGAACCTGCTAATTTTTTTTTTTATTGGATTTATCCTATGCACAAGTGTATAGATGGATCTCAAATGCATACAGGGCAAGCACTCTATATTGATGCTGTACTAGAAAGGGAAAAAATGGTTAAAAACCCATTTAAAGCAAGAACTCTTTCTGATAGATCTTAAGTAGTTTTATACTTTATGTCCCTGTTAGATAAACTGAATTTGTTTTCACCTCAATTAAAAACCGAACATGCATATGTGGGTTTTTTTCTTGGTAGATTTAGGCAGTATTTTTGTACCTTATAGAAATATTTGATTACCTGTTATTAAATACAGCCAATTCTTTGAAACTCACTTGGCATTATTATTTATGAGAGCTATTTTGCAGTTTGGTCGCTAGTTGTGTTAATCCCTGAATGGTACGTCATAGTTTGTAGTAACGAAGAGTGCACAAATTTTAAATGTAGTTTGTATGTATAATTCTGACAGATTGGCTTTGAAAAGCACGTGTGGGAAAAGCTTTGAAAGTGTGAATGAAATCGTGTGCTCTAGCTCAGTGAAAGGGCTTTAAAGCAGCTAGCTAGAAACTAAAGTAATTAAGGAAATCCTGTTGTAGACATTGCAAAAAATATTGGTGAGCTTAATATATTAGAAGTTCAACTGTAATATTTAAGACCTTGATTAAACACCCACTGATTAAATGCCTGCATTACACTTTAAAGAGAGCTATGCTGTTGAGAGGGAAGTCTCTCTGTAGAGAAATCATTTGGATTCAGAGGATGTAGCATGGTAAAACATCTGACACAGCTTAGTCTGCCTCTTCCCGTCCTCCTTTAGAGCAGCACTTGGGGAGGTGAGCTGTGGGCTACCCACTGCCACTGTAAACTCTGGAGTCGGAATGCATCTCCCGTCCCCAAAAAAGGAGTTTTTCAACAGATTTAAAAAAACAAAACAAAACAACCAAAAAATCATCATCTGGTATTGACTATTTTGAAGAACGCAGCACTGGGTGCTGGAGGCTTTGTTAGTAATTTTTGATACCGTAGTGAAGATGCTGTGGTGTTTAATTTTGAGACTAGAAATGACTTGGTGTGCGTGCCTGGCCTCTTTAGCACCAAGAGCGCGTAACTCTGCTATTTGCATTGAGCAGACCCATGCCCACGGTGGCCGTAGAAAGTAGCCTGTGTTCTCCTGTGGGTTCACAGACATTGTCCTACGCATTAAGCTCACAAATGTGTGCGTAACCGCTGGCTGTGATTGTGCACGCACAGTTATGTGAAGGGCTGGCATATTCACGAGAGCAAAAACTTCAAAATCATGGAATCATAGAATGGTTTAGGTTGGAAAGGACCTTGAAGATCATCGAGTTCCAAACCCCCTGCCATAGGCAGGGACATCTCCCACTAGACCAGGCTGCCCAAGGCCACATCCAGCCTGGCCTTGAACACCTCCAGGATGGGATCTCAACAACGTCTCTGGGCAACCTGGGCCAGTGCCTTACCACCCTTAAGGTGAAAAACTTCTTCCTAATGTTCAATCTAAACCTGCCCTCTTCCAGTTTAAAGCCATTCCCCCTCATCCTATCACTACACATTTGGAAATAACAGTTTGATGGTTGCAATTAGACACTGGGCTTTTTTTAGCAGTTCATGAGACTTAATGGAGAGTCTACTGAAGACAACAAGATGTTGAAGTCCTTTAGTTGCGCCTGAATCAAGTTCCTGGGCAATAAAATCTTTTCATCCAAGTTCCCATGAATACGAACTGAGGCAGGTTAGAGCAGGTTCCGGTTCCTTCAGTGTCTTAGAATCATAGAATGGTTTAGGTTAGAAGGGACCTTGAAGATCATCGAGTTCCAACCTCCCTGCCATGGGCAGGGACACCTCCCACTAGACCAGGTTGCTCCAAGCCCCGTCCAACCTGGCCTTGAACACCTCCAGGGATGGGGCAGCCACAGCTTCTCTGGGCAACCTGGGCCAGTGCCTCACCACCCTCACAGTGAAGAATTTCTTCCTAATGTTTAATCTAAACCTGCCCTCTTCCAGTTTGAAGCCATTCCTCGTCATCCTGTCACTACATGCCCTTGTAAAAAGTCCCTCCCCAGCTCTCCTGTAGCCACTTTAGGGACTGGAAGGCCACAATAAGGTCTCCCCAGAGCCTTGTCTTCTCCAGGCTGAACAACCCCAACTCTCTCAGTCTGTCCTCCCAGCAGAGGTGCTCCAGCCCAAAAGATAGTCTTTTGTATCTCTGAAGGATGACTGTAAGAGTACAGTGTCTTTTTCTTTGGTGGGCCAGCCAAAATCTCCACTCACCCTTGCTTCATCAACACCTCTGAGACAAGGAATGGTGATCTTCTTGAAGCCTTTGTGAGGGTCATGTTTCCTGGCTTGCTTCAGGGCGCATAGATCTTTGAAATCCAACTCATCCAATCGAGCTTTAAAAGCATCCTAAAACGTTACGCCATCTGAAATCATGATAAAGTACAAAGCTTACGTATAAAATTACAGCAAACCAAATATTGTTTCAGTGCTCAAATTCTTATAACTGTAACAGCAGCCCTTCTGTTGTACTTAAAATGCTGATGGAATATTACCATTATTATTTTAAAAAAGGGGGGGGGGGGAGGAATGCTTTTGAGGGGTTTCCAAGGGAAGGAGTTTTCTCTGCAAATGCTTTCAACTGGTTTTGCGTTTACTTCTAGCCACAGTATTAGGCTTTTACAAGGAATAGTTTGGGGGTTTTGCCTACTAAAATTATTTTAGCTCAGTATCTTCTTATATTTACATATTTACTATTGTTTTCAAATGTAGAACCAGAATGGGACAGAGGTATGAGTAATAGGGAATAACCAGAAAATAATTCCAATAAGGGCTTCCAGGTTGCTGGAATTATCTTCCATTTCTGGTCTCCTTGGACATACAATGGGTTAAAGAAATTGGACAAATCCCATGGGAAAGGGCTCTAGAGGGTAAGGGGGCTCAAGAGAGCTGGCTGCTATTTAAGCATCACTTCCTCCAAGCTCAGGATCAGTACATTCCGAAGAGCAAGAAATCGGGGAAGGGAAGAAGGAGACCTGCATGGCTGAGCAGGGAGCTGCTGAAAAAGCTCAGGTGGAAGAAGGGGCTGACTGCTTGGGAAGAGTATAAGAATGCTGTCAGAGTATGCATGGATGAAACGAGGAAAGCCAAGGCAGCCTTGGAATTGAACCTGGCAAGGAATGTCAAGGCCAATAGAAAGGGTTTCTTTAAGTATATAGGAGACAAAAGGAAAACTAGGGAAAATGTGGGCCTACTGTTGAACGAGACAGGTGCCGTGGTGACAGATGATGCAGAGAAGGCAGAGTTGCTGAATGCCTTCTTTGCTTCTGTCTTCACTGCTTGGGCCAGCCCTCGGGAGTCCCAGACTTTGCGGGGAACAGAGAAAGTCTGGAGGAAGCAAGGCTCTCCCTTGGTTGATGAGGAACAAGTTAGAGATCAGTTAGACAAACTAGATATCCACAAGTCCATGGGGCCTGATGGGATGCACCCTCGAGTGCTGAGGGAGCTGGGGGAAGTCATTGCTGGGCCGCTCTCCATCATCTTTGAAAGGTCCTGGAGAACAGGTGAGGTGCCTGAGGACTGGAGGAAAGCCAATGTCACTCCAGTCTTCAAAAAGGGCAAGAAGGATGACCTGAGAAACTACAGGCCGGTCAGCCTCACCTCCATCCCTGGAAAGATGATGGAACAGCTCATTCTGGGTGTCATCTCAAAGCACCTGGAAGAAAAGAAGGTTATCAGAAGTAGTCAACATGGATTCACCAAGGGGAAGTCATGTCTGACTAATCTGATAGCCTTCTGTGATCATGTGACTGGATGGGTGGACGAGGGGAGGGCAGTGGATGTTGTCTACCTTGACTTCGACAAGGCTTTTGACAGTGTCTCCCACATCATCCTCACAGGCAAGCTTAGGAAGTGTGGGTTAGATGAATGGACAGTGGGGTGGATTGAGAACTGGCTGACAGATAGAGCTCAGAGGGTTGTGGTTAGTGGTGCAGAGTCTAGTTGGAGGTCAGTAACGAGTGGTGTCCCTCAGGGGTCAGTACAGGGTCCAGTCCTGTTCATTATATTCATTAATGACCTGGGTGAAGGGATAGAGCGTACCATCAGCAAGTTTGCTGATGACACAAAACTGGGAGGAGTGGCTGACACGCCAGAAGGCTGTGCTGCCTTACAGCGTTACCTGGACAGGCTGGAGAGTTGGGCAGAGAGAAACCTTATGAAATTCAACAAGAACAAGTGTAGGGTACTACACCTGGGGAGGAATAACCCCATGCATCAGTACAGGTTGGGGTCAGACCTCCTGGAGAGCAGCTCTGTGGAGAGGGACCTGGGAGTCCTGGTGGACAACAGGATGACCATGAACCAGCAATGTGCCCTGGTGGCCAAGAAGGCGAATGGCATCCTGGGGTGCATAGGGAAGAGTGTGGCCAGCAGGTCGAGGGAGGTCATCCTCCCCCTCTACTCTGCCTTGGTGAGGCCACATCTGGAGTACTTTGTCCAGTTCTGGGCTCCCTGGTTCAAGAAAGACAGGGATCTGCTGGAGAGGGTCCAGCAGAGGGCTACAAAGATGATTAGGGGATTGGACTTGGGGCTTTTTAGTCTAGAGAAAAGAAGACTGAGGAGGGATCTTATTGACGCTTACAAATACTTAAAGGGAGGGTGCCAGGGGGATGGGAACAGTCTTTTTTCAGTGGTGCCTGGTGATAGGACAAGAGGGAACAGGCACAAACTTGAACATAGGAAGTTCCATCTTAACATGAGGACGAACTTCTTCACTTTGAGGGTGGCAGAGCACTGGCACAGGCTGCCCAGAGAGGTTGTGGAGTCTCCCACTCTGGAGACATTCCAAACCCGACTGGACGCTGTCCTGTGCAACTGCTGTAGGTGCCCCTGCTCTGGCAGGGGGGTTGGAGTGGGTGAGCTCCAGAGGGCCCTTCCAACCCTGACCTGTCTGGGATTCTGTGACTTAAAATCTGTCCTTTTGCAAGTATTTAAAGAGTCTGAGAACCCATACAACGCATAGGACATTAAGTGGTTTGCCTCAGAGCACTTTCATATTTTTAAAAAGAATATTACCTTCCTTTTTTGGAGGAAGCCGGTGATGTGACTGGTCCTCAAACATATATTGCTCCAGATTTTGAGTTCTGTGCATGATTTTTCTTTTTTGCGCACAGACAACATGCAATTTGCCCACCATCACCACTTTTTCTCCCTTTCACTGTGTCCGAGATGGTCGCTTGACCGATATTTCATGCCCAATGCAGGGGGAAAAAAAGAGTGAAGAAAGACCACACAGTACATCATTTGGACATCTGCTTTCTGACCGTGTTTTAGCAATTTCACATCCTTCAACCCCTGAACATTGTCCCTGCCACTTTTGGCAAGAGCGATGGGCTCTGTGTGGAGTCCCAGCAGGTGAGGTGAATACTGCTGGAAAGGGCGTTTCTGCTTGGGAACTATTTGAGAAATAGATTAATGTGTTGTTTTGGGTTTTTTTACATTATCTTTAAAAAGGGATATTTTCCTATTTATTGAGTAAAAATGGGGTAAGAGGCAGATTAAATCCTATTAGGATCTCGTTTTCTGATTTGTCCTTTTCAAGTTAGACGGTTCTTTTAAAAACTCGTTGGTGAGTTTGGCCACGAGTTGTAGGTTTAGACTCCGTAAGAATGTCCTTTTGGACCTCTTTTTGTCATGAGGTTGGTTACGACTGTGTTGCTCGTGACTGATTTAGGACATAAGAGATCTCCAGAGTTTTCCATAATGTGTGGGTAGAGATAGCATCCCCTAAGGCTAGCGTGGAGCATCTAGGTCAGACTTCGAAACAGCCTGTCTCGATAAGCTGCAGAAGAGGTCTGGTGACATGAATCCTCTCCACCTAAACTCTCCTTTTGGGAGTCCAGAGCCCTCCTCTTCCCCACGCAAACTTGGAGGAGGCGTTGAAAAGCTTAAAATGCAGCATAGCTATCGAAGAGTCGCAGCACTTAACCCTGCCAAGGTTTTATGAATAGGAGATAATAAAAATTACATTTGAGTATTTACATATGGTAGAAAAAACTTAGGTGAATGTAACCCATTGAGAAACTACGCTATGACTAAAGTAGCGTGCCCACTGTGTGTTTATCAACTCGTCGTGCTCCCACTGGCACTTCTCGTTGATTAGTCTGTAAATTTTATTGCCAATACAGGCAAAACTACTCTTTGAACTCCTCCCCTGCACAACTTTAAAGATAAGGTGGATCTTGGTCAAGTGATGTCAGTCTACGTGATTCCTAGTCATGTCTTGGGTCGTGCTTCTGTTGCAAAGTGTTGCCTAGCAATCTGCAAACCCCATGGTTTTATTGGGGTTTGGGCGGTTTTTAAGATGACTGATCCTACAGGTAACTTGAAATAGTTTTTAGAAGCTCGTCTAACTTGGAAATAATACTCAATATTAGAACAAACTTTGTAGATTCCACTCGAAGCTTATTTAGAGCGGTATCAACAAAGTATAAAATACATTGGCTTTTATATATTTATCAAAGTTTAGAAACTACAGCTACTGTGTTAGCCGATCTCTCCCTTATGTGCGCTTTCTCTTCTCTTTATTCTCCCCGTTTCAAAGATTGTCATAATCATTTAATCTCTCGTTACGCAATGAGATATGTTGCTACACATTTATTAGCGAACTTACTGTCAAACTAGTAGTAATGCTGTAATTTACACTTCCCAAAGCATGGAAATTCCTATGTAGGAATGAAGGCTCCCTTCTTTTCCCTCCTCCACCTATCCTGAGGTGTTCGCGTGGTGAAAAGGATCGCAGGAGGCTGAGATGTGTGAACGATAAGTGCTGCACGCGTTGCAACACCGGGGCGTGAGCAGACTTGTTCAAGATGATGTACAAGGCGTGAGCTGGAGTTTTTTTGCATTTGTGCTGGCTGAAATTTTTCCCACTATAGCTCCTTGTCTGATAAATCTCATCTCATCCCCCCAACCTGAGGGAGAGCCATCAATGCCTTCCCACGCACCCCCTTCCAATAGCACTGGTACTACTGGTCGGAAGACCGAAGTCTTCTGGTGCACTCTTTCCATCTAGGTGTTTCCTAGTCCTGTCTGCAGATGAATATTTGGAATCACGAACAGCTCACCCTGGAAGCATGTGAAGTGTTGCAGCATCTTGGGACCAACTGAGAGCCTTTCTTTCAAGAGTGCTTAATTTTATTGAACCCAACCACGTAAATTCAGTCCGAAGGACGCTTAAAAACATAACACTTCCTTCCATTTATAACCTGTCAGCTCAAAGGCATAAATAACGCCTCTTAAAGATTTTAATCCATTGGATAGTAATGCAGTAGGGATGCAGTGACATTGTCTGTCTTGTCACTGTGGAGTTAGTGACAGTTAATGCGTTAATGATTCAAATAGCATTGAAAGTCCAGAGAATCATGAATCTGTATCTCTCATACTGCCTTAGAAATGCCAACTCTAAACAATCAGAAGCTCCTATAGAGTTGTCCGTTCAAGAAAACCTATCGGGCGATCATCTGTGTACAATACTCAAGAGTATTACACTCATGACGTATATAATTGTGCATGCTAAAAACCCTTTCAAGTTCCTCGTGTTACCATATTGAGGCAGTACTTTTTTTCTCGCTCAGCTGCTCGGAATATTTTCTCTATTTGTGATCTGCACAGTTTGTTCCTTGAAATTGGCGTTTGTCTCAAAGCTTTCAGTTTTGCTGGTTTTCGCGTGTAATATTTTGGTCAAAATGTTTAATTTTTATTTATTTGACAACGTATTTTTTGCTTCAGGGCATTTAAACCAGGAAAAAAAAAAAGCTGCTGAACAAATTCTGTAATTCCAAATGTTGGGCAAATTTTTAAAGTGTTGACATAAATACTGTATTGTATTAAGAAAAAAAAGGAAGAAAAAAAAAAGCACTCTCTGCAGACAACGTACTAATATTTCATTCAGAATTTTATGCAGTAGATCCCGGGGATCATTCAAGAGTTTTATGCGTGTTAAAAAAAATGAAACACAGAAGAAACGACTGCTGTGTATTGCTGTAACGCCCCTAGACCATGGCTAACGCCCAATTACTGCATGCTTCGACTTGGATGGTAATTACAATTGAGCTGTAAAATATTTTGACAGTTTCCAACTGTTGTGTGGTTATTAGCCAGGCATCATATGGGAACGAAGTGCAGGGATTTGATTAGTTTGATATCACGATCTGCCTAAATAAGGACTTTGCAAATAAACATGTAGTGCAAAGTGCTAATCAACAGCAGTATTTAATTATTAGCAGCTTTTCTTGACTTCTGCGGGAGAGAATTCCTCTTTCCCTGAAGATTTTGATTTCTTAAACGAGACTTGCCATACCTTTATGCTTCAGCTTTTCATTTACAAGCTTTTACTTGTTGAGTGCTAAAAGCGTAACCACACCAAATTTAATTTGTAGCATGAAAATGATGTGTGTATTTTTCAAGAGGATAGATTTACTGGTGTTGAAGCTCGAAAAGCTTGTGTTAATTATGTCTTACAAAACAAAAAGGATATTTTCATTTAATGTGTGTTTCCTCTTCTCTTCTCTTCTCTTCTCTTCTCTTCTCTTCTCTTCTCTTCTCTTCTCTTCTCTTCTCTTCTCTTCTCTTCTCTTCTCTTCTCTTCTCTTCTCTTCTCTTCTCTTCTCGCACAAGTCCTAGCAATTAGCAAATTTGGATAGTGTAAGAATTCCTGGAAAAATATATGTTAAGCCAAGTGATACTTGAGTTGCTGTGACTTTTACGTGTATTTTTATTTTGAAATGAAACTACTAAAGCACAAATATTCAAACTACATGCAAATGAAGCTCCAGATTGTGCCAGTCATGTTATGTTCATTAAGCTATTGAATCCTTGAGTAGCAGTGCTTATTCCATGGGGGCTATTCACAGAATAAGGTACTATTCAATGAGGTAAAGATAGTGGTCTGCCTTCACACCGCTTAAATAATGCTTGTTCTGTCAGGCAACTAAAACAAGAATATTCAAGCCTGCCATTCCTTCGTTTTTCACTTGCTTTATTTATTTAATAATACTTTTGGGGTTTATATGTTGTTTGTGAGTGGTGGTTGTGAGTGAAGCATTCTGCTTATGGTATAGAAGAATTTTTCACCTCTCACCACCTTGTTTTTTTCTTTTTAAAAAAAAAAATGAAAAAAAACCCCACCCTAAAGTAATTGTTGTTTCCCAGTTCACTCTGCTTGTGACATCTCTGCTGCGACTGAGAGCTGAAGCCAGCGTTGCTTTTCCATCTTACCATCTGCCTAAATACCAAATTTCACCCCAATAGAATCAGGTTGTTTCTTCCACTGACTGTTGTCCTGGGTTTGACCTGAACTCTTCCCTTGCAGGTGAAATAGTCTTTCCAATGCATCCCAGATTTCCAAGTGTCTTTGGGACTTTCTGTGGAGATGTGCTGGATGGGAGAGACCCTTCTGCTCTGAGGAGCTTCTTCGATAGCCAGTCTCCTAAACAATGAAAAGATAACGAAAAGACATACTCTGTACTGTTACTTATTTGAAGAGTTGTGTTAGCGGTTAATGAACTTTCTGCGTGTTCAGATAATTGCATGTCATTGTCGTTAAAAGGCAAAAAGCACAACATACCGTGTTTTGCTAGGAAAGCTGATTGACACAGGTGAATAGTGCATGAGTTGCTTATGAAACAGTTAATATTGGGACCCCAACCACAGGCTTAATTTTTTAAAATGGGAAGTATTTTAGTTTATTTTAATTTTTTTGGTGGGTGATATGAGCCCAGAAGCCTGTGTGAGGTGCGCTTGGTGGGAAATGGGGGGTTTGTGGGCTTGGAGCTCGGCAGTGCTCCTGCTCCCAGTGGCACCAGTCTGTGCCAGTTGTGTCCTTCCCCTGAAGGAGACGGAGTTATGAAACGTAGAGAAGGTCGCTCTGAAACACATCTGAAAAGATCGTTCGGTCCTTTTACTTGCCCAAAGGCAAGTGCAGCTTTACGAAATGAAAGATTTCATCAACGTGTTGTTGAAGACCTCCAATAACGAAGCATCCCTGGCTTTCCAAGGCAGTCTGCGTGCTTCGTTATACTGTCATATAGATTGCTCCTCCTGTTGCAATTAAAGCATGTAACATCATTTTGGTAAACACTGCCATGGAGGACAAAGGATTTTCTTTCTTCTTCAGAGTTTTACATGCTCGAAGACTTACCACATTCCTTTATCATTTTTTTTTCCTTAATGTAAATGACCTAAATTTGCTCTGGCTTTCTTCATGGTTTATTTTTCCCCGCCGATCTTTCCTTGGGCTCATTTTCCTTACACCGCGTCACGCAAAAGTGAACATAAAATTTCTGCAGTGGCTTTATTGATGCCGAGTGGCATGGGAGAAGGCGGTACTTGTCTTGCAAGCTTTATTCCTGCCCATACATCTCAGTGGGATGTTTGCCTTTTTCACAACAACCTGATGTTGTTGACTTATATTCGGCTTGAATAGACTGTTTCCCCCACATCCTTTTGTGAGCTGTTACCTAACCAGTTCTTCCTCATCCTGCATTTATGTAAATGATTACTCCTTCCTATGTTGCACTCGTACCTATTGAATTTCACCCGGTTTTCTTCAGACCATTTCTCCTTTTTATATGATTTGAGTTCTTCTCGTACATTTGAAGTCAGCTTCAGCTTCGTGTCTAGCATATCATCCACCTTCCTAATTCAGACTTTCAACACCAAACCCAAGAAATAAACTTGCAGAACCACTTTTAATACATAATTGCAAGAATCATTTAAAACTAGGCTTGAATATGGTTTTCCAGCCCATTTTGCACCGATGCTGTGTGAGTCTCATTAAGGCTGCGTTTTTCTGTGCTTCTTTATGAGAACATCTTGAGAGATGATAAAAAGACCTTAATTACCATCATAATATGTTATCTGCTGCTTCTCCCCTCCCTGCCCCTCTCTTCTAGAAGGAACTTGGACTGGTTGTCATGATTTGTTGATGGCAAATGTTTGTTGCCAGTCTCCTTTTTAACTTTCACATGCTAAGAAGCAACTTAATTACTTGTTCCACCTCTCTTTCGTCTCCTTGTGGGGTCCCTGCCCATGGCAGGAGGGTTGGAACTCAGTGATCTTCAAGGTCCCTTCCAACCTAAACCATTCTATGATTCTTCTGATTTGTCTTTTTTTTTATGCTTTTAAAGACTGGAAGGGAACGTAGTCTTTTCCTGCTCTTCTAATATCTCGCCTATCTTCAAGTTTTCAAATTGACCATTAATTTCACATGTTGTTTCCTATTGGTTCTGGGATTATGTTAAATGTGTTCAGCTGAGCTGAAAGCGTCTGGCTTAGCTAAGCTGTTTCCACACCTGGCTGAAATCTGACCTTTTTGTGTCTGATTTTAGTAATTCTAGTCTCCAGCTCGCATCTGACTTGCTGAATAAAGACAGATGAAGAAAAAAGAAAGGCATGAAGCATTTCGGATGTCTCCCCAACATCTCTGGGTAGCTCCTCCTCACCTCTGAGTGGTGAAGCAATATTTTTATTAATCACCACCTTGTGATTGTTTGCATAGAGCCGGCTGCCGATGCAGGAGTTTATCGAGGCTAAAACTTCCTTGTTTCCATTAAATTCTCGTTTAACTGTAGGTATCCTAAGGAGCTTTCTTGAGAATAGCCTGATGTAAGCTCATGGACACCAGCCCCTCGTGCGGGATTGTAGAATACGCTTCTTTTATTTCCAGCCTCAGTTAAGAGGTGTAGTCTTGCCTTCAGAGGCACCACAGCAGGTTCTGTGGCATCAATGCCAGGCTTAAAAATACCGAGTTCTCTAAGCCCTTCCACGCACAGAGATTGTTTTCCTTTCTTAGTGCAATACCTGCACAAATCTGGCACCTGTGTTCCATTCTCAAGTATTTAAAACAAAGATTTCTCATAGGCAAAGACTAATGCTTCCGTAAATCTGCCTGTGGCTGTGTGTTAACATAAATGATGCGGTAGATTTACAAAATAGGTGTCCATAAAGTTCCGTGGAGCGATGTCACCTTAATGATGCGACATCAGAAGGCTGCCCAAAAAAACGACGTCTGTTGAAACGTTCGGAAGAGTGGGAGAATGACTTGTGTTTGTTTTAAGGGCTAATGTCAAAAGAAATTCCTGCAAAAGCAACAAGCGTTCACTGTTTTTAGGAAGAATTGGCACTGACTCTCGCTTTTAGTTTGCCTTGTGCTTTCTTTCAGAAGAGATTCTCGTGACCTTTCCTGACAAGCTCTAACACTTCCATTGTTTGCTGCAGGCCTTTGAAATGTGGCAGAGATAGCCTTGGGCCCAGGGAGGTGCGTTTTGCTAGTTCAGTTCACGTTTAACAAAGTTAAAAGCTTTGAAAAATTGCTATTCTTCAGCTGTGGTTTAAGTTGCTTAATTCTGGCAACCTGCCCGAAACCCTGAACGTTCCTGTGGTGGCGCAGAGCCAGGGATTGTGAACCCGCAGCATCCTGGTAGCTCATCTGGGCTTCCAGCGCAGATGACATGGGGGCAGAGACCTCCATGGGCCACCAGGGCAACCAGAGGAAAGAAGGTGGACACAAGGAAACCGCCCGTCGTCTTCCGAGAGCAGAAAAATGAGGCCCCATAGCTGCATGTGACCTGTTCAGACTGTTACATTACAAATCTAGGTAATCATCAGAGAACGAGCTCAGTGTTTGCTGCTGCTTAATGGCATGAATTATATACCTTTTCCTGTCTTGTTGTTTGGGTTTTTTTTAATTGAAAACGGGTCGTTCAAGATGAAGATTATGCAACCTCAGGGAAGAGAAGGCAGAGGAGCCTCAGCCGATCCTTTTATAGTAGTTGAGTCTGAGAAGGAGCTCCCTATGACTTTTTTCTTTCATGGTAGTACTGACCATCTGGTGAAATTGCACATAAGTAACCAATTCATTATGTTGTCTCAGATTTGTTTCTGCTTTCCCAGCTCATTAACATAATCTCCTTGCCATTAGCTAATGAGTTTAGGGCTCCTCAACCTGGTGAGGTAGCTGCCCTCACTCCTGCGCAACGCTGTTATTCTCTGTTAAGAATATCCACAGGGGGAGGTAATCTTCTCGAAATAAACAGTCTGTCTTGTTCTTAATTAATTCCCGTGAGCAGACAGGCTCCCTGTCCTCTTGCCCAAATGAGGAAATTGTCCCATAGTTGATGTGTTGTGGCTTGTGGTTCTGAAGGTTTAGAGTTCAGTTCCTGAATACTTGGGGTTTTTTTATCCTTTTAATCCCCAACGATGAAAACCAAACCAAACCCCTAAAAGACTGTGCTAAGAAAAAGTTACTTCATTTACCAGGAAAAGTAAAAGCCGAAGGGAGGCTACTAGATAATTACAAAATTAAGTACTTGGCAGTTATGAAGCTCTCCCTTCCTCGTGCACTGGACGCCTGTAGGTTGTAGACACGTATAAGTTTCAGTCGTATGACCACATACCATGATTTTCTGCCAGACCGCTTCCGCGGTGCTCGGAGCAAAAGTAACCAGACCCTGTAATAGCAGAGGCAGCTGTCTGCAGAGCTACCATTTTATTTTTTTGCAGTAGTTGGAAGTTGTTTAACGAAGC
Source organism: Anarhynchus alexandrinus (assembly GCA_008711295.1). Classification (NCBI taxonomy): domain Eukaryota; kingdom Metazoa; phylum Chordata; class Aves; order Charadriiformes; family Charadriidae; genus Anarhynchus; species Anarhynchus alexandrinus. Next base: position 1,389,167 of record VUYV01000183.1, on the reverse strand, counting down.
ATGGTCTCTTCGTTATGCCACAGAGAGCCTGGACAGAACTCGTGACATAAAACTGGTGTGTGACACTGAGCAAGCTACGAATTGTTTGAGGCTACAAATTATTTGTTCCTGTCTTCAGGGTGGGCAGGTCTTAAACTTCGTTTTAACTTGTCCAAGGTTGGAAGTTGGTTTTTGATTATTCTGAGCGCTCTGGAGTGTGGCAGCTTTGGTGGAATGCTGTGGATGCGTACTGAATCACAGAATCCCAGACTGGTCAGGGTTGGAAGGGCCCTCTGGAGCTCACCCACTCCAACCCCCCTGCCAGAGCAGGGGCACCTACAGCAGTTGCACAGGACAGCGTCCAGTCGGGTTTGGAATGTCTCCAGAGTGGGAGACTCCACAACCTCTCTGGGCAGCCTGTGCCAGTGCTCTGCCACCCTCAAAGTGAAGAAGTTCGTCCTCATGTTAAGATGGAACTTCCTATGTTCAAGTTTGTGCCTGTTCCCTCTTGTCCTATCACCAGGCACCACTGAAAAAAGACTGTTCCCATCCCCCTGGCACCCTCCCTGTAAGTATTTATAAGCTTTGATAAGATCCCCCCTCAGTCTTCTCCAGACTAAAAAGCCCCAAGTCCCTCAGCCTTTCCAGATTGACCTTGGGTAGCATCTTTGAGTTCTTATGATAGTCGATTCACTTATTGGCTCAGGCAAGTTACTTAATTCTGTTTCCTTATTTGTAAAATACCAATTGTGGGTCTCTCTATCTTGTCAATATATTCGTTCACCCATTGCAGAGTGCCCTAGTGTTGTGTGATGGATATCACGCCGGAGATGACAGGCAAGTTGAAATGCTGTGTTTGATGCAGCATTTGCATCATACTGCTTAAATGAGGCTGTGCCAGACGCTCTAAGTTGAGGATAAATAAATAATGAGCAATGACTTTTTTGCCTTGAGCAGTGAGACAGGCACAGTGTGCGAAGAAATGGGTAGTGATGGTTAGAATTAAAGAATACTGTCATCGTGTTTGTTTGTGGGGATGGGCAAGTAAAAGTTACGTGGATGAAACTCACTCAAGCACGAGGGACATGCTAAACCTTACAGGCTGGGACAGAAGCGCCGGCATGTTGAAGGGCATCCATTGTGTGTATGATTCAGCTGTGTAAACTGGGTAAGTTTAGACAGGAGGTGGCGAGGGAGAGTGGCAAACAATAGCTGTGGCTCTCTAGGAGAGGGACAACAGTAATGGGGTCTTGCAGTGTGTGCGCTTCTTGATGGCAGGTGTCATCTTCATCAGTTCTCCCTTGGGGCCAAAGTGTTTGGTTAAACACAGCATCACACAGCTTATGCCATGGGACCGCACTGGCTGTCCGTCTCCAACTAATAAAGGGAAAACACACTGAAAGCACTAACACCTCCCCTCCAATTATTTTCAGAGGCAAATCAGGGTGGGATTAAACCTGGCAAGAAATTGTTGCGTTTCCCAGCACGTCACTCCTCTCCACAGTGCTGCGGGCAACTGGGTGCCTTTGGCAAATGGGGATGGATTTGGAAAACGGCAGAGGAGGAGAGCAGAATATCCAGGTGGCTTTGATCGCTTGCTTTTTCTTCCCAAATTGAGAGGGTCCACCATTCTCCTTATCTAGAAAGTAATGTTTACTCCATATCCTGGTGGCACATACATACTCGAGCTGCCTTCCTTTCTTTTCCCAGGAATAGTTTGGAAAAGCTCTTTCCAGCCTCGTGGCCACCAAACTATGTAACAGGCAACTGAAAACCCTTAAGAAATGAAAATAATTTCACCTGCTTGACCAACGGAGAACTTCACCTTCCCCCTCACCTTGCCAGGTTCAAACAGGAAGAGCATTGCGTCAGCTCGGGCTGATGTCTGAAGGTTAAGGTTGTGATTGAACATGGACTGGTTCAGTTGTGCCGAAATTAAACCTGTAAAAGGATAAGCGATTAAAAGCTTATGCCTAAGCCTTCTAAGATAAGAGTTTGTTGTGTGTTGCACACCCACATTAGCTGTAGGCACAATTAGAGGAGTGAGGAGGGCAGAGTTTTAAGATGTCCAATGCTGGAGAAACCTGGAGGTCGCCTAAATACTTATATAGGAAACAAATTTGGGGAATCTATAACTCGTACTGGGCAGCTGGGTTTTTAGATCTCCTTCATTTTTAGGGGCAGGAGGGACTAGAGATGTTTTGTGTAATCATACACGGTGTCACGCAAATAGAGAGCAATAAAGTTAAAGAATGTACTCCTAAACGGCCAAGTTTGACTTATCAGAGTAACAGGACAGGAAAACTCCTAACGTTTCTTCCTGGGAAATGTGTATTTTCTAATACATGCATGCACTTCCCTTCCCAGAAGCAAAGAGCAATGCCACTTGTATTTTGCTGTGTCACTGAAGCCATCATAACATTATGGTGACCTGCTCCTTAAAAAATAACTAACTAGCCTAAGTAAAGAACATCTCAGCACAGCTGGGTCATGAGGATGCTTTTTCCATCTTTGGAATAAAACCAGTTTTATTCTATCTTTGCAGACTCGATTTCCAGATTCTATTTCACTCCTGATACTAGTTAAAAATCAGCTTTTGACTTGTGCCCGGACTGTTCCACAGCCCAGAATAAACAGAATTGAATGTACATTGGACAGGTACAGACCTTGCCAAAGGCATAAATTCTATTAAATGAGCCATAATCAATTTACAGTTCTCCTGGGCTAAGCAATTCCTATGGGTTGTTTAAAAAATAAAATTCTAGAGTATCATCTTGATGATAGAAAATTACCTGTTTGACTGAAATGTATTTGTTTGACTGGTTTATATTGCACCTTTATACCATTTTTCAGACCACTCAGTTCAGCTGAGCCTCCCAAACTTTTTCTGCATCCAGCCGCACGCTGCGCATTTTGTCTCACCCAGTTGTGTGTTCCTTTCATTTACCTTATCTTGTATTTTAATGGTTTCACAATTTTCCATGAGCCTAAACAGTGCTGTAGTTTTGATCGGGGTAAGGGAAAATACCTTTTATTTTGCTCAATCAAATAAGTAAGAGACCGTTGCCTGTACTTGCTTCTTGAGGAATGTAACTTGTTTGTTGATCGTTTGTAGGTCTTCCCTATTCTGATTTGCAGCCATATCTCAATCTCAGCTTCCTCTCCTCCTGCAGTTAATTACCTTTCCTAGGTTGTTCTCTCAACTCTTTTCCTCTTTAGGGAGTTGTGTTCGTTAATATAAATATAATATAAAGCTCAAACCACGTAAGTCTTCCACCTACCTTCCCACAGCTGTTACGTAACTATTTTTTCCTTACTCCTCTCAGCATCTTTCACTTCCAGCCTTCAACACTGCCTCTTGCTCTCTTCAAACTCCTCCACCCCCATGCAACGTGTCAACAAGATCTTGAGAGTTCCTTACACTGAGCCCCTGAGATCTTCACTCTGGCTGCTCCCCGTGTCTCATTGGAGGGCTTGGCCATCACCCCGTGTTCCCATCACTACTTCCCCTCTTAATTTTCTTCTTCTGAGTGTTAGCCTGTGTACGTCAGAGGTGCAGTGGAACCCCGACTTTGCGAACCGTCAGAGCACCTGATGCTGTGTTCCCGAGAGCAGCAAAGCAATTATTTAACTCTTTTGAAATGTAGGGATGCAGCCTAATATTTAAAGCTATGGTCCTGTTGTTAACATAGAGTAATGTTCTCATGGGATAATGTCCCAAGAGGAAAAATGCATACGCTATAAAACTTAATTAAGCTACTAGATCATTGAATCATGGAATGGTTTAGGTTGGAAGGGACCTTAAAGACCATCTAGTTCCAACGCCCTGCCATGGGCAGGGACACCTCCCACCAGCCCAGGTTGCTCCTAGCCCTGTCCAACCTGGCCTTGAACACCTCCAGGGATGGGGCAGCCACAGCTTCTCTGGGCAGCCTGGGCCAGGGGCTCACCACCATCACAGCAAAGAATTTCTTCCTGATATCTAATCTGAATCTCCCCTCTTTCAGTTTAAAACCATTCCCCCTCGTCCTATGGCTCCCCTCCTTGATCAAGAGTCCCTTCCCAGCTTTCCTGGAGCCCCTTTAGGCACTGGAAGGGGCTCTAAGGTCTCCCCAGAGCCTTCTCTTCTCCAGGCTGAATAACCCCAACTCTCTCAGTCTGTCCTCCCAGCAGAGGTGCTCCAGCCCTTGCAGCATCTTTGTGGCCTCCTCTGGCCCCGCTCCAACAGGTCCGTGTCCTGCTGTTGGGACCCCCCGAGCTGGAGGCAGCACTGCAGGGGGGTCTCCCCAGAGCGGAGCAGAGGGGCAGAATCCCCTCCCTCGCCCTGCTGGCCACGCTGCTGGGGATGCAGCCCAGGGTGCTGGTGGCTTTCTGGGCTCCCAGTGCACGTTGCCGGCTCAACATCTAGCAGAGGAATAAAGTCGAGAGACTTCAGTGCTTCTGCTGACTGTGAAACAAAGATATTCTGAAGCTAGCGCTAACTCCAGCTGATAAATCCACCCCAATGATGCTGCATGTATATCTGAGCTAGCGTGTGAGAGACCAGCTCTGGAACCTCTGCACTTGCTGTGCAGTTAATCCACAGCTGGATAAAAATCACTTCCATTGGATTCGGTAACCTGTTCATCAGGGAGCAGATCTGGCAATCTGTTGTAGGTATCTATCTCCTGCTTTTTAGTGACGCTTCCAAACGAGTTCTCAAAGACTTTGACTTTTCAACCCAAAAAGCCAAGTCCCGAGTGCCGAGTGGTTTAGAAGAGTTGTGTAGTCAGTGCTTTAAAGAATTATGTAGGGAAAAGCTAATTAAATTTTCATTTCATTTGATGAGTTCATACCAATCTTGTAGAGCAAATGTAAGCTAGAAATCGGCACTTGGTAGTAATTGTGTTTGCATCGAACCTGTAGCTGATATGTACAACCTATAGGTATCAAAAGAGAATGTTTTTCATAATGATGCTTCCCCAAAAAAATCCAAACTAACATTTGTTAACCCTTCTGAAGGGATGGCAAGTGCCGATGCACAATTTGGCTGTTACTCGAGGATCTCCAGTGTGTCTTGAGTTGAATGCTTTTATCATAGATTAAATAATGAAGGCTTTGACCCAGGAGGTGCATGAGCATATCATTATCATAACGTGAACTTCACCTTTATCTAAAAAAACTTGGAATACCAAGTCTGGAAAGAAAGCTCTATATAATTTCTGCTTTATCAGCTAAAAAAGAGAAAACTGTGTAAGTACATTATGCACATCCCAAATTTTGCGTATTCTGAATAAAATTCTTTTAGAAAATCTAAAGTAAAAGGAAGGACAAACGTGGAAAAAAGGCTCCAATTTAAGTATAGATTTTCAAGGAATTGTAATCTGGATTGTTAAAAAATTGATAGTTTGTAAATAAAATGCAAAATGCTTCTAAATGTATTGATTTAATAGCTTTGGGTGTCCTTTTGTAAAACCTAGGTTTAAAATCAGTTATATCTTCAGTTTGTTAGACATGTAATTAAGGCATTTGAATGGCAATACTGCCTAAGGCCATTTCAGAGTTAACTAGAAAGTATTCAGGTGGTAACCGGAACATTTAACATATCTGGAGAGAGTTTCAGCAACAAGTATCAAGACTTTACAGTTGACATTTAATATACCTGGTAAGTAGTGCTCTGTGGTTTGAAGAAGTAGTTCTGTGCTTTAAAAACCTGTTAAAATATCTTTTTTCCACATCTTGACAGTGCTATTTTAATGATTTTCTCCCAGTGGAGTTATTTCCATACATAGAATTTAGATAGCAAATATATATTAAGTAATGTAGTACCTTAAATTTGGGGTCAGTGGTTAGTTACTGGTTTTTTACGTCAAGATTAAAAAAAAAAATACAGAAGAAAAACCTGATCTTAGTTACATCACTCTAAATCTGGATAACTGTCTGGCAACTTCTAAGCAATATTTGTCTCTCTGATTAAAATCTGATGCGCAGTGAAGAAAGTTTATCATTTATTGCTGCTTTTTCTTCCCTATTTTGTATATCCCTGTTAAGATGTTAATTCAGCGTATTTAGAGATCTTTGACTCATCATTAACGGATTTGTTCATGCTGATTTGAATCGTTGATGGGATTTAAAAAAAAAAAAAACCAACACTTTTTAACAAGTTATTTTGTACATACGATCCGGTATTTAAAAAAAAACCCAAAACTCATCTCAGCAAGGTGTACATTTTGCACTTTGTAAACGAGTTGGCAGTGCTTCTATCTGATGATGAGGTAGGTGTGTTTATAAAACAACTTCTTTGGGCTGACTGTCATGGTAGATGAAAATTTACTTTCCTGCTTCTGTGTGTATATATATATATATATTATTATTTTTTTTTTACCCCCCCAGAAGTGGTGAAAACATAAATCAGTTGGGAGGTAGCCGCTAATTGCTCAGCACTGACGCACTTTAGTCAAGTGGGGGCATCGTTGGTCTTTCACAAATAGGCAATATGGCCAAAAGGATTTTCTTGTTAAACTGAAGTGGCTGTGACACAGTAAATTACTTGCTCTGTTTTTATCTTAATTTGGGGACTCTCCAGCTATAAGGTGCCTAAATAGCGTGTTTGTTCTGTATATATACTTTTAATTACATCACATTGAAAAATAAGCAGGCCGAGTTCTCTATAGTTCAGACTTTGGATTGATGTTGGTCAAATAATTGTCTGTTTAATTACATCTAAGAAATTTTTAAAGTGACAAAATTTTTCTGGTCAAATGAGTACGTATTTCTTGAGAACATCGGCTACAATCAGTACGTTCTCTGCCGAATTTGGGGAACGGTGGACAGGCTGCCAAACACCTGAAATATTTTATTCCCTTTTAATTCTTGGTGCGTGCAAACAAAAATGTGACTGAAAGCATCGAAACACCCTTTAGGAAAATGGTCGTTAATAGCTAATGATACTTATTAGAAACCACCCTCTGATAACGATTTACAGCCGAAATTCCCTTTCCATGTAGAAAAACCAAAGCCTGGAAGAGGAGGCTCTTTGGGTACGGTTGGCTGTTTAGAAGCACCGTGCTGTAATCACCTTTATGCAATCGCACGCGCTTAAAGAGGAAGAGCGTGGCCAAAAACTTTGGGTTGGAGCCTCTACAAGACGAATGCGTTAATCATACATCGCCGATGCCACCACATTGATCCCCACACCGCGGTGGTAGATGGCAACTGGTGGTAAACTCTGCCCCGGCCATGCCTGGCTTTTGGTCCAGCGAAAGGGCTTGCGGGGATGCTTATCCGTGGCTGCACTTTTAAGGGTGTGTGTGACGAGCCGTGCAGCACTGTGCCCTGAGTATTTATGCATGGGATTGCCACTGGGACAGTTCTTGGCCTGTTCTCCTATGTGGATCTGGAATCCCATGTATCTGCATCCTTTGGAGACAAGCGCCAAGGGCAATGACTGGAGATAATAACTTGCGATTTGTGTCTTTTGCAAGTTACAGTCATTGTAAACTGACAGCTGTGAAGGACCTAAACTCACATCAAAGGGTACAGATCATCTAGTTAGGTCAATTAATGTTAATTCTCATCTTCCATTAAATTCTTTTATCTTCTTCTCTGTTTTCTTTTCTTCTTTTTTTTTCTTTTGCAGCCAAGCCCAATACCAAGTCCTGTTTTGGGGAGAAAGCCAAACGCCAGTCAGTCACTGCTTGTGTGGTGCAAAGAAGTCACAAAAAACTATAGGGGAGTGAAAATCACCAATTTTACTACGTCGTGGAGAAACGGTTTATCCTTTTGTGCAATATTACATCACTTTAGACCAGACCTAATGTAAGTTGTGTACTCTCTGTCTGCATGAACTAATTCTCCTAGGAAATTGGTTTAAAGTTTATGTAAAAAAAAAAGCACATTTCAGATATTGAACTGTTTTCACCCTTTTCTTCCAAGCAGGGAAGCATCGTTTCTAAGAAAAGAGATTTATGAATGCTCAAACTTTACAACCTCTTTGCTCTCCCTTGTTGCCCAAACAATTGTTTCTCCCCTCTCTGTGATTTGTTTGTCTTCTTCTTCATCTTCTACAAAGAACTAACTTCAAGATGATTATGAAAATTGTGCCAGTGTTGAAATGAGATGAGAGGAATAAGCCTGTAGCTCTTTGTACGCTGACAAGGACGGATTACCTCCTGGTAAATTTGGTTGTCAAGGCCAGCCTCTAGTCCCTGCCTTAACTTCTTTTTTTTTAGATGGAAAGCTTCAGGCAATGAAACATGTAATCGGTGTTTGTTTATTTATTTATTTATTTATCCCTTTAATTTTCCACCCTATTAGTTTTGTTGATTGAATTGCTGTGAAATTGCTGGTTTACCATACGATATTACTGTATGTCAAATTTTTAGATTCAGTTTGTTTTAAAACTGCTGCTTTATCAAATACTGTACGTACCCACTGTGCCATTTTCCCCCTCAGTGACTACAAGTCCCTGAATCCTCAGGATATTAAAGAGAACAACAAAAAGGTAAGAACTGCCAGGGGGGGAGGGAAAAAAAAACCCAAGACGTAGCTTCAATTTGGGCTTCACTGTGGGTTTTTATTAATTTTGGGAAAGCACGGTTGTTTTGTAAGGTCACAACTGTGGCTCACAGAAGGTATTCAGCCTCCCGCTGTTCAAATCGGATGCATTATTGACTCGCGTTTGTCATGGTCTTTAACATTCATAACAAGTGCAAGGCAAGTTCAAGTTTAATATTTGTATGGCCTCCATTAACGCTGGACGCAGGGGAAAGGGCTGGCCGGCCTTCTGCCAGCGCTCCTCTGCTTTTTCTAATCAGCCACGTAATTAAAACAAACGACAAAGATCACTGCTCTTGGTTTGGCATACGGAAGGCTTCCGTTTCTGTTGCTTTAATGGGGCTCCATGCATCAGTCACGGTCAACGTTGCTTTGACGGTGAATTTTTGTGTTTATAAAGATGAGATTGTGTACCTGCTTTTATACTCCACGGACGAGCAAAGTGCTAGGTGTAGAACCTGAATTTTTATGTGACATGGAAAGTTTAGGATTAAAAGTGTTAAGGCAATACTTTGCAAATAAACCAAAATATTCGAAAAATAGTTTCTAGCATCGTACTGGGGCAGTTGTTTGAAACCACTCTCTGTACCTTTGTGATGCAATGGTGTAAAAAGTTTCTCCGGAAGAAGCGGGAACTCAGTTTGGGAATCACCAAAAGACTTTTTATTTCTGCTCACTGTTTCGGACAAAACCGTTTTAGTTACAAACTTTGGTTGAGCCCTAGGCACGTGTTTAGAAATGATAATTTTCATGTGAGTCACTGATAATAAAATTGTTCCTGAAGATCATCTGAGAATTGTTTTTAAGTAGCTGTGATTTTATATGGATGCTGCTTTAAAAACACGCAATTGAATTGGGATGAATGTATCAAAATATACTTTCCATAAATGAATTATGTGCAATATTATAGAGCGAATATAACTAAAGAGTGTTAGATTGTAGAGATGTGGAATTTCTGAAAGCACTTTATTAAAATTCATTTGGTTTTAGGGTAATTATATTTTAATGTGCCTGCACATTTATGTGTTAGCTAGGGAGTTACTTGTCTTTAAAACAGTACTTAAGTATTCTAAATAATGAAATGTCTCTAAGCTACTGTTATCTAATGAAATGTCTCTAAGCTACTGTTATCTAATGAGTAATTTGGCCAATGATATCTTTTTCATAATAATACAGGGTCTTATGATGACCTAAGTGGATTATCCGTGACATCGCGGTGTTTTCTGTGCCCATGTTTTTGTAATTCAAGTTTTGTTGAGCGTCCGGGCTAATTAAGCCGGATTATAAAAAAGAAAAGACTAGATTATTAATTAAAGACAGTAGTGGCTACGATCAGTCATCTTTTCTTTATGAAACCATGATGGCAAACGGGGAACTTGGTAGCCCGTCTCTCTACCAGCCTATAGTTCCCAGGACTGAAGAAGTCATGATTGTTGTTATTGTGCGGGTTTGGTTGTTTTTTTTTCCCCTTTCATCGCTTGGCAAGCCGTCGCCTGACAGCTACATTGAGGATCTCGGTTGCTTCCTGCAGATTTATTTCCTGCTCTCACACAATTCTGCCTGATAACCCCCCCACCCCCCCCCCCCCCGGCCCTGGGTTGGAGCGCAGGCAGCGCCGGCGACAATGGCTGCCTAGAAATGCCATGCAGATAGGTAACACATTTGACAAGGATTCCTCCTAACCAATTAAAATAACATCTATGGATGAATAGGACAATTTTCTTTGTCTGAAGCATCTCTTTTTTTTCTTTTTTTCCCCTCACAGGAAAGGTGACTGTCACCATAGATTAAAGATTAACCCATAAAAGTATATATCTTTTAGAAGCGCATGACCTTGTGTGTNAGAAAAAAAAAAAAAAAGAAAAACCCTTAAGAGACAACTATTTCAGTGCAATTACCGTGTATAATTACACATTGAAATGCGCTGTTACAAAAAAAAAAAGCACATCTTCGGAGTTTCTTTATAATGCACAGGAGGCATTTGCCAAATTGGTGCAGCCACTGATGCTGAATAAAAAAGGGTATTTACCTGTGACATCTGATCTTGGCCAATATGTCAGTGTGTTACATAGTTGGGAAATGGTTGGAAGACTGCCTGTGGTGCTTGTGCTGACGGATCCCAATTGATGTCTGTCAATCAGCTTGTCAGTAAATTAAAAAAAGAAAAAAGAACAAACAAATAAACCGATACTTCATCAGGAGATAGGCAGATGGGTTTAGTGTCCTGAATATACATACGTGTGTGTGTATGTATTGTAATTTCCACAATATAATTATACCTCTAAAAAAAAAACAAACCCCAAAACAACCCAAACAACTACTCCAGATTAAGTTAGCATCAGTCAGAATTCAGATATATTTTTGGTGCATTGTGCTCATTGCAAATTCAAATTTCTGTGGGGAACAGAGGAAAAAACAGGATTATCTTTGAGAAAATTACAAACGTTACAGAGACACCTTCTCGACGGAGCCAAAGAGTGTGGTTCTACTTAAATGTCATATATATATCTCTCTCTCTTTCCATATACCCTTTCCAATAACATTAACCAACTGATTTTATTTACTGTGTCCAGTTGATTATTAGTAAATACTAATTAAAAATGTGTATAAATTACAGCATACTGGCAGTGTAGTCCCTTATCAAGAATAGAATTTTTTCATATTGCTAATAGCGTGTCCTGCACTTTAATAATGTAAGCTACTAAACTACACTTGGCTGGAGCTTGGAGGGGATGAAAGGGCGAGAAGTGGAAGGGCACAACGATATGGTTCTAATAATGAACTTCTGGTTTTAATTACTTGGTTGCACTTGTTTCATTTGAGGGATTATTGTGTGGAAATAGTAGTTTATCTTCTGGATGTTCAGTTGGCACTTTCAATTTTTGTGGCGCCTTTTTTTATTTGCCTTTTTTCCCAGTTGTTGAATGTTTCTACTAAACTCCTCAGTACATTTCAACTCAGTTGTCTTGACAAAATATTCCATTTTGCAAGGCAGGAATCCTTTTAGAATATGTGTTCAAATAGAAGAATTCAGAATTACAGGGGCTGAGTTAAAATGGAAAAAAATTCCTTACCTTTGAGCTGGTAGCCATATTTTTACAACTGGCGTTTGTGCTCACTTCTGCTATTTGATTCCACAAAATCATAAGTACGTATCTAATTGCCTGTGTAGGAGTCACCTGTTGACCTCGGTAGGATCATACCAGAGCATAGTTAAACACGCATGTAAACATTTGCAAAATCAAGGCTTAGTTATGCCTCTGTTTAACGCAACTTAATTTGACTTGGAAAATGTAGTCTCTTAATAGCGTGTTACAGACTAGTTGGCAAGACTAGGCATTTATAAATATACTGGGATATCAAGGAGTTCCCACCTTCTCTAACAGCAAAGAAGAACCCATCACACGCTGTTGTATGGACGCATACAGAATGTAATTATAGAACTAATGATGGCAAAACATTTGCGTGCCAATCTAGGAATCTAGTGTACTTTAAAAGGAGAGAAGCAAAAACGTCTATCGTCCAGAATGAGAAGGAGAGGGGATGGGAAATAAGTATCTGGCATCAGTGGAAAACTGTTGTGTTTAGTGCCAAGCATCACCAGAAGAACCGAGCAGACAGTAAAAAGTGATGGCAGCTGTATCGAGAATATCCATCGTTCCAAATTCAGTCCTTCTTGATTCTTAGAATGGTTTGGATTAGAAGGGACCTTGAAGATCATCTAGTTCCAACCCCCTGCCATGGGCAGGGACACCTCCCACCAGCCCAGGTTGCTCCTAGCCCCGTCCAACCTGGCCTTGAACACCTCCAGGGATGGGGCAGCCACAGCTTCTCTGGGCAGCCTGGGCCAGGGGCTCACCACCCTCACAGTGAAAAATTTCTTCCTTATATCTCATCTAAATCTCCCCTCCTTCAGTTTAAAACTGTTCCCCCTCGTCCTATGACTCCCCTCCCTGATCAAGAGTCCCTCTCCAGCTTTGCTGGAGCCCCTTTAGGGACTGGAAGGGGCTCTAAGGTCTCCCCAGAGCCTTCTCTTCTCCAGGCTGAACACCCCCAACTCTCTCAGCGTGTCCTCCCAGCAGAGGTGCTCCAGCCCTCGCAGCATCTCCGTGGCCTCCTCTGGCCCCGCTCCAACAGGTCCATGTCCTTCTGCTGGAGCATTACCCATTCTAAGCAAGTGCTTTTCCTGACAACTCTGAAATACTGTCCCCGCTGTCATTTTATGGACCCTGGGAGATATTCCTAGGATTTAGTTTTATTAGCATATAAATAAGAAATTAAGAGTATAAAAGGGTTCAGGTGAAGTCACGTCTCTGGGCTTCGGCTGCCGTGGATTGCTAAACCCATCCTTAGGTCCTTTCATTCTTCAGATGGTAACTCCCACTACCTTCAGCGTGGGGTAACAGGTTATTTATGCCACTGAATCAGCACTGACCCACTCAATCAAACAACAAATCCCGGTGTTACCTTTGGCCCACAGAACAACATGGCTGGCTTGCTACGCTTTCGTGCCCGGCCAGTTTTCTGCTGGCGTATGAGCGTTCATCGTTGCTGGTACCTGCCATGGCGTAGGCTGCCCCCCAAATTCCCGCGCTGCTCTCCTCTAACTCTCCTTTCTCTGTGCTCCTTGTGTCCCACCTCTTGTCTCCCTCTCCTCCCTATCCAGCCTGATCCCGATCCTCTGGCTCTGCCCCCTGAGACCAGGTAGATGACAGCTTTCCTTCTTCCGCCCTCCGAGTTCTTTCATTCCCTCCCGCCCATCATTTTCATAGAATCACAGAATGGTCTAGGTTGGAAGGGACCTTAAAGACCATCCAGTCCCACCCCCCTGCCATGGGCAGGGACACCTCCCACCAGACCAGGTTGCTCCAAGCCCCGTCCAACCTGGCCTTGAACACCTCCAGGGATGGGGCAGCCACAGCTTCTCTGGGCAACCTGGGCCAGGGGCTCACCACCCTCAAAGTGAAAAATTTCTTCCTAATGTTTAATCTAAACCTGCCCTCTTCCAGTTTGAAGTTGTTACCCCTCATCCTATCGCTACATGCCCTTGTAAAAAGTCCCTCCCCAGCTCTCCTGTAGCCCCTTTAGGGACTGGAAGGCTGAAATAAGGTCTCCCCGGAGCCAGGCTGAACACCCCCAACTCTCTCAGCCTGTCCTCATAGGAGAGGGGCTCCAGCCCTCGCAGCATCTCTGGGGCCTCCTCTGAACCTGCTCCAACAGGTCCATGTCCTTCTTATGTTGGGGGCTCCAGAGCTGGATGCAGTACTTCAGGTGGGGTCTCCCCAGAGCAGAGTAGAGGGGCAGAATCACCTCCCAGCAGTTTTGCTGCTGTTCTGGATTCATTCCTTTGTATCAGCAAATGCAGCATTCGTGTTTTCCACTGCTGCTCCTGCATCTACGCATAGCTCTGCTTTTATAAACGGCGTAACAGTCTCATAATGAACCTTCCCAAGAAGCGGTACCCCACCAAAGACCCCCAGTGATTTTTAAGCCAAATTGTTTCGCCCAGGGAGAGCCAGAAGGGCTTAAAAATAAATTATTCAGGTAATTTCTCTGTTTGGATAAACTCTGTGAAGCATTTGTTATAGCGATATAAAAATTACTTCAGTGAAACTGCTGTGCAAGTCATACCTGAGCAGGAGGGGAAGCAAGCAAAACTTCGGGAAGAAAAATTCCGGCTCTCGGGAGCAGAGTTTGAAATGAAAACTGTTTGACCCCTGAGTAGGGAATGCCGTTGCAATGGGAATGGGAGCGCCTCCTTTTCTCGGAGCAAGTAAAATAACCAGCTCTGCTGGGCCAGACCCACGTTCTAACTCACTGTTGAACATTTACCGGTATGAAAACTGAGAGGATAAAAAAAAATATCATAATTGATTTGTCTTTTCTTTCTTTCTTCCACCCTTCTAAACCGAAACAAATTAAGGAAATAGTGTAAAACTGGGTAGAGTTGAAGCCAGCGATGTGTGTTATTGTTACCTTGTGAAAGGACTGTTCCACGTCTTAAATTTAGCGTCTGTTTTTGTTCAGAATAGCATAGGAACAAACGGTGAACGTTTTAGCCCCCTTCGGAAGAGGGTGAAAAGGAGCTGCGGAATTACTGGGGGAGGAGAGGTCCGAGTGGTTTAACTGAGTGCCTCTCCATGAACAGGAGGCCCTTTTTAAAGGCTTCCTTGAAACACAATCTTGTCTTCCAGGGTTAATCCAGGATAGTAATAATTAATTGTAAATTGAGAAACGGCTTTAATTCTTCAAAACTAGAAAAACCTGATGCACCGAGCCCACTCACTTAAAGGGCTAGCAGAAAGAAGACAATGTGGCCTCACAAAGTGGGAGGCTTGCAAACTCCTCAGCTTTTAGAAATTAAAGCAAAGCGAGAGTCAAATTTGCTCTCTTATTCTTACAAATTTAGCGTCGATGAATGTTTTTAAAATGTGTTTGTTTGCTGGGTTAATATGACTCATGTTTTGTGTGCAGTAATCTGTGGTGATGTTCTTTTTGGCTATCTGGCCATAGTTTTTCATCAACACAAATCACTGCAATTACATGGCCAGTAGAAGGGAGAAGGTTGATCACCACTGATAAAGCCCAAGATGGATTAGTGTCGTGTTTCTTATATCTTTGTTCTTTATCTTAAAAAGCCATCCTTAGTTGCTTTTTTTTTTCTGGTCCAACTCTTACACTTTTTTATTTGCTTGTTTCCGGCTACTCAAGCGAGAACCATTTAAGATATCAGTAGTTTTTCTTAGTTCTTAGAAGGGCTTTTAAGTTGCAGTTTCCTGAACATCTTTTTACTTATGAAAGTGGCATCATTGTGAGGAAGCCATGATTTTATTGTACTATGTTCAAAATACTTAAAACAATGCCATTTGAGTGTCTTTGCTGCTTGTATTCTCTCGTTTTGCATTGCTATGAAGATACCCTGGGACATCTCTAGAAGTCATCGGGAAACATCAATGAGTTCAGATTGGATTGTGCAACAAAAAATAATAACTACTGTAGTGAAGCCGAAGGAATAATAAGTAATAGAGTTGAACCCATACTCTTCCTGTAACGTTTTGGGCTTGCTTATTTTGACTGAAACTTCTGCTTGCATTCTTGAAATGTTGTGATATACAAGAAACATATTGTAATCCTTCTTTTGTCTGTTTTTAAAGGCATATGATGGGTTTGCCAGTTTAGGAATATCACGATTGCTGGAACCTTCTGACATGGTTTTGTTAGCGATACCTGACAAACTGACTGTTATGACCTATCTCTATCAAATAAGGGCGCATTTCTGTGGCCAAGAATTGAATGTGGTTCAAATAGAGGAGAACAGCAGTAAAAGCACGTATAAAGTGGGTAACTATGAAACAGACCCAAACAGTTCTGTCGACCAGGAAAAATTCTACGCAGAGCTGAATGACCTGAACCGGGAGCCCGAGCTGCATCCGCCAGACAGTGCTTTGGCAGACTTCGCTTCTCAGGACGACTCCGTATTTGTAAATGACAGTGGTGTTGGTGAATCTGAGAGCGAGCATCAGACCCCCGATGACCATTTAAGCCCCAGCACAGCTTCCCCTTCCTCTCGCAGGACTCGAAGCGACACGGATCCCCAAAAATCCCAGCAGAGCTCTGGAAGGACTTCCGCGTCTGAAGAGGTTGGGAAGTGTAGCAGTACGGAGACGATGCAAGCGCAGCCTCTGTTGGGAAGGAAGAAATTGCTGATAGCTGACACTTTAGACTTGAGTGAGTTGGCACATGTCGGTGATCAAAAAGAGGATGCATCTCCCACAGTTACTTGTGAAGATAACGACAAGAAGAGGCACCAGAGCTCAGACAGTACCATTGGTTTCTCAGAGCAAGAAAAGCTGGGATATATAGGATCCATAGAGAGCACAAGAGTAGATCCTGGTTCACCTGTTGCAAAGCCGAGTTTATCTCCTACTTCTAAGCTGGGATACTCCTATAATAAGGATACGGATCTTGCAAAGAAACCGCATGCTTCTCCGAAGCAAACAGAAGCTGATTCTGACGGTGATTCCAGAACGGCTTTAAATCATGCAGATCAAACTGCAAAAACAGCCCAGGTAAGAAATTTAAACTTTCTCTATGGCTGTGAGTCAGGACGGAGATGCTCTTCAAGTTCTTTCTCCGTGTTTGCGATTTACATTGTATCTTCAGTATAAAAGGCAAGGTGGGCGGCGTATTTTTATTGCTGGGTGTATTGCTGGGCAATAAATACTTTGACTGAAAGTAGTTGATGCTGCAAAAGAGCCATTGCGTGAAAAATTCATTTATAGGAATTGTCTGCTGTTAATCTTTCCAGTCTCTCTCCAATTAAAGGAAGTAAAGTTGTATTCTCAACCAGCTTAAAGAAGATGTGTTCAAGGCTTTTGCCACCTTTCTTGTGAGCATTGTGTACTGAAGCAAAAACTGGAGAGAGACTTATCAATTCATTGATCCATATTCAAAAAATGTGAAGTTTTGAATACCTTAAATTATTCCAAACGTATTTCAAAATCTTGTCTGAGAAACCGCACAGCCTTGTGAACATAGCTGCGACGGTGAGGTAGAAACTTCGGAATATTAAGTTATGCTTTTCATTGAGTGGCCTGGAGCACGTTACTTAACCACAATATCATTTTCCTTTCTAGAAAGATAAAAAGTATATGCCCACCTACCTTGCAGACTTATTGTGAGGATGAAAGTTGAATATTATATAAATGCTGAGTATTATCAGTAAAGCACATCATCACAAAGATATGTAAAAAATGTTACCGGCCCTGTTTACAAAAATACCAAAGCGAGCTTATAATTTTACCCCTGTGAAGAGCTTTCTTGAATTTTGGCTTCGTTTGGCTTCGTGCCATTAGGTCTGATAAGAAAAAAAATATAGCCAGTTTTTCAGTAGTGTGCATTGCTTCAGATATTTTAATGTTTTTTCTTGAGTATGCACCAGAAAGATTAATTTGATTGCAAGAGAAGCAGTCCATAGATGGGTTATAGTGGCCAAGTATTAGTTCCATCGCTGGCTAATTTCTTTCCTTTGATCAGTTAAGTCTCATGAAGTTTCTCTTCATTATTATCTTTGTGTACTGGGTGAGGAAGGAACAATTTGGCCCATACAGAAGAATAATAGAGCAGGGGGAGATCTTCTCTACCAAGATTTTCATGTACAAGGGTGTAATAGGCCAAGAAAAAGGAAGAGATGAGACTTTAAAAACATTTCTTTTTTGTGAATTGTCTGTGCATTTGCACATGTTAATCAAATCTCAGATGTGAGCCTCAATCTTAAACTTGAAGGCTCTGTTGTTGGTTAAAGTCGACCATGGCTGTCCCGTCCCTGGAGGTGTTCAAGGCCAGGTTGGATGGGGCTTTGAGCAACCTGGTCTGGTGGGAGGTGTTCCTGCCCATGGCAGGGGGGTTGGAACAAGATGATCTTCCAGGTCCCTTCCAACTCTAACCATTCTGTGTTTCTATGATCTCAGTTTCCATGTGGTTGTTGCAGGAGCACAACCTGCAACCTCTGTCCCAGCTCTTGCGCGTGCAAAGGCCTAGAGACATATTTTCCCAGAGTCCTCATGGTTGTCCTTGACTAAGAAGTCAGCACTGGGGAGTATATATGCATGGGAGCTCACGTTGCCTACGCAGAAGCTCACCTTCTCTTATTTCTACTCGGCAATATAATTGGTCACATGTATGAAGAAGGGACTTCCTTGTGGATATTCATAAATGAAGCAGAAGCCGATATTTTTGCAGGTTTTTTGCTTTGTACCCAGCCTCTTTGTGTTCAATTTAAGTTATAAATGAACGATACCCATATAAGTAGCCAAAGAAGCATTATATTTACATACATATTAAAGTAAATAAGTAAACACGTAGCACATTTAACATAGCTTCCATGAAGCCAATTTTTTTTTTCCACGGTTGCAGTTGAAAGGCATTAAATGTTGATAGAAATTAAGTTTTAAGGGGAGAGGAGAGAACGCTTATTTACATTATAAAGGCCTCTGACTTTTTTTTAATTTCACATTTTGATCATCTTCACTTTTCATTTCTATAGAATGCTCTGTCACCTCCTGAAGCTGTAATCCATGGGACTCCTGACCTTTATTATATAGGAAGGCTCCTGGCTATTAACTACTGTATAAACATTAAGTACCCCGAGGCTGCCTCGCTGTTAATTATATTTCTTTATTTTTAAGCAACGAATGTTGTCAAGACAGGAAGAACTTAAAGAACGAGCAAGAGTTCTGCTTGAGCAAGCAAGAAGAGATGCAGCTTTAAAGGCAGGGAATAAGCAACTAACCAATACGATCATCCTGGCACGCAATAAGCAGCTGAACGATGTAAGAAATATTGGCCAGTGGGGCGGTTTATACAGTTAAAATTTATTGTATGTGTATATGTTTTTGGCGGGGGGCACGTCCTTGCGGAATATTTCTTTTCCTCGCTGGATGTCCTGGTGCGCTGATGTGTCGCGTACCCTTAGTTCCCTTTGAAAGCCTGTTTCTCCTGCTGATGTGGCCGACAGAAAGATGCCGTAGACTTCACTGGAAGCAGCGGTCCGGGAGCACCTTCTTTACTCGTTAAATGATAGTGGAGTAATTACTGTTATTTTTGACGATTTCTCTTTTTTCAGTTAATGTAAATGCATTCCCTGAGCCTGTGATGGCAGCTACTTGCTGCTCCCTCTATGTCGTGGTGGTGAATGAGGCTGCCTTGTGACAGTCTTGTAAAAGAGTTGATGGAACAATTCCCTTTTTTATCACCGAAGCCGATTGTGCTGGGGAGATGTGAAAGCGGAGCTGGGGAATGAGCTCCAGCGGCGAATCAGCTTCGGCTGCACCTCCGGTGGCCTCCATGGGGACCTGGAAGGATGGATGCATACTCTCTGGAGATGAAAGCTAATTAATATTTAGGCGAACCTTCGCAATGCAGGTTTTGTGATTCTAACTATTGGGCATTAGAGACTCTACTGGCAATTGAGAATGGAAACGTAACTGAAAAATAATGATACAGGGAAAGGCTCAAATCTTTACCAATTCACATCTTTCAGAGCCTAAGTCCTGAGGGGCACATTCTGCTTTTTACAGAAATGGGATCATACAATCAAGAAATGAAGACAGTGATTTACATGTCTCATTTCATTCTCTTAACTCTCTCGGATCCATGCTGTACTTCTTTTGTTTTTTTCTTAACAATTCCTCTCGCCAAACTGACACTTCTTTTTTCTTCAAAATAAGTTCATATATGCAGACAAGTCTTATTTGTATAATGATAACATAATGATATATATATTTATTACTTTGCATTTCAGTTTTTCCTAGGTAATTATATTTTAGTATAAATTTCACTTTGGAATTTATTTTTTTAATTCATTTTCCATAAAGCAAACAGCGTTAGAGGAGGGATACTATGGGCAACTACTCAGGCAAGAACAACTGTAATTAAAGTTGCCTAACATTTTTTTATTACAAGCTCCTATTTTCAAAGGTTTTACAACTTTGCTAGTATTTCATTGTTTGAGCTGAAATTTTCCCCGTCAGCTCTCTGCCTCGGGGTAATATTTTTTTTATTTATTTTTCACTTAAAAAAAACCCCATTCAACCATTTTTCTGTATTAGGTTGGATAAAGCATTGTTTTATCCACGTTAAAAGTTGTCTTATATGAAGAAGGTTCTGACCCCTTGAAAGACCTGTTCAAAACAAAGTTGTGCTGATAGCACAATCTTGTCAATTGAAGTTCAGAAAAGCTGGTAAGTGTCAGTAAAAATTGCCGGTAGGGACACAGCACAGCAAGAGCATCTTTTACAGTGGCTCCCCTAAGGATCAGGGCCCATTCTGATGCAGATCGTAGTATTGGAAAGCAAAACTTTGTCTTTTGGAGTCAAAACTGCTGGTGAAAGCCAAAGAGGAGGAGTAGGAGCTACCCCACCGGTGCGCGGAGGAGAGGTGCCGCAGGTAGATGGCAATGTGAAGTTAGACAAAAATGAAGACCTTGTCTAGGCTGTGAAAACCAGGTGAAGGATAGGAGGTGGGGATGGAGGTTTCAGGGTGAGAGTTGGGATTGCGTAGTTCAGGCAGCGAGATTACCCGTGGGACCTTATTTCATTTATTACAGCAGCTGAAAAATTAATTAGAAGCCTGCAGGAAAGGGAAGGGCAGTCTTTTAGGGCCACTCTGCAGAACCAAAGTTTCTTGCTGCCTCCATCAGAAGAAGCTCTTGACAATGTTGGGAAGGAACCTTCTGTGGCGATTGTCCCCACACCTTCAACCCAGCATACTCTAAGTGGCATATTGCTTGATTTCTGATTTCTAACCCAAGATTCTTGGGAAGTTTTGAACACACCCAGCTGTAGCCAAGTCAAGGAGAGCAGTGCTGTGAACAAAGGGTCCTGGCCCCACTGAAATCCTGGGTGCTCAGAGCAAACAGGTAACGGGCACTCTTGACTTGTGTTAACTGTGACATAAGAATAACAAAAGCTCCTCAGCACAGAAGGCTCTTGTGGAGATGTAATTTGGAAACTCTTAGATACGATAGTGAAGAGTGCCACAGAAATGCTCTGGAAGAAGTGACTAATTCTGTGTGCAGAGAAGAGTTTAAATTGTGTATTTTAAACAAGGAGTAGGGCAGACAGTGAGTGGTGAGGGTAAAGTGAGATAAGGAGCAGTTGGTCATTCGCTGAGCATGGTCAGTCACAGCCACTGAAAAAGACGAGTATTGTGTAGGGAAAAAAAAGTATGAGTTTTGCAGTTAAAGACAATACAAAATGAGAGCCAAATGCAGGTTGTAGTGTAATTTCATCATTTTCTGACTTTTACGAAGCTCAACGTTCTCCTAATGCATTTCAGTGGGAACCATGCATTGTGAGAGGGGGGTGTCTTTAATGGAGACCAGTATAGTGTTCATATTTCATATATTATATAAAGTTGATAGATAATAAGATATATTATATAAAGCTGTATATAACATATACATTTGTTATACACATATCCATGCATATGTTCAGAATGAGGATGTATGTATGCATCAACATGTATAGATATAAGATAAAATACACCAATTTCTGTTTTTCTTTAACATATTTGGTCTTCATGGAGGTGAGGCATTTCCATTTGATGCAGTTGTGCCCATTTACTACAGGTCATTGCTTGTTTGATCGTTAGAAGATAGTACAGCCATATTTCTGTTCAGTGTTTTCTGGTTATTAAGGTTAATAAGAAGGACTTTGACTCAAAGCAGTGTTGTATGTGTCGGTGTGCGGTAACGTGTGGTAGTGTGTTATCCAAATGAGAGTTATGATAATGAGAATCGGCATTTAGTAGTGGGAATTGGACTGAGCTTGTTCTTGGGATGGATTGAGAGGGGATTCAAAAGAAAATGGTTTAAAATAGGAAGATCTAATTTGAAATAAGAAAACTCTAAAGATAGTCCAGGGCCAATACTTTCAAAAGTAACTCTTGAAGTTTGCAACTGCACCTTTTTTGATACCTTCACGAAAAGAGCTTTGAGCAGCCCAGAGTGTGCTCTGAAAATCGGTCACCCCAGCTAAGCTGAGTTACTTTTGAAAATTTTGTCTCCTAGGCCTCGCTGTTGCCACTCTACATTTGTCATATGAGAACTCTGAATTGCTGTTTTCTTAGTAAACAAGTGAGAACAATGGGGGTGTGGGGTGTGTTGTACTGCTGCTTGAGGTCAACAAAAGGGAGGAAATTTCCAAGTCTGTTCAATGGTCATAAATACAGGTTACTTGGTATGTGCTCACCTGATTTGTTTTGGTAAAAGTCTTTTTTATAAAAAAAAAACCCACAGCGTTCCTGTTTCTTGTCTAAGCATAGAGCAAACACCTTAGGCCTTCTTCAGCCTAAGCCTAACCCTTCCTCTGGTAGAACCAATGTGGTGTTATTTTTTTCAGTAGTCATGTACTCTGGCCTTGCTGTTCTTTGTTTGGCTTTTTTTTCCCCGTTTTTTTAAAAAAACATCTCTGTTGTCTCTTTGTTGACCACTAACTGGCCTCTCATGAAGTACTGGCTGCTTTCCCATGACGTGTCCATTCTCTTGGCTGTTTACCCCTTTTTCTTGAGTCTTCTTTCTCGCTGCAGTGTGTTTCCAGCTTCTCATGTTTGTGCTCCGGGGTCAGGCCCATGTCAGTATTCTCACTTGCTTTACTTTTCTTTATTTTTTTTTTTCTTTTTAACTCAGAAATTGCTGAAGTTGTGGGAGCAGAAGATTAAGGCACTGAATTTGCTGGTATACCTGTTAACTCAATCCCCTTTTCTTCTGAGTCACGTATTTCTCATTGCATCCCAAGCTGTGTCCTCCTTCCCCTTCTTTAGTTTGTGTCTCCTTGTTCTTTCCTCCCTCTCAGACTCTATTTCAGCTGTCTTCCCTCCCCATTTCAGCTCCCCTTCTTCTCCTTTTTAACTTTCCTTTCTTAATACCTGCTCTTTTTACTCCTTCTTCCCTTAGACATCTTCCCTCTGTGCCTTCTGCCCCATCGTCTTCCCTTCCTGTTCAACCCATCTGATTTGGTCCCGTCATTTTCTGCTTTGTATCATAGTAGCCCCTTTTTTTTTTCTCTCTTTTTTTCCCTACTTGCAGCGCGGTAGAAGTTTTTTCACTGTTAAGTCTGCTCATTCGGAGCTTCTCGGAAGCCTTCAATTGGCAAGCTGTCTGCATGCCCACCTGGATGTAAGCCTGTAGGCAGGTATTTGAAGTCAAAGAAAAGACCGCGTTGGTCAGAAACTCCTTGAAAACATGCTCGTGCTTTGGGAGGACCATAGGTACTGCCTTAAAATTGATGCAGACTTTTGGAGACTGAGGGAATTAGCTTAAGAGCTCTGCGAACAGAGTTACTGATTGCCCCATGGATCCCTTTCTGTATGGTAGAGTTGGGGGTGTTCAGCCTGGAGAAGAGAAGACTCTGGGGACACCTCATAGCAGCATTCCAGTATCTGAAGGGGGCCTACAAGAAAGCTGGAGAGGGACTTTTTACAAGGGCATGTAGCGATAGGATGAGGGGTAACAACTTCAAACTGGAAGAGGGGAGATTTAGATTAGATATCAGGAAGAAATTCTTTACTCTTGAGGATGGTGAGGCACTGGCCCAGGTTGCCCCGAGAAGCTGTGGCTGCCCCATCCCTGGAGGTGTTCAAGGCCAGGTTGGACGGGGCTTGGAGCAACCTGGTCTGGTGGGAGGTGTCCCTGCCCATGGCAGGGGGCTGGAACTAGATGGTCTTCAAGGTCCCTTCCAACCTAAACCATTCCATGATTTATAAACAGCTCAGCCTTTCTGACTGCTTTCTTGGTGTAGGTGTGCACGTAGTGACTCTTATGAGATGCTTCTGTCATTTCCAACCTGGCACAGCAGCTGTAATCACTTCGCTTTTAACCAGGATAGCCTTTTTATTAGCTTACTCATTTTTATTTAGCTCACCTTTTCTCATGATGAGTATCACAGGGCTAGACGGGACATATCTGCTCCCACCAGATGCTGTAAGATGTCAGCCTGCCGTGATGGTTGTTAGAGGCGGCATCTTGGCTGGAATGAGATGTTGGAAAGGCGAGGAGACTGGAGCTGGTCTGTGCAACCTAACTGGCCAAGTGACAGGCTAGAGGGGACCACGATGGGTGGGAAATATTCAGGAGTCGCAGGGCTAAAAGGTCTTTCCAGCAGGGAACCCTCACTTGCAGAACATGGAGTGGAATCCATAATTCTCGAATCTCGGCATAACTCTGCTGTCAGCAAATATCTGCAAAGGCCGGTGGCAAAATGTTCTTCTTCTCCTTTAATGACTGGTCTGCGTAAAGAATGGAAATTTACTGCAGCTGTCGTTGACTCTGTAAACTCAAATGGTTATGGTTATGGAGTCAGCGTGATTACAGAGAATGGAATTAGGAGTTAAGAAATGCACAGGCAACTTTAATTAACCTCCTTTGTGTATATGCATTATGATGCGGTCTTTAATTATGTGATCGCATACTATTTTCCCCAAAGCAATTGTCTCATTTAGCTCAGAGGCTTGAGGTGATGCTCGTCCAGAGGACCTCTGTCCTTTTGGCTGCAGAAACTGGAAGGTGCACAGCAAACGAAGCAGGGATCGCAAGGAGCAAAAGGATGACGTCACGGTTAAGGTGCTTGAGAGAATTAAATGTAATGCCGCCTTTGCCTCTGAGTTCCTGATCGGTACTGCTGAGTCTTTTGAACTGAACTTCCTCCAAGTGGTCATTAATTTTGCGTAGCCTTCCTTGCCGGATCGCCATTAGGCGAAGGTTTGGTTTGCAGATGTATTGAATATCCGGGTCTGTCAGGGAAATCCATCGGAGCTGTGCTCCAGACGCATAAAGAGCTGCATAAAGCTAAGTATACTGGAAAAAAAAAAAAATCCACCCACAGGTAATAGGTTTCCCAGAGGGAGCACCCAGTGTTAGATCCTTTTAGCTGGATCTCTCCGTCTCGGTTCTCATTGGAAGAAGAGGGTAATAACACCACCACAGGGTGTTGTGAGAAGGGAAGTGTGATTAATGCTTTTGAGGCACTTAAATACCGTAGTGATGAGCGCTGTAGAAAAGCCCTTGAAGAAATTAATAATTCTGTCTCCCGAGCAAGATTGGAATATTGTGGAGTAAAGGACGGCACTACATGTTGATGGGCCCTGCATATTGAACAGGGGAAAATAAACCAGAGTGGCGAACGCTGCTGGGTAGAGCACAGATCTGGGCTGAATATCGGGGGACAGTGCAAGCGAAAGGTGGTGCCGCCACAAGGCTCTGTTCTGAAGGATGCAGAGCAGGATGAAAATCAGGATTGCGCACACTAGTTTTATTTCTGTTATCTCCTAAATGGTGTGTCAAATTCTTTTCACTTGTTTTTGCAAGGTAGCTTTAGCGGAGAACACTGTACAGCACGAAATTAATGAAAAACAGTGCTCGTTTGGCAAAGAATGTGTTTTTCTTCATAACACGGGCCATGGATTGTTCCTGAAGTTATTTGGGTTTTGCTTGAGCTAAGGATGCCTCCTCGGTGAACTCGGGTGCAGGACTGGGGTTCTCATATGGATTCGGCCAAAAAATGTTGCGTATTTAGGATCTGGCATAGGTGCTGGGATGCGGGAGTTAATAGCCTGGTACCCGGAGGGACCAGAGTCGCTCTGTCTCTTGCCTCTTGTGAAACAGGAAAATAGTTATTCTCCCTTCACAGCGGCGTTCTGAGGATGACTAAAAATTGTGAGGGGCTCCGTTTACACAATAAGTGTTTAAAACCACCTTAATATAAACTGACAGGGTGTTTCCAGAGAGCAATCCTGATGCTGCTGTGCTTAAATGCGACTGTTGCCAGCCGGCTTTCCATACAGAGGAAGATTTGGTTTTACTTATCTCTGCTACCATTATTTCATATTTATTCGAGTTGAATGACAGCTATACCTGCCTAAATATATTTAAAAAAAAAAAAAAAAAAAGGTTTGAAAGAGCAGTGGGGACTATATTCAGCTTTTGTAGTAGAATTTGCAGATACAATGTACCTCGCCAAAAAAAAAGCTGTTACCTCCGAACATGCCAATGCTGTGTGTATACAGAGGCCAGCAGGACCGGGCTATGCCATGAGATTGTTTCTTTCTGCTCAGAATATTGCTTTTTCTTACTCCCTTGCTCAAAGGACTTGTTGCAGCTGTATCTAATTCATATTTAATAAGCTCTTTCTACTTCAGGTGTCAATCTGTTGTGCCCATTACTTTTCATTTTCAATAAATGTTACAGCACAAACTGGTAACTTTTTTTTTTGGTGGACTAGTAAAAATGGAAGTCATTTTAGAAAAGCTTCACCAAGTGACAAAATCTGAAAGGAGATGAGTTTATATACTCTTATTTTAATTTTGATTGCATACCTTTGCGCAGATAGGGGATAATGCCAGCTACACTAAAATAAAAATAAAGCATTATTTTTAAATGCTCAGAAAAAAAGCTTTAATAAATGGTCCCCTTTATTGATCATGTCCCACAAGAATCTGCTGCTCCTCTGAGCTAATAAGCTCTGAACTCTCCCACTCTAATAGGTGACCAAAAAGTAAACTCCAGTCGCCATGACCAGGTGTGGTGCAGAACGCACATTCGCAGCAGGCAACAAAAATAGGATATTTTGATTTGAGGTTTAAGGTATCTTTACCTTAAACTCAAGTTAGCATCACAAGTATTCTTTCCTCCAAATATTTTAACAAGTTCTTGAAAATGAGTACTGGGTAGCTCTATTTGGTAGTTTTTATTTCTACCTGAAAGCAGAATCCCTGCTTTTGTTGCATTAGGAAAGGCATCTAGCTCATCAGTGGATTATTGTGGTTTTGTAGTCTCCTCAGCTGGAAAATAAATGTCTGATTGAGGTGGTAATGTTAATTCATTTCAGGAAACACTCCCAAGTTGTTCCCATCTTGGTGTTCTTAAAAAAAAACCAAACAAAACCCCCAAAAAAACAACCCAAAGAGAGAAAAGCTGATCTTTATTAATTAAATATCTAACATGAATTTATTGAGCTGTAGGACTTTGCAGATGGCAACCTTGGTCTTTTAATATTAATTGGAAAATATCGATTGCAAAAAAGACTAGTCTGTCATGCTGATAATTGTGACCAGATTTAGATACAATCACTAGATCTCCCTGAGATTACAAAGAAGCAGTTACCATCTAATTGGTAAAAAGATTGGACATTATTTTGGTAATCCCTGAGCTTTGGTAACTTATTCCCTGTTGTTCATTTATATGTCTTGTCTGTACACCACTATAAAGTGGTTAAATATGGTTTAAGCTGATAAGACTATGCTGTATGGTATTTACATTTCATGAAGCATTCCAAGTTTTATAGCTGTTTTAACAATATACTTTTCTTTAAATGAAGGTTAGACCTGCTGACTGAACACTTCAAAACCACAACCCAACTGATATTTACTTCTTTCGAATGACACGCTAAGGTTGAGATAGCCCGATCTCCTCGCCTTGATGGCAAGAACAAACAAGTTGTTTTCTTTCACGTTACTCGAGACATGAAAAATAAAAAATAATCTGCAACTTTCCAAGAAGGTTCTGCATCTTTTGGCTTCGTATTTGATCTGGTTTAAGCACTTTCTTGCTATGAAGTTGTGATATTTAGCTGGACGGAAATACTGCTATAGACAACTCTCTGACGTAGCTGGGAAAATAAATCAATTAGTGCGAGGAAACTAATTTCTAAGGAGAATTAGTATGCACTGTCAGTTTTGTACTGGGAGGGATTTCGGGAATAAAAAGTGTAACCTTTGATAATGCAAGACAAATGTTAGGCACTTTGAGTTTTAGATGTAAATGCTCGTGATTCTCAGCTGAATTTTATCGCTGTTATTTCCATAAGCTGTATGTGTTTACACCGCTTAAGCATCTGGCCTAAATATATAAAAAGGCGGTTATTTATTCTGTGGAGGTCAATTCGAGGTGCTGCGTAGTCCGCAGCCATGGCGTTAACTTGCACACTCACAGAAAATAGGCTGTCGATTTCTTAACTGAATTTTAAGATCACCCGAACAGCAGTAATTCAAAAAACTTAAGCGTCTTCTATCCGTTTATAAACATTAGCCAAAAAAAAAAAAATAAAAAAAAAAGGTCTGGGTGTTTCGGAGCTCTGCCTTTGTGTCTGAAGCCAGACTCGGGTTTCTCAGCGTCTGGAATGCTCTTTTTCTCCCGCTGCTAATAACTGCAGAGGTTCTGTGTGCGTGCAGAGGTTCGGTGCAGGCTGTTGTGAATTCCAGGATGATATCGCCGGTACTTAGAGCTGTATTTTGCCTTGCCTCCTCTGTTATTGCTCAGCATGCACCAGGGTAGAGTTAAAATCTTTATTCATTTCATTTAAAAATGTTTCTTTTGTTCTCCTTATCGTGTTCTGGCTTTCCCAAGGATATATGCCTTGAACGAAAAGTCACATGTGCATTACTAATTGTGTGCCATTGTATTTACAGTTCCTAGTGGTGGCACTGTGAAGCTACTAATTCTTTTGCTTCACTTGATGTAAAATAATCTGAGTGTCTTTGATAGCAGTGAAACAGTATTAATTGTTTTGTACATTTCTTGGTCACTCTTCTTAGGTGGTCTTCATAATCTATTAGAACTTTCAGCCAGATTTTTGTAATGTCATGCCTCCAGCGGTGATTAAATTGGTAATTAATGAACAGTCCTTGGCAACGTAAACCACATCCCGTTAATTTTCCCTTTTGAGTTTTTTAGAAGTTGTCGTCTCTGTCGGAAAGCGTTGCGCCACCTTGCTACGGCCCCTTGGCATGAAATCACGACGGCTTGATTTTTTGCAGCCATTAGTAGATCAGAGCAGTAATTTCACAGTATTTTGGTCAGGGTAATTATAGTACCAAGTACGGAGCAGAGTTGGGAATTCACACAAGAAGTCCAGAAATACCAGGTGAGCTTCCTTGTGTTCACTGGGACGTTATGATTAGTTTAATTGGGCTTTGTTTGATTTCAGCCGCCAAGACTCCTTGTGCCACGGCACTGCAGCCACTTGCCACTTTAGTGTTTCTGACCTGCATTGACAGGAACTGGTGCAAAATAACGGCCCTTTGAAGTCGGGACTCTTTGGAGAGGGCAACGACAAAAGGGGAAAAGTGATGTGTAAACAGTTTACTGTAGCAAAGCTCGAAACCCCGCCGAACGCGCCACGCTTCGCGGGGGACGCGCGTCAAAGTTGGGGTTTTGCGGGGGCTGTGATTTATATTTCCAGCCTGCGTGGGAGCTATTTCTCCTATGTTGAGGAAAACACTGCGTTTAAAACCGCAATCTTTGTGGGTTTGGGTTTTTTCTTTTTAATGGGGGGCTTTTATACGGCACCCACTGTCCTACCTGCCTTTCTCCCACCGGCAATGCCGCGAATCGCCGCTTTCGCCCCGCAAACACATGCGGGTGCAGGCGCTAACAAGCCAGCAGCCGCGTGTAGTAGCCCGCAGCCCACGCAACAGTAGGCAAAGCCATTCATACCCCAGTGACCGACTACAGGTGTAGCGGCCTGCGGCAGCGCATGGTGCACATCAAAGTTTTAAATAGTCACTTGCCTGTTGGCTTAGGAATGAAAGGACCGTCACTAGTTACTTCTCCTGAAGCCTTAATGAAACCAAATAGTTTGCTACCACCAGTTTGGGCCTAACCATTGGGGTGTTTCATGCCGTCTTGTCAGTCGATGTTCATGAATTGACTTGAGCGGAGATCAAAGTCTCACTCCAAATGGGGAGAGTGGGGAGAGAGACAGCTCCTTCAATTGCACCACAAGAGCTAATCAAGCCATCAGTTCTTTATGCACTCTGCGTGCCTTTAGAATTTAATACCCAACGGTTTGTCAGGACAAATTGAAATTTGGGTTGTTTTTTTTCTTTTTTTTTTTTTTTGATGGGGGGGTGTCCCCTCCACGGCCCGCTGAGAATAAAATAGGCGCCTCTCTCTCTTGGAAGCTCGCTTTGATAAATTTTATAATTTAATGGAAAACCACACTGTCGATTAAATATTTGGGGGTGGGGTGGGGGAAAAAAAAAGTTAAGGTAAGGGATTCAATGGAGATTATATGTCTTAGTGCTGATTAAAGATCCAGGTTTAAAGTGAAAGAGAAACTAAACTCGGCGTGATTTTTGTGTGTGTGTGTGTGTGTGTGTGTGTGTCTTGGACTGCTAATGAACTTTTTTGCTGCAACATTTTAAATTGGATTCAGAAGACAGTTTTTTGAGTGTCAGTTAAAACAAAGTCATGTGAAAATGCCTCTCTCTCTGCCTCCTTCCCTCCCTCTCTCTCTTTTTAATTGATATGATTTAGGCAGAGGAAAATGGTAAGGGGGATTTTTCTATTGCAGAAGCAATTTTTAAGGGATTTAGTCTTATTTAGCCCGAAGGTCTTCACACTAATGAGAGCACTTAAGTTACGTCCAGGCGTTGATTAGACAGCTCATCTATCAACTGGAGCATGAGAATTTGTATTTTAGGTACCTTTTATACATTATAAATGTATATGGGTTGGGTTTTTTATTACTTTAGATATTTTCCACGAGTTTTTAATTACCTTCTTTCACATCCGAGGGGGCTGTAACTCAGCTGACGGAGCACAAACAGTGACAGGGAAATACTCTACGTTTGACACAGAAATAATATTGACACTGTATCCATAGAAATTGGTGCGGCGAACGCAAATTGCTACCCGGATACATTCCTTAAACTGCCACAAGACCCCTGAATATGTTTATTAAGGGAACGTGGAATTATATATATTAAAAAATGCCTGACCGCTACTCCCACCCCCCAAAAAGAAATTGTGAACACTCTCACTACCTGTAGGGTTGGTTTTTTTGCCGCCTTTAAAACACAATGGTGTCTTAATTATTTTCCGCACCGTTCTGAAAAGTACAGCTTTTGTAACTTTTTGACATTTCGGATTTAAAAAAAAAAAAAATTAAAACATTGCCACCAGCTTGCACTATGAGCAGCCTGTAATAACAGTTAAAAAAGCTTTCTGAACTATTTGACAAGATTTCTTAGTGCTGAGGCCATATGCTGTAGCCTTTAAGCTATTTCTTCCTATCAGTTTCATTATCACCTGCCTCTGAGTCTCCAATATCATCAGTAAGCACATGCAGAATCATAATTATGCCATGTACAAGTTCTTTGATAACATGTACAGTTTTCTTCTTAATTCTTTATCAAATGCATTGATCGTGGCATGTGTGCATTGATCCAGGTCCACCATCTGGCTGTGTGTGATAAGCACAGTGGCATCTTTGCATTTTCACTGTCATTCATTGCGCTACAATTTGGCTGCAGGGGAGTAGTGGCTGGGATTAGCCCTGTTCTGCTACTTACTTGCATTTTAAGTTGACACCTCTACAGCGGCTCAGACCACATTACAAACTGAAACACATACGCGCGACTTAGTGATGTGACACTCCTCAATAAGCTTACTCCACTAGCTACTCAACAATCTGTAATTGGATTTGTAGGAATAACAGCAAAAGATTTCCTAAGAATTGCCGGGGACAGAAGGTGAAGTTTTCTCATTATTGGCAAAAGGCGAGGTATAGATCCTCGGCGATTGGTATTTTCCATTAAAAACAAGCTGCCAGCAGTTTGCAGGACATTTTCAAAAAAAAAAAAAAAAGGAAAAAAAGAAAAAAAAAAACAACAAACCAACCCAGCAAAATAGGATCCAGGGAGGTGTCAGGGTTGGCGCTTGTTCTTTCCATTCTCATGGCAGAGCGGGATCCCCGCTGCCCTCCTTGGGAAATTAAGAGAAGGTTGTCGGAGAAGGGGAAAGGGGGGGTGGGGAACTTTGGGAGGCTCCGCTTTGTTGGGCTGGGAGGGAGCGGAGAGCATTCCTCAGGAGGGCACGTCCTCCTCCCTTCCCAGGACCGGCGGTCTGTGAGATGCTGCGCTCCAGCTTACGCACCCCGTACCCTTGCCAAAAGCCTTTGTTTCGTAACGCCACTTTTTTTTTCTTTCTTTTTTTTTTTTTCCCCTTAAATTATAAAGTCAAGTTTACACAAGAGAAAATCCCTTAAGTGGAGCTCGACGAATGTTGACTGCTACAATGAGTAAGCAGCTTCTTTAACTCCTGTCTGCAACCCGGCTGTGGAAAGGCACAGAAAATGCCACCATTGGACCTATAGATCTCCCATGGGATGTTATGCCCTGTCCGGCTGACGGCACTATTTCACAATCCGGCTCAACCTGTGCGCTTGAGACCCTGTTTGCGGGTCATGCCAGTAACGTTGACAATCGCGGTGACCACAACCTTCTGCGTTGCACCGCCTGAGGTGATCGCTGTCCTTAATTATTCCTTAAGCACGAACTTGCCTAAGCAGAGGAAATTCCCGGGGAAGAAGTTAGCGGAGGGGTATAGTGGCCACCTTTGGCTTTTAGGTGGACTTTCCCCGGCTGATGTTCCATGGCAGCGCTGTCGGTAGGGAAGGGCGGGCTGCCCTGTGCTGGCGTTGGCCGCGCTCTTCCCCTCGGTGCAGGCGAGCGAGCCGGGGAGGAAAACATTCGACGTGCGATATTTCAGCCTCTCCTTAAAACTTGCTGCAGAGCCAAGCACGGTGTGGGAAATAGAATAGCGTGGAGCTGTGCGGCTCCTAAAGGGTTAAATGGGTTAAATCTTATTTATCTGAATAGAACTGCAGGGCTGTTTTGCCGAATGCTCCAGCACAAATACCTCTGGTTCACTTTGACGTTACAATTTTTTTGTTGTTGTTGGTTTCTTTACTTTAAATACTTGAACTGGTAGACCTTTTACTTTTTTCTCGGAGAAAGATGTATTTGTACCAGATTAGAAAAGCTAAACTGTTTCTTTACATTGAATAATCAGCCTGTCATGACAAATCTATCTCCTTCTGCATGAGTAGGTGCCAGTTTGACTAGCTTCTTTTAGGCTCACACTGGGTTTTAAGCTGGATCCATGTGCATGACTGGCAGTGCATTTGTTGGGCCAGATCTAAGGAGCCAGAGAGCGTTCAGCTCCTTTTTGCCTACAAAAGAGCAGCCAGACAACCAGCAAGAGGCCTTGGATGTAGCACAAGGTGATACTTACTTAGTCAGCCCTTCTTTCTTTCCAATATATTTTTTTTTTTTTTGTTCAGTAAACTAAAAGTTTCTTGCTCTCACAATGACATGAGGAAATTAAATTATCAATGGGTTGTTTTTTCTCCAGCCAGCGTTCTTTGCACCCAAGATACTGTACCGAGTGAATTGTAGTTTTTCCAGAACACCATAGATTATATTAAAAAAAAAAAAGAAATAAAAATAAAAAATTGCTGGCTAGCTATTCTTTAAAAATGCCGCCTGGGGTTAAGGAGATGTTTTCCATTTTATAGCCACACAACCCCATTTTATTGTGAATTTGGGGGTCTTTTTTTTTTTCTTAAAGGGGACAGCTTTGTTAAGACACTTCGTGATTCCTCCAGTTTTAGACTTTGGGCTACTGCTGTTTTCATTCCGTATTGTCTCATTAGTCCATCGGTGCCATAGATCTGCTGCTTTTGATTTGCTACTTCTTGGGATGCACATCCATAAAAAAAATATACGTTCAAGCTACGTTGAGTTGATGGGTAGTAAGGCAGCGGATGGAGACACCAGGCAGAAAGCAGAAAATATCTAAGATATTTGTCTTTCTACGCTGACCACTTCCCACCATGCGACTATCCACAGAAATCCAAAGTCGATGCACTTTTGTTTCTGTGGAGCGTTCCCGGCTTAGCAATTCGTATTTCGCTCCATACCTGTGTATTTGGAGCTGTTCAGAAACTGTAGTGGAGACCAAACATCAATGTGGTCCCTGGGGGTGATCAAAGATTTAATCTGACCAGATGGGACAAACTTGAGAAAGATTTTGACTTTCCACTCTGTTTTGCAACAAGAAAGGCTGATTTCTTTTTTTTTTTCTTTTCCTTTTCCCTCCCATCCTTTCTTTGTTAGAAAAGGCAGAGATCAGGCCATCCCCAGAGAAATGAGCAGGTGTGGCCATTTACGAGCGTGTCGGGTTATATTAGAAACCCACAGAAGAAAAGTTGGAAATGGTTTGAAAAGATCTGCTAAACACTTTAATGTTTCATCCCAAATCCTATTTACTCAAACAAGAGCCCATCGAGGTCACACTAAAACCCAGCCTGCCCAAACCTTTAAAGCTGGTGTAATTTTGGGGTTTTTTTTAATTTTTTTTTTTTTATTCTGTCTTCTCTACTAACTGAATAGGTACATTTTGGTAATCCTTGCCTCTGGACAAGCACAGAAGTCTTTTTCTTTCTGAATGGTTAATAACAGAGCCGTTCTTCCTGTCTAATGATGAAAGAGGGGGCAGTCAAGTTCTTTCTCTTAGATGTACTCTGCACTCAGGGCAGACCGCGGACAATTTTGAATCCTACAGCTACGGGAATCGCTCCCCCTCATAGGTGCAATCCTGATTTAATTTTGTTGCTGTGGAGTCTTACTAATTTACCACTTTTTTCTTTTTTTTACTCCCCCACCCCGCTCTATGGACACCGTAAAAAATTTTCTTTTTAAACATCAAATAAATGCAGCTCACGGGATTATATATATATTTTTTACAGGGAGGGGCTACTGCGTTATCATATTGCGGGTGTAAACTTCCCAAAATCCTGCCAAAGGATGACTGTAAATCCCTGGGAGAGGTTTGGGGTTGTTTTGGAGTTTTTTTTGAAAATGCGAGAAGATTGCAGAATTTTTAGTGCTGTAAGGAGATGGGGGGGTTTGGGCGGGGTTGGGGTGTTTTTTTCTTCCCCCCTACAAGACTCCACCAATCTTAATATTTTCCTGAGTTGGGCATTACCCGCACATCTCCGGCCAGGTAACGATCTCAGAAACCGCCCCGCCAGTGTTTCACGTTTGAATTCACCTTCCTCAAATCCACGGGATCTTTTTTTTATTTTTTTTTATTTGTTTTATTTTTTTTTAATTTTTTTTTTTTTTTTGGCCAAAGGACCGTCAGTCAGTGCCGTCTGCGGCGAGTACAAAAAGGACCCCCTAACGGCAGCCATTTTTATTTGCTTCTTAAGATCCAAAGGCTGCTGAAAGAACAATTGGATAAAGTTGGAGGATTGGAGAAGCTGGATTTTCATGTGCCGGTGAAATGAAACTCCCAGCTGCCTTTTTTTTTTCTTTCCCCCCTTCTCTTCCCCTTCCCCTTAAAAGCCGGCATCTGCTGGGGGGTTGTAGCTGTGTCAAAGCCGTTGGGATGCCACTGCTGATCACTTTAATTACTAGGACTAAGGAGGATAAAATTAAAAGTAGCACCATTGAAGCAGTGGAAGAAAGCTTGCCGAGATGTCGGTGAACTGTGAAATATAAAAATTGCATACCAATACATTTTTATAGGAGGGGAAACAAGGAATTGCATTACTTATTCTTGAAGAGTTTGCCCTTAAATGGTGAAGTTTGCCTCGCTCTGCATCCCCATGGCAGAGCTTTAGACCATTACAAAGTAACTGGGGTGGGGGAGGAGGGGAGAGAACGGAGCAAACTTGACTGTCTCTTTGGCACATCAGGTTCGTGTCAGAGGGCAAAAAGGTTTTACTGAGTTTTCTCTTCGACTGTATAGGGAGAAAAATTGCCGTCAGCATGTTTGCGTGGTCCTTTTTTGTTAGGAAGCTTCTCTTCGTGTCTCCTTTTGGGGTTTTTTTTTGGAACATCTATGTCCGTGCCTCCGCACCTGTCCCAGGCGCTTTCCATTACAACATCTAAGGGATCGAATTGCCGTTTAATAATTGTTCGGTACCTCAAAACTTCAATCTCCCTACTTTTTCCCCTCTGCGTTTCGTAGCTCCTTCCACCGGGTTTTCCTCCGCTGCCGAGCTGGGTAACCCTGGGTTCAAATACCTGAA
Source organism: Anarhynchus alexandrinus (assembly GCA_008711295.1). Lineage (NCBI taxonomy): Eukaryota > Metazoa > Chordata > Aves > Charadriiformes > Charadriidae > Anarhynchus > Anarhynchus alexandrinus. The sequence goes on along the minus strand of VUYV01000183.1, from coordinate 1,353,276 downwards.
TTGAATTTAAGCCAGAACTGGGCTGTTGTGGGTTGGGTTTTTTTTTTCCCTCTTATCCGCTGGTGACGATTGGCTTAATCAGCACAAACACAAGCCGCAGTAATCTTGTGTTTGCTTGGAGATCCCCGGGATGTTAATGACTATGCTAATAATTCAGGAGACAAGTTCTCTTTCAGGAGGAGGGGAAAAAAGGAGATGGGGGGGGGAAATCACCCTGCTTGGTTTAGGGCACATTTGTCACAAACCCATAACCTTAGTTTAAACTACACAGGCTATCGTAGATTAAATTGTTTGACGTGCAACCACATGGGAATCATAACAGTAATTTTGCCCGTTCCTTCTTAAACATCATTTAAATCAAAGCCACAAGTTCTTATATCCCAGGAATTACAAATAGCAGAGATTTGGGCGGTTTTATTTCGTGTGAAATACAACGTAATGTACATCATCGAATACCGCGGGTTGAAATAAGACTGCTTGGCTGGCTAGAAATTAAAATAAATTGGATTTATGATAGTGGTTAGGAGGAAGATGGAGAGGGAGAAGCTTTCCAGTTGCCTTTCGATTGTGTATCCAAATGAGTTTTGGATAGAAGCGTCGCTCTGGGAAGTTGAAGGGTGAGAAAGCAAACAAAGCCCATGTGCCATCCCCGCTGCCACAGAATTGTCTTTCCAGGGGGAAAGAAGGACATTAGGAGCTCAGTAAATCCTGGCAATCTGATAGGGAATCAGGGCTCTGTCACTCAGAGAGCAGATATTGTGCTGTGTCCATACGCTTTGTTTACTGTAGGGTTTTATGAGTTGTAACCTGCCCATGCAAGCTGTTAATGAGGCTAAATCTCGCTGCTGGAGGATTGAATTACAGCACACCTCTGGGCTCTTGGTTATAAACACAAGGTCCCATTAGGGCCCCATTCGGATTCAGTCATTTGGGGTTTTTTTTTTTTGGGGGGGGGGCCATTGTGCGGGGGAACAATGCTGAGTAAATAGCTACAAACAAACAATTTGCATGGAAGTGGCTAAAATGTACCTAATTAGTATTTTTGCGCCCCTTTTTATTAATGGTTTGCTTCAACTAAATAGCACTTAGGCAGCGGCAGCTCTCACCAGTGTGTGCAGGTGTGGGATGCTGAGTTTTGGGGCTGGTGGGAAGGCTTCCAGGAGGGCTCTCCAAAATTAGGCAGTTTGTTATATTCCGCTTAGTTCAGGTCAACTGCCTGTACCTGGGGTTTATCCCAGTCGTTATGTCAATAATAGGAACTTTGACTTCAAGCCAACTGCTGACTTTGTTGCACTTATGAGCGGTTTTAGTATTGAGGGGAGGGGGAAAACAGTCCTACCTTCAGAAAAAAAAATTAAAAATCATATTTTTAGGGGGAAAAATGTCCTAACTTTGAAAAAATCCAAGTTTTAAGGCAAAAACTTAAATTGTTTCCCTTTAATGGATTCTTTTAGCTATGTTTAAACACAACTTTTTATTAACATTTTTTTTTAGTATGGTGGGTTAGTCTTTTCCAAAATTTCACGCGGTAGAACTTTGGCTCATTTATGTAACCGAAATATTTTTGTGCCTCTAAGATAGTTAGGAGCTTTAGTGGGACAGCACTATGTGGGATGGTTCCAGTATGATCTCTTTAATTACTGACCAAAGCCCCACGAGTAGTATGTGTTAAAGCACTGCAAAGTCTTTTCTGCTCTGGCATCTTTTGTTCTTTTATTACTTTTCATTAGTTTATATTTTTTTTTTAAAAAAAGATGTATCTATTGAAGTTGAAGGATTAGATTCCTTTCCATCAGATTCGATGTCCCTTTACGCTTTGAAGTCAGTTTGGCTATTGGAGTAACGGAGAGCGACATCGGGCTTCTCATTTCAGTTCTATGAGAGAATATTACCCAAATTCAATTTAGTAAAACCCTTTTTAGAGCCACGGTAAAACTTTTTGTAGTTACTACTTTGAGACAAAAGCATCTGAGAACTTTCATCAAGGTATTTTTTTATAGCATGTAAATTATAAATGCTTTAAATTGCACATAATTAGGTTTCTAATGCATTAATAATTTGGGGGTATACTTTAAAAAAAAAAAAATCAAATCTGATTCCTGGATGTCTTTAAAAATTGTGGTGTGACACCCGACTGATATCGAGCATCCTATTTATAATGTGGGCCAAGCACCATGCTGTAAACCAGTTACTATCATGATGATCAGATTGAGAACGAAATTGCATTTCTGTCAATTACTGAGTTGGCAACTGTTCAATATATCTTAGCAGCAAGATGAAGAGCGGCGTCGGCAGCTGAGAGAGCGAGCTCGTCAGCTAATAGCAGAAGCTCGATCTGGAGTGAAGATGTCAGAACTTCCTAGCTACAGTGAAATGGCGGCAGAAAAGTTGAAAGAAAGGTCAAAGGCATCTGGAGGTGAGCTGGGAACCTTCTGTCTTATTCCTATGGCAACCTGGAAACCGGAGACCTTTTTTGGGTATCGCTTTTATTCACACTTCAAAATGGTGGTGGTCATCAGGGGCGTGCGTATTAAAAAGAGCTGGCCGTAGATAGGTTTCCTAAATCAACGTTTTGTCACTTCATTTCCACCAATGAAAAGAAAAAGCATATATGTGATTGAAAGAAGATGATGTTATGTGAACGAGTAGATTATATTGGCCCATTAGTTACAGATTTGTCATTACCCCCAGTTTTTTAGAATTTGATGATTGTTGGTTAAAATCTCTTCAATATATATTTTTATATAGGAACATGGGTATAATGTTGGGGGGAAAACAACATTCGAAATACTTCAGAAACTTTATTTTGCCTTAAATGTGTTCTGCTTGGGAAGAGAATTTCAAAGGCTGCCCACGGGAGGTGGGGGCAACAACCTTTTGATTTTAAAGGGTGGTCTTTTTGACATACCACTTGCCTTTACAGGTTTTGAGTTGTAATAGTGCTATAATGCTATTAAACTGACTTTGAAATGTCATTACAATGCATATACCTGCCCCTGCTGGGAGCTGGGGTAGTGCACTGTCGCTCAAACTCACATGGGTGCTGAGCACGCTTTTCGGTACAGGCTTCTCGCTCTTTTACTGTCTTCTACATATTCTAAGGGGAAATTGTGTTTCTCATACTACCGCGTAATTGTAAGCCAAAGTGTCAGGAGCATCCAGCTCTACGTTCACAGCGCGTGTAGATTCAACGATATTTTTTTCTTCTCTACTACCTGTATTTTATATGCATATATATGTTTTTAAACAGAGTGTTATTGCACCCTAAACCTTCTGTTCACTTCTGTTCTGCACTTCTGTTCCATTTAACACCAGAGAGAAAAGCAGTTAGTTGTATGTCTCCCTTTGGGTCTGCGCTTCATTTTTCCTCTCTTTGCCCACTAAACCAAGCTTGCCAACAGAACTCTCTTTGGGAATAAATAGTGGAATTACATCCTCGACGGGGACAGAGGAAGACAGGCTGAGGAAAATGGCGCAGTACATCTCTGTTGAGTAGACTACGATGTTCTTCGTCCCTCTTCACAATTTACGACTCCCCGTCCTACATTATTTAATGACTTCCTCCTCACTCTTTTAGCATGCCTGTACGTAGCTGTTCCTGCCATCCCTCCCCTCCAAGTAAGATACCCTTTGTGGGCATATCCCGAGTAAATGTTTTTATCTTTATAGATTGCACGTGCACTCAGAGGGTTTCAGTGTTATTAAAGGAGGAGACAGTATCTGATGACAACTTGTTTATCAAGTTTCTCACCACTATCCCTGTGGGGTTTTATCCACTGTAACAATTTCACGGCTTTCTACTTTTGCGTGTGCTTTGATTTAGCTCCTTGGTGTGTATTTCCCACCTTGATTTTTCTTGGTTCATGCAGTAGTTGGGTCAGGCTATTTGAACTTCTCTTGGACTTGCAGTTCTCATTCCCGGTCTCTTTTTATTCCTTTTTGCTCTTTTCATGTCAACGTGCATTTTATAGCACTTCTTTCTACTTATTCGTTCTCAAAAAGTTTTCCTTATGGCACATCTTCCACATACTTCTCCCACGTTGCTGGTCATTTCAGGTGCTGTGCTACATCTCCGCTCAAGAAATTAATTCTTCTAAAGCGGAGTAGGTCTGTGAAATGGCACCAACGCTTTATAAACCAAATAAACTTTCATTATTTCCAGGTTTAGTCTTTTGCATTTTTTTATTTTCACCAAAAATTAGGATTATATAGATGTTCTCCTTATTACAACGGGATTCTGAATATTGCCCCTTACTGTGTTCACATGTAGTAGGTTTTTTTCTGTGTATAGTCCTGTATTCCCTATACAATATCCAAGACAAGCTTATAGTAATATCTTATGTCTTCCAAGCTCTCTTGTCCATTATGCTTCATTAACCTCTTCTGCTGCATTGATTGCTATGTTTTAATTCACAAAAAGGGAACATACCAAATCATTTTCCTCCCTCTCAATTCAGTTATTCCAGAAAAAAAGTGACATTTCAGCTTTGGGATTTGGGGGCTTTTAAAGACTAACTTCTTGCTCACTATTGTGGGTGAAAATGCAGTCTCTTTCAGTGTTTCTGTATGCTCATTAAGAGTTTCATGCTTTGGCACTGGGGCTGCATTCTCTGGTAAAAGGCTTTATTTAATCATGGTCTGAAAAACTCAAATGCCTATGGCAAGTGGAAACTTCCCTGGATAAGCAGCATCCTTTGCTAGGAAATCCAGTCTTTTTCATAGGTTGTTTGCCATGTGAGACAGAAAACGCTTCTCCCTGCCAGCTGCCAGAGGGTTTGGGATGGCAACTTCAAATTTATTAGATGTCCTACTAGCTTCAGGCTGATAAGAGGATGCCTTGAGGTGGGTCCAGGGATGGCATCGAGATAGGAATCCGAATATCCTCCCATTTCCCAGCAGCTACGGGACAAAGGAATTGACATCTTCTCTAGGTATGGTTCCCCGTGCGGTGGGACACCCGGCAGCTCTTTGGGGATTTCGGTAGTGTGTTTTCTTTTACTCTCTGGCACATCTCCATCCTTTCTTTGAGACAGCGCCTTTAGGAGGATGTACCTGGGACCTGGAGGTGGTGAGGAGGCAGCGGAGGGAGGGAACAATGGAGAGGACGAGGGGGTAAGACAAGCATAACGGGAAGAGGCTTTGGTGAAAAAAGTGCCAAAAATAGGCAAAACTGGGAGGGGAGAAGAGAACAAATGCAAGAACAACACAGGAAAGAGATGTTAGGGGAGCAGGGAGGGAAGAACACAGGTGAAGCAGCATCCAAATGTATTGTAAGACACAAAAGAAAAAGCTTTCAAAAATTTTGGAATCAATAACAAAAGCTGGAAAGGTGTCACTGCAGTTAAAAAACGTACCGAAGAGAGCCAGCTGGCACTCTTTGCACTTTTGTACTGCACCATTGCACTTTTGTACGCTTAAAGTTTTCAGGGTACGGTACAGGTTTTACTTCCGAGGCACTGACTTGGAGGGACTGTATGTGGTAGCTTGGGCTGACTCATCGTGCTTAGTCTCCGACTCATAAAACAGTGTTAAGTCCTTGGCTTAATATCTTTAACAGGCAGTATTTGTATCTGTTGGCAGTTACTGCTGTACGTTCTTGTCCTGGCATCTGCTTTTTTGTACACCGAACCAGTCTTTCGGCTCTGCTTTCCTCCGTTCCCTGCCTTTGCTTCCTCTGTCACTGTTCAGGTGCTCCTCTCGCATCCTGTAGCCTTAACGTGAACTCTGTACCTGAATGTAAAGAACCTAAATATCCAAATATCCACAAGCTTGAAGCATTTCCCAGAGGCCATCCTGGAGGCATCTTTCCCAAAAAGAGCCGGTACTCTTTGTGCACCTCCAGCGGCGGTTTACATCCACTTCTCCCACCAACGTGATCCAACCCCTGTCAACGCTTTTATCTCTTTGTGAAAATTGTTCCTTTTTAATTTTGTCTAGAAATCCATGCAGTTTGCTGCAACTCCTTCACATGCAGACAGGCTTAAACCAAGGCAAGAGAATATCAGTTTAACCACAAACTAAGCCTGAGCTTAATCTGAATTGTAAGACATCAGAGCTATAAAATGCCTCTGGATCTTTTTTTCACCAATATTCCGGCATTACCATTTGGTTCTGAAAGATTCTTATTTTGCTCTCTCCAGTCCAGGCTGTGTAGGTAATGGTCAGTGCTGTTTAGTTGTTGACGTAATCTTTTATCTTTCATTTTTTTCATTTCTTCAGGACGTGGTAAAGCTTTGCTGTCTTTCTAGGATCCACATTTACATGCTTTTCAAGGAAGCAGTTCTTTAGTACTCTTCTAAATACGTGCCCTGGTTTTAGACCAAGTGCTTTAAGTTTTTCACACTAGTAATTTGTTCTTTTCATAAAAGATATCTGTTATCTCTTCGTCATGTTCCTTTTATCATTTATAATTGCAAAATCTTGTTGTAACATGCTCCCTAAACACATTTCCTTTTTTAATACACTGGAAGAACATTGGACTGGAAAAAAAAAAACAAACTAGAGTAGTTTAAAACAAGTAAGCTGTAGATTTTGAAAGATAGTTGAAAATTTCTGAAATTACTTCAAATGAATGCTTTTAATTGAATGTTGGGTTTTTTTAAAATAAAGTGTAAATGTCCTGATAATCATATTCAGTCAAAACCTGCCAGCTTTAAATTAAATACTGGGTCGGGTCATTATCTGACACCAGGAACTGGTGTCTTCGACGTTCCCATCTCTTTTGTTACCTAAAATGGTGGTGTCAAAGGCAGTGCCTCTGATCTCATCTCGCTATATTAAATTAAAGAAAATCAAATCATCTAAGAGAAGCATTCCCTTAGCATGCGGCAGTCTTAAACCCTGTCAGCCTGTTTAGATTGTTTGGGCACATCCAGCGTCCTGCTGGGTGACTGGTAGTCGCGAGCCGACCTTGCGAGCTGACTTCTTCGGCTGCTTTGGAAAGTCATTGCCTGCCTCCAGGCACGAGGTGGATTTGGTTTTCCTCTGCCGTGGCGGTGTCCCTCTTTCTTTCTCTTCCACCTCTTCGAAATGTCCATGGTCCTTTGTTGCCGGTAGCCCGGTCATGCTCTCAGCGTGCCACCATGAGCTCCGGGATGCATTTGAGGGTACCTTGGCCTGAGCACCGCTGAGTTTCTCCCGACACCGTTGTGAAGGATTTAAAATCATGTAAGAAGTCTGGCTCCTCCTTGGAAAAAGTAGAGATGCTTTGAAGAAGATGCAAAGCTTCAGAATTCTTGCTGTTGCTGCTTTACCGTTCTCCGTTTTGTCTTCAGTCTGCTTTTCACCCCATACCTTTCTCCACTTCAACGATGGTCACACTGTGCCTTCTACTTTGTTCACCTACCTCTGTGCTACCCGAAACAGCGAGAGTCTGGATCACAGAACCATCTCTGTGAGTTGAAGTGGGAACAGAAAGGATGTCACGAGGAGTCCTGAGAGTTTCTACCCAGCCAAAGCACCGTCGGTCCGTTCTCAGGTCTGGTTTGACTGGGGAGAGATGTTCTTCTCCATCCCTCTGGCTCAAGCTGGGGCAGTTTGGAAGAAAGCTGACTCTTCTAGGGACCATCGAGAATCAGTGGAGAGGAGCCCAAGGAGGACATGGTGCTCCGCTGAAATGGAAGGGTCCTTCTTCACAGCGGCTGCTCCATCATACACGCGACAGATGTTGAATAAGACACTGAAATGGAAACTACTTTGCTCCTGTCTGTCATAGCCAGGGCCTTACCCTGAGCTGGCAGAGGTCTACGAAAGACGGTGATTAATTACAGAGGGATTGAGGGAGCAGCTGGTTAGGAAAGAGTAGCAGACATACAAAAAAAAAGTCAACAGGCTCCCAAAATGGGAATTACAGGGAGTGTGGAAATAAAGAGGTAAGGAACAGACACAACCGTATGACCTTCGTGGCAGCAGTGGGGGCCCAAGTGCAAACTGCAGGTCTGGGGAGGAGGCTTAGTGCATTTCAAAGACAGATGATGAGCCATCAGCACCAATCCCAGTCTGAACTTCCACAAACTTCTGGTATTCAGGATTATGGTATTGTATTTAGGATCACCTTTGTTTTTATGGCGTTTGAATGTACCAATGTCATGTTATAATTAGTATTTTTTCCTATTGTGAAGTGTCTTAAAGTTCCTTTAGTATCTTCTTTCTCCAGACATGCTCCAGCCTTCTCTTCTTGGTCATTTTTACACGCGTGCATACATACATAGGAAAAAAAATGTTCTTATAAGTCTGAACAAGTGTAGATAGTGTTTGATATGAGACTTAAAAGTGAGTAAATGCAATGCAACTACATGCTTTGAAAGTACTAATCTAGCTTTATGGACTTTAATTTCATTATATATTTGTATTGAAAATGTGAGTCAGGATTTTTTCTGGGATCTGCTTCACAGTTCAGCACTTGCTATTTGATCTTCCTCGGGTTACTTGCTCTTTCTGTGCCACAATTTACCTACATCATCATCATCGTTGTAATTATAATAATCGCTTACTTCATAAAACATTATGGGGCTCATTTACAAGTGATATTCATAAGCTGCTCTGAGAAACTCCGTAGGAAGATCCCATAAAAAATATAAAGTATAATCACAATTATTGTTTTATTTTAAATGTGTGTAGCTTACAAACGATGCTGGTTCAAAGCGGGGTGGTAAGGCGGTGATCTGCGAGCATGCTCTTGCTACACCTGAGCTGGGCGCTCGCGAGGTGTGATGGTCCAGGTGGTACTTTTTCCCCTCCTATGGGAAGAGGTGGGAGCCGCCAACGCCTAAGCGAGGTGCAACCATTGCTGTGATGGACTCTGCGAAGTAAGGAGCAGCAAGTCTCAGTTTTGCAAGATTCCGCAGCTCCCAGGTCCTTCTGCTGGCCAGACCCATCGAAACCTGTCCTATGCCAGCTTCGGCACCCGCTCTGCGTTACGGAGAACCGGGAGCCTAGGGAAAATTATTTTGACTCGATTATAAGGAAAAGCACATGTACTTTTCAGAGTTAGCCAGACATCCAACGTGGAGAACAGCCACTGCTGAGGCCAAGCTCTACCTTTATTGTAGCAGGAGTTTCCAGCAGAGCCCCCTGTGTGTATGTTGAATTGCAGCAGTTTTAAGATAAATCCATGAGTGGACAGAGTGAAATCTCCTTCCAGACTTATTTAATGATTTGCATTTTTATCATAACTCGGCTTGTTCTCTAAAGCATNATTTTTTTTTTTTTTTTTTTCTAGCAATGTGGTGCATGTACATAAGAAAATACTAACCTTAATGCTGTGTATTCCTACAGATGAGGATGAGGATGATGATAATATTGAGATAGATACTAACGAGGAGGTTCCTGAATGCTCTGTTACTGGAGGTGGAGATGAGCTTACTAACCTAGAAAATGACCTTGATTCAACGGGTAATTTAAATAATGGCTATTTTGTGTATTTTGCATGACTAACACTCCATCATCATATAAGTACTGATGTGCTGCTTCTCTCTGTCATAGCTTTGTTCCTTTGTGCCTTTTCAGGTCTTTTAAACCCTAATGCTTATCCTTTTTGAATATTTTGCGTTCATGTTTAGTCGCAATTTAAAACCAGCAACGCGATCGTTATTTCCAACGATGGCGGATTTACATGTCTCTTGCTGTTTGCTGGGGAAAGGTTTGGAAAGCAGAACCGCCTGAAACCCCCCCTCCCCAGCTGGTCCCAGCAAAGGAAGGTCAGCAGGCCGGAGGAGTGAGCAATCCCACTGGGGAGTAGAGATGCCGCTCTCTGCACTGACACCCTGGTCCATGGGCTCAGGGAAGAGGAGCAAACCTGACCCTCTGTTTCCACACAGGCTTTGTATCCCCCCAGTCCCTTCCTGAGGACCAGTTCTTGTATTTAGACCTTGTTGCTCCAGTGGGGATACGGAGGTATAAATTTGAACAGAATTAGTCCCATTTACTTTACAAAGTTCTAGTAATAGATTTTTAATAACACTTTTTAAAAGCATTCGTAGTCTTGTCGCAATGCCTGTATAATCTCAGCACGTGTTGGTCAAGTAATAATAAATCATGGTAGTGGTATTTCCCCTTTCAAAAATTGCAATCAAGCAAAACTGGGGTTCAGGTTCCTCCATAGATGCTAAAATATGTCAGAATCACACAAGGGAGATGCTTAATTAAAAAGGCGCTAGGTCTTCAAAGACGTACCCATCAGCGAGGAGCTCCTCTGCTCGCAGGGAGTTGCTGGAGGAGATTGTTCTCTCTGCAGCCCTGGGCATTGCTGAGGGACTCTTTGTACTATGGGTGCTTCTCTGCCGGGGCGTTCCTGCTCCCTGCAAGGTAGCTCCAGCCTGGAGAAGCGTGGCCAGCACGGGACAGCATCGGGATAAAGGCAGTACAGGAGAGAACTTCTTACAGCATCCTCTCGCTTGGTTCTGCCCATGCCAACTAGACCCAAGTTTGTAGCCCATAATAGACTAAATCAAAAGCGGGGAGATTTAGACTAGATAAAAGGAAGAAGTTTTTCACTGTGAGGGTGATGAGCCCCTGGCCCAGGTTGCCCAGAGAAGCTGTGGCTGCCCCATCCCTGGAGGTGTTCAAGGCCAGGTTGGACGGGGCTTGGAGCAACCTGGGCTAGTTGATGTCCCTTCTCATGGCGGGGCATTGGACTAGATGACCTTTTAAGGTCCCTTCCAACCCAAACCATTCTATAAGTCTATGATTCTACGACTTCATTTAGCGTTTGCTCTTTGTAAATTAAACCGACAGTGATTGTGTATATAGCACTTCCATTCTAGCCTTTTTGGAATGCAAAAGATTTGAGTCATGTTCTTTTCTTTTTTATTTATTTGAGGATTTCCAAACAAATAAGAAAATATATTTAGTGTTTCCAGCATTGGAATTAAGCTGATTTAGAGAAGAATCCTGTCAAATAATTTTCCAATAAATGCTGGTTCATTTTAGGAGAAATAGAAAATTGGTAAATGAATATTTCTGTCACGTAGCCCCAGTGACTTACCAACATTTATTTCTGTGGGCCTTTTTGGGGGGAAATACCTTCCCAGGGCTACAAACCCACTCCCCAGCACTTTGTCCTCCACCATGGGAAGACGTTCTGGAAAAAACCTGGGACGTTGTTTTGCAGTTCAATCTGCACGGTAGCCTGAGGGACAAATGAGTAAGGAGAAGGGGATGGGCAGTAATAGAGAAAGCCGGCTGATGCTGCGATAGGAATCAGTGTACGCAGATTTCAGTGGGATTCTGCCAATTCATACCAAGTTCTAATGAAGGCTCAATCTCCTGGGAGCACCTAAATGCACAACTGTAAGGGACATTTCACATTTGGGATCATTATAAGCATCTTAATTAATTTGTCCCCTACCGAATATTAGTCCCTCCCATCTCTCTGAAGAAAACTTTTTTATTATTATTATTTTTACTGCCAGTTACTGGTTTTAAATATTGCATCTGTCTGTATTTGTCGGTGCTGCTACCGTACGCTGCTGCGAATGTATCTGATAAAATATGAACCTCTTATATCATAGTTATTACATGCTGTTCATGGATGAACCCAGGAGAACGTGCATGTACTTACATGTGAGCCTCAATTAAGGGCACCCGGACTGGGTGTGCCAGAAGGAAAGGGAAACTATCCTTCGTCATAACCCGGCCCAGCCCGTTACTGCTGGAGGCAGGCATCATTTCATCGCCAGCATGCCAAAAATATTATGGCTAACATAAATCGGAGCGCTCCAAACCTTGGAAAGAGCTATGCATGGCAAACCAGTCGTGGCTTCGCTTCCTGCACCAGCTAGAAGTGAAAAACTCAGACTGTGCCTATAGAAAACCATCATAGAGCCATAGAATGGTTTGGGTTGGAAGGGAGCTTAAAGACCATCTCATTCCAACCCCCCTGCCATGGGCAGGGACATCTCCCACTAGACCAGGTTGCTTCAAGCCCCGTCCAACCTGGCCTGGAAAAACGTCGCAACTGCTATTTTCTCCATGTTTGACCCAAAGCTCAGATGTACGTGCGTAATTTCCGCAGGTGATGCTGCGTTCAGCCTGTTTCGGGGGCGGTTTCTGGTGTGGGGCTGCACGTAGAGTATCTCTGGGGGCTTCAGCGCCAGCGGTATTCTGCCTTCCTACCCAGGGTCAGCTCGGCAGAGCTGTGGTTTGTTATTAACACCCTTCGCCTTATTCTGCGTGTACGTGTAGGTAACTGCGTGGGTAGGTGTGTTTCAAATTCATATAGTCAACGGTCACGTACAGAATGAGCATTATTGGGAGGTAAAATTCTCAACTCCTATTTCTTTGGGCTCTGATGCCAAGTTGTGAAAGCTGATGAGAAAAATGGGGGGGCTTCGGCAGACTTTGAATCTGTCCCTTCGATGCAATTATGAAGCGGCTCAAAGAGATTTTTACGGCTTTCACAGCTTCAACGTATTATATAAATCGTAGTAAAATATTACTAGAAAGCTGTCTCTCGATACCGAAATTTGAACATTGAGAAGCTGTGCCAAGGAGCCTTAGGACAAATTAGTAGTTTGTAGACTTGAGGGGTTATCGGTGCTTAGAAGATGTGATAAATTGTTATATGTCATCTTAAATAAATGGCTCTTTAAGTGGGTTTTTATGCCAAAGTATAGGTATGGACAGGTTGGGAGCACCTTAGAGTAAACATTGTCTGTTTTCTGTGTTTCTTCATCTGCTATCTTCAAGCACGCTTACTTGTTCAGCTGAGCGTCATATCTGTTTTTTGAGAGAACTTTATTATCTATGTACGTTAGAGAAATCCACACCAATCCAAATTGCAAAAAAAACCCCACCCCGTAACGTTCCTTCTAGTTTTTACATTTTTAGTTGGAAACGATAGCAAAGTGAACGAAATCTACCTTTTAAATTGCCATGTTGTTGTAGCAACTCTGCATTTAAATGCATCTCACTCTGTTGTGTGTGGTATTTGCATATTTAGCAGAACAAAACAATAAGTTGGTGGATTTGAAGCTGAAGAAGCTGCTAGAAGCTCAGCCACAGGTGGCAAATTCGCTCTCTGGTGCCGCTCAGAAAGCTGTAACTGATAGCTGCGAGCAAGACATTAAGGTAAGTTTGGATTCATGCTTTTGTCCCGGTACCTGTGTGTTTCGATTTCGGGTTTGTACTTTGCGAGGAGGGTAAACGATTCCTTATCAAATCTTTCGAGGTGAAGAAGCGCAGAAAATCTTCCCAGCAGTGCAGTTGCGCAGTTTGCGTTGCGCCGGGTTATTCCTGGTGATTAATCAACACATTTTTCTTTTTTTTTTTTTCTTTAATCTTGATACTTATCATCACGGGAAGAGATAGAAGTGTTTCTCAGTTCTCGTTGCTCAGGTTGTCGCTTAAATCGGAAATACAAACAGGGGCTCCATCCCACCGCAAGTCTGACTTTACCGGGAGCGGGATTGGACCCACGGTGATTTGCTTCCCTCCCAGGCCTGACCCTCTGGTTTGTTTTGTTCTCTGTTAAAATGACGCTGTGGTACACTTCAAAGACGTACCTACTCGCATGTTTGACAACGAGTAAAACTGAGGCGAGCGCGTGGGGGTTTTGCCCGTTCTTAACGTTTGGCGCTTCTGCGTAAAGCGCGCGCCGATCCGTTTCCCCGTTTCGTTTGCTTAATTCGACCCCTTGCGCTCTTACCCTTCTATATTTTGCTTTAAAATAGTCCCTGTATGTCATTAATATCCCTATAGCTCTGGGGCACTTCCAGTTGGGTATAACTTTTCACCCACCTGCAGTCTGGGGGGAAAGCGCTGCTGACTGAAAGGATTTCCTTCCCCAGATACAGAGATGCTTTGAAGTCCCAAAACAATGACTTTCATTGCTTTTCCCTTATACTGTCGGTTCCTATAAATTGGTGATGAAAGTGTGTGGCAGCGGCGGAGGACTTTCGGTCTCTATCTTTGAACAAAAGGAAGGCCGGATCAAGTCTGATTTTTTGCGTTCAATTTAGCTTTCTGCAGTGGATTTAATGCAAAATGAAGCTGGCCTAAGAATAATACAATGGATTGAAAAGGCTAACTGAATTAGTGGGCTTAGAGGAATACATTTGTAAAGTGGCAGAAGTCCCCAGTCATAAAAAGGTTTCTTAAAATGGGATTTACTGGCTAATCACGCTGATATTTTAGCGTGTTGCCAGGCCTGAAAAAATTAGTCCTGTTTGTTTATTTTGGTAAAGACTGCGGTTTAGGCTGTCAGAGGGTTATTGTGCTAATAAGGGGAAACCACCTTTTTATTTAACAAGAATCATAACCGGCCGATTAGTGCGGCGGCTGAAAAGTCATCCGGAGCGGAGGAGCAATACTTATTTTTCTAAAGCTTAATTCGCCAAACGCCACCTGGGCCGCCTCTTAGGGGCGATCAGGTCTCACCTAACCTGATGAAAATGGCATTTCTCTTCACGAAAAGCTTCCGCAAAGGAGTTGCCTTTTTTTTTTTTTTTAACTTAAGGTACTCCCCCAAAAGGTGCAACTTAACAGTTTCTTTCTGCCTTTGTAAGGAAGAGTTGGAGGGCGGTGGTGTAAGGGATATATGGTGCCCATCTGTTCTGCTGGAGCTCTCAGCGCAGAGGTGGATTTGGATTGTGGGTTTTTTTTTTTTTTTTTTTTAATAAAATGCGGTTTACACGTTTCTAAATGAGGCATTCTGTGTTTGCGGAAAAAGGATAAACTGTTACCTTCCCCGGGGGATTGTGTATCCCCGGCCTCCTTGAGGCTAGAGAATAGGCCATTGGAGAACTCCCTCATTACCGATTGTCTCAATGCAGAGGAAGGGCAAAGTCTTGGTAGCTTTTGATAACCAGTTTCAGCATTCAGCAGGCTTAGCTATTAGTCATGCATCTTAGCCTTTGCCTATTTACTTTCAAAACACTTAATAAAAATAATAAAAGATTAGGTATAAAATGAAATATTTGTTTGGTACACGGCACCTCGGTATCTGCAGTTTCCACACGCCGCGGTGGTTCGGTCTTCTGGGATATTTCGTGGCGATAGAACCGTTTGAATTCGTTACCAGTATTAACATAGGAAGCCCTGGAAAAGATAATTGTAGTTTCCTCCGCTGTAAAGGGCTTACTTACAAATCTGGCTTTGGAAAGTTATAGCTGATGAAACGCAGTTCAGGGGGGTAGTATTATAATCCTACCTTTTAGCCTTCATCCAGCATTAGTGGTTTATCTCAATGGGCATAAAATTAGAAACTAGTTCTTCTTGTCATACAAGTCTGGGGGACTACAGAAAACGACAGATTTCTTTACCGGGGCAGAGAGACGGGCTAAAGGCAATACGCTTTTCAAACGATACCGATCGTGTTCAGGGGTAGAGCCGCCGCTACTTGGCAGCAGCGTGCATGCTGCTCGGCGAAGCCAAGTTGCAAAGGAGCGATTTTTTTGTATCCTTTAAACCGGGGAATCGCGGGCAAACACTCCTCGCCATTAATAAGGTCTGGCTTAATAAGTTAAGCAGAGGGTCCTGCAGAAGGGTGCCCCGTGCAGCAAAAAGCTGCCCGTTGCCACCCCACGTTAAACAAAAACACTGAGAAAAGAAAAAAAAAGAAAAAAAGGAAAAGTTAATCACTCTTCTCCTTTTTTTTTTTCCGCAGCGGGTACTTTCATCCTATATAAAACCGCTGCCCGAGCTGGGAAATCCTCTTTGCAAAAGCTGCGTCCTGTCCCCTCGCCGAAAACCCACCTTTCGAATTCGCGTCTTCCCCTTCATAAACAAAAGAAACTGTTGTGTGTCTGGGGCTTTTTTTGTTGTTTTTTTTTTCCTTTATTTTTTTTTCTTCCTAGCAGAATGGAACAGAGGAACATCGTGCTGAGCGATTACAAAAAGCGGCAGAACGGTTTCGAAATCCCGTTGTGTTCAGCAAGGACTCTGCCGTCAGGAAAACTCAGCTCCAGTCTTTCAGTCAATACGTGGAGAGCAGACCAGGTAGGAGCAAATATAAAACCTGTTTTTCCCCATCTTACGATTTCATAACATTTAACAATAAATATACGGAAAGCCGATAATGTAAGCCCGCGTTTCAATACATAAATATCAAGCTTTATAATAATTTTACATGTCTTTCCCCTTTTTTCAAGAGATGAAAAGGCAGAGATCAATCCAGGAAGATACAAAGAGAGGAAATGAGGAGAAGGCTGCGATAACTGAGACTCAGAGGAAGCCATCAGAAGATGAAGTGCTTAATGTATATTAATTTTTTGTCTGGTTTCATGATTGCTGATAATTCCAAACTGTATGTGGAAATAGTGCCTTTATTTGTTAAAATGAGATGTTAGGTTTTTTTTAGATGTCAATCTCCGGCGCATTCAAAGCAGAGTGAGGGGGTGCACTGTTGAATTAGTCTGCAGTGTGGTGATAATTGTCAGATAAAAAAAAATGAATTTTTCAGAGTTCCACAGCCCCAGCTTCCTTGAGACATTTCCATCAGGGCACTTCCCATAAAGAGATTCCAGTATTGATCTACCGGGAGGATTTTAATTATTACAATAGCAGATACCGCAGAGCTGCAGTTAGAGGGAAGAGTCACATGAGACCTGCTAGAATTTCTCAGCCAACCCATTTTGTTGGCTTGGGTTAATGGGTGTTCAACCTTTCCATTATCCAGATCAGCCGTGAATTACTAGCTGAATGATGTTTGCATTAATATAATATATATGGTAATTTCTTCACTTAATTAACGGGGAGGTTCAGCTCAGTAGGGGTATGGGCTGATCATGTGTAAAATTGATTTGTGAGGGAAATATTTGATAGACCGCAGGGAGAAAGCTGGGTTTGATGGACAGCTGCGGGACAGAAGCAGGGAGAACAAGTTTGAACCTGAATTTTTTTTTTTTTTTTTTTTTTTTTTTTTGGTCTGACAACACAACCCGGCCTTTGACAGTGGTCAGTCGGGTGGTCGTTTGTTGCTCTCCACAATTCAGCTCAACGTGTTCGTCAGTTTTGCTGAAGCAACCTAGAGCTGAGTAGGGATTTTTGGTAGACCGCTGTCGTATCGACACCGAAACATCGAACTTTTTACCAGCCGGAGTTATTTTTAGCCCACTTGTACTTTTGCAGAGCCGAGAAGGTCTGGTGCAGTGAGTTCACATTATATATGCAGATGATACGCAGGAACTCTTGGGATATTTCAGCCTGACACAGCGTTTCTTTTCATCTTCTAATAACAATTGTTAACAATTATGCGCGCTGACATCAGGGAAGTTTTCCTACTATTTTCAATTAATTAGAGTTGATGAAAGGCAATATGTTGCACATCACCTCAACTCCCCGGACTGATGGCTTTTTTCTACAGGGGCAGCTCGCAGCGAGTTTTGTTATTTTTCTGGCTGTGCAACAGGTAGAAAAGGGGTTTCCGTTGAAGCTGAGACCGTTGACTGTTGTGTAGAAGGAGGATGAGCAAATTAACGGCATAATTGTGCTTAATTCAGCCACCCCAAATTTCAAAGGTCTGTGCTCGTTACTGGTCCTGGGAGCTCAGCTGTGCCATTGGCCTTCACTTTAAACATGGCTTTATTTGATATAATGGGCTGATGTGATTATTATACCTGTTGCCTGTATATGAAGCCGAATTGATGATTTCAGATGCTTTTACAGAAAAACAATAGAAAACATTCGGTGAAAGTATGGGAGAGCCTTACCGCGGCAACAGGTTAGCCTCTAGTAGGGAAATAAGCCTCAAAAAAAGTCTATATTTTTCTGTTCCCAAAGGATGGCGATTTTAGTGGCATCCTTTACAGAGTGCAGGTGAAACATGAAATCATTTTGCAAGGGTTTGGGGTTTTTTTTTCCCATTTTAAACCATTCTCCAAGGCTGTGGGGCAGGCGTAGGAGGAAGGAGGAAGAAGTGGATAGGGTTACTCGGAAGGAGTAATATTTTTTTTTTCCTAACTTATGCAAAAACATGCTTCAGGAATGGCATTTCGGCATTGCACACAGCCTATAATAACTCAGCACAGCCAAAACACTGGGTGAAAGTTGTTGAGTGGCGTGAGAATAACCCGGCGGTACTAAATCACTGTTCTTGGGCTCCCGGCAAGACAGCCAAACCGCGCGGGAAACATTTGGAGATTCGGGTGGTCATCTGCGGGGCAATGCTGGGAAGTTTTAGGGTCCAAGAGGCAAACTCCCGACTCATTAGTGTTCCCCCAGCTTTTCCTGGGGAGGTTCCAGGCGATTTCTCACCGTGGCTGGATGGGAGCCGGCACGGAGGCAGCACCGCTCGAGTCAGTCCGCGTGGCACCGGAGCGTCAGCCCCGTGCCGTTTGTCACCGCTTCTCGGGATGAGAATCACAATTTGAGTAATTAGCGGTATTTTTACAGATAACCGTGTAGCAGGGCAGTTGTAGAGAGGCGCGATAGCCTGGGCTGGGGAGCCTCAGCGTTCCAGTTGGCCCAGAGGAGCTAAACAGGGAGCTTGTTTTGGGTTTTGGGTTTCATCTGAAAAACCCACTTTTATAATTGTCGTCAGAGCCTCTCGTGCTAGTTCTTTCAGCCCCTAAAGTTACCGTTTTAAAATTGAATGAGACCCGAACGGCATAGAAACGGCACGTTAAATAGTGCTTTATTTGGATTACGTTTCCTTTCATTGCACTTTGTTACAGCTGCTTTTATGTACTTAGAAATAAATTAGAGGAATTTCCGAAAGCCAGCCAGGTAGTAAAAAAAACCCTGCAAAATCAAATGATCCCTAAAGAAAAACCAGGGTGTTTTAATAAACAAATAAGGACATTTGGCAAAATTGTAAAGTTTACGAAATGTAAGCATTAGCTTTTTGGTAGCGAGCATGATATTTGGTTGTTTAGGTAAGTGCCTTACTAAGTGTTTGTGGAAAGGAAAAATGCAACTTACAAGTGATCTTTTTTCTTCTTGTTTGTTCTCTTTAACAGAAAGGGTTCAAAGACACCAGTCAGTATGTAGTAGGAGAATTGGCAGCACTAGAGAATGAGCAAAAGCAAATTGACACCCGTGCCGCGCTGGTGGAGAAGCGCCTTCGCTATCTCATGGACACAGGTACGGTGCCCAATTACACTGTAAACAGTTTTGGCAAATTGAGCGTTCACAAACTCTTATAGAGTTTTGGAAGTGTGAATCTTTGAAGCCTGAATGTTCAGCAAAACTGCCTTGAAAATAAAAAGGCTGCGATTTGCAGCCACCTCTCTGGGCCCTGGTGATAAGAGTGCCTTCATGGGAAGTGATAACTTGCCCTGATACCGTGTGAGCCAGCACTATTGAACAGTGTGCTCATCCATGCAGAGTTGGAATACACATCTGTGCCTCATTGATATGCCACTGCTTAAAANAAAAAAAAAAAAAAAAAAAGAAAGAAAAAAAAAAAGTAAGATCTTCACTGTTCTACTGATTCAGTGGGGGAAAAAAAAAAAAGAATTGGCCAGCTAAAGCCATGTACTGCATGAAACAGAGCACAGTACATGGGGGAAGGCTCCGTTGAGTAGATCACTGAAATTCGAGAATACTATCTGGTTACCGATGCTCCACAATTATTTGATTGCTTGATTTATTTATTTATTTTCGGGCGAGTGGGTTTTAAAAGTCTGTAGCGCTCGGTGGTGTAGGTGCGGTTGAAAGGATGAAAGTAGATGGGCGATTTTTTTTTTTGTGAAAAGCGCGATGGTTTTGAGTGGCGCGATGAGTGTTAGATGAATGTGGAGTGCTGATGGTCATCAGAGACGGAGAGGTTTAACCGCATCACTTGGAAACAAATGGCGCTTTGATATTTCAAAAATAAATAATATCGAAGGTCTAAGAAGTGCACTTCATGTCCCTTGGGGGGAAAAGTTAGTCCATCAAAATTACCTTGTGGGTAGATCATCTTTATAAGTTATATGTATATCTGATGTTATAAACTTGAAGCCTGCCTTTAGCTGAAATAACAGGTCTTGAAGTAGATTTGAATCCAGTGTTCTGTTTTGAAATACGGATGAATAGACTTTAACTGCAGTTCAGGACTTTGAAGAGAGCATGCTACCCTGCGTCCAAATATTAGGGTGCTTTTTTAAATGTATTTACTTTCTCACGTACTCGGGTGGTTCGACTTTTTTAAATAGTTTTACCAAACCGTGTAACTCAGAAACATCCTCGATGAAAGCTTCTTTAGTAGGACTTTTACCTGCTACGGTCTTTTGAAGTACTTTTTCAAATGCATTACGTGATCTTTAGTTATTTAGCCAGAGAAAATGTGTGTATATTATCTTGCACTTTCTTGTGTACTTTGTTATATTTGTATGTATGTTCTGCCCAAAAGAGCCAGTACAATGTTCCACAAGTCTTATATGAACTCCGAATCCCGCCTCCAAATATATATGGAGTCATCAGCATAGCGCTTGGGGGTTTCTAAAACTCTAATAGCCGTGTAGTTATTTGATTTGTGTCATTTACTCTGTTTTAAAGGAGATTTCTTACATTTCTTACGTTTTTTAATACCTTGTATTTTGAAGTATGGCAAAAGTTGCTACAGTCTTCATGTCGTACGCACGATGAGGTGGTGATTCTTTTAAGTACATAAGATGGGGAGTCTGGCACGCAGCTAGAGTGGCTTATACAGCACAGCTGTAAGGGTTCTAATGGGAACACTAATGAATACCTACCACGTCCTTTCCTGGGGATGAGGGGGTGATGGGACAAGTGGTGCAGCCATACTAAAAAAGTTACTTTTATATTCTCGATCATTTCCTGAGTGTTCAGGATTTAACTTAAAACAATCAACAAGTCCTTGATAAAGGTCCTATTTATGTTCTTGGCTTAAAAACACGATTTAGGAGAAAACACATGAGAAGTGGCATTTCTTACCTATAGTGAACTTTATAGCCTTGAAAGCAGGGATTCACAAACTCCTCTAACTACAGTTCACATCTCAATCGAGCGCCTATCTCCTGTACCACCTCCCCTGCCAATCAATATCCCATTTGTCGTTGGGCAACATCCCTGTGGCAGCGACCGCAATTGCTTACATGGAAAAGTAGTATTAGGAGGGTGTTTGGCATTTTTCTTAGAGAGTCCTTAATGTGATATGGCAGTGGGGAAAAAAATATGAACATCTCTTTTTGTGATGCCTTTAAAACACTGATGTGTTTCTCTGCCCCACGTGCAGTCCCCTTCCAGCGGCTCCTCATCTGCCTCCCCTTCCTGCGGGCTCTTCTCCTGCCTGTTCCTTCCCACTCCCTCGCCGGTACCTGCTGCAGATGCTTCAGAGGACCTGCTGTATCTCATCTCTTTGGCAGAGAGAGTTTTGGCGCTTGTTTTTCTTCCCTACCTCTCTTGAGGAAATAATTCCTCCTGCAGACAAATAAGCGGCTTGTGCCTCTGTCTGTAGTCCCATCTTCTTCTGTAAGGGTCTGGGGCTGCTTTGCCCAAGCCTCTGACTGTCTGAGAAGAGGAATTTGGAGACAAGAAAGAGGAGTTGACGCCGTATGACCTGCTGGCTTCCTGCAGCCCACCAAGTGGGCTGTAAAGCCAAGTTTGAAGGAAGAAAGCAACCACAGCCTGATAGCTAGAAAAAAAAAGCCCTGAAGGGCTGTTGGTGATGATCTCGGGGTTTTGCAAATACCCCCCTCCCCAGGTGTCGGTACATACCAGAAAGATGAGAAATGTGAAACGCTGGCAGCTCGCAGAGGTGTACTTGAAAAGCCTTTTGATATTGGGGTTTTCTGCAAATGCAGGCTTTAGGAAGCGGGAGGTTACGTGGGAGAGCGTAGCTGAAAGATCCCGAAAACGCGACATGAAGGACAAGAACCGCAAACGAGTTGGGTTTATAATGAGCATTCTCTTATAAGCACATCTCTCTCTTAATTTTATACTGCTTGGGGCTGTAATACTGGAGAGCCTCGGGCGAGTACGAATCTCTGCTGACCTTACTCCTCGACAGCTGAAGCAGGGTGCCATCTTTGTACGACTCTGCAGGGAAGGGCTTCCACTGAGTTGTCCTAACAAATGTTTGCAGGACGGTTGTCCCCGTCAGTGTAGGAGCACGTTTGATATTGGGATTTCCAGCTTCGTTTCCATGTGTGCCAAAACCGTACAAGAGAAATGAAACCACTGGGAGACTCACGTCATGACTTGGTCATTGCCTTGAGGTTAAGTTCAAGAAGAAGGTAGAGTATGGTCTGCTCATCCCCGTTGTGTCTGCTGGGGGCTGGACCATCTTTTCCTTCTCCCTGTGCTTGGCCCTGTTCTTTATTAGACGTTTACAAGGCAGAAAGCTCGCTCTCCTCCTCATCCTCCTCCAGCACAAAACTGGGGGTGTTTTTTTTCCAGTGGGGAGCCTCTTTGCCACCTGGTGGCTCTTCATCCTTGGGGTTTGAGAGTCCTTTTTGTTGCTCAGCCAGGAGGGATTGTTTCAGGCCGCAGCTTGAGTATCTGTTCTGGCAACATTCATTTCACAGGATGAGACTTTGCCGATGCATCAAGGCATTAAAACAGATGGGAAATTCCGTACTATGGGCTAGTGGTAAGACCAGAAAGCTACAGTGACTAACCCCTGGACCACGCAGGCTTTGCTAAATGTGGAAGAATTCATAGCTTTGACCAAAAGGGAAGCCGCTGTGAGTATAGACAATGTATGTTCTCAGTTAGAGTCCAGCTCATGGCACTGTTGGACTTCGTTAGACACTCCACTTACATTTTAGTGAAAGTTTCTGGCACTTACGATTGCAAATAGAAGTTTGAAAATGCCGCCTGAGCTTTACTAGGGCTGCAGTGGCTGTGGGTTGCTGCAAGGAGTAGAACTTGAAGGTTCTCCGTGCCACGGACCAGGAGGAGAGGCGACCCAACACGGTGGCTCTTGGGGACGCAACTTAGGTTGCGGAGGGAACCCTTCCACTGCTGCCCTTGCGTCTTCTGCCCTGCATTAGGGAGAGGGCATGGCACGGGAACGGGGCTGTCGGAAGAGAGCCCGGGTCCTCCTCTGCACGCCCATTGCCATTTTCCAGCCTTTTTGGCCGGGGAAGCCAAGTTTCTGGCTCTTGGCCAAAGGGGAGCTGATGTTTTCAAAGTTCGTCAGCCAGGCAAAGAGTTTGGAACTGGCTGAAGCTTTGCATTTCCAGCACCAGCCGCTCGTGATGTGACTGGAAACACTTTTCTAAGATGTGCGAAAAAATAAGAGTTATTAAAATTCCCGGCTTGCTGATTTCCATTTGAATCTGAATAAAGTCACACTTTTATTAATATCCTGTAATTTATGTCACTGGTGGCATAACCCTCAGTCCTTGGTCTTTGCACTTAAAGTGAAAATGTAATCTCACCTTGTTCCAGTGAAATGTAGTTTACTGGTACATTGCAAAACTGGGTGGGGAATGAGTGCTTCAGTACCCTGGACTCCGGGGGAATGAGCTGATGGCACGTTTGCTGTCCCTGCCTGGATAGACGTATGAGTCGCCTATAGAGAAGGGGTTTTGCAACACAGACCGTATGAAATGCGCTGTCACAAAAAAAAAATGCGGTGGGCGCGAGCGTCCAGAGAAAAGGCGGCACAGAGGTTCAAGGCAGAGGAATGAGTTGTATAAAAATCATATAATGTAATATCATTGATTTCCCTCCTTCCCCTGTTCTAACGGTTTGGCATTAAACGGCGGCAGGGGTAGGATTATCTGGCTTTTCTTCAGGATTGTGCTTACCCACGTTGTGCCTAACCTGTTACAGATAAAATAGTTTTGTCTCTACTTCTGCCAGTGTCTTTCTCCATTGCGAATTCTTCTCTCGTCATATTTTAAGGTGTCTATCATCTTGATATCCGCGTGCCAATTAAAATGCAGAATTATCGCACAATACAATTAAAATAAAAAACAAAGAAGCCTCGTTTACAAATCTCTAATCTAAATTTAGCTCGTTTTTGGTCACTATTTCTTCACTAGTTGCAAAAACAACTATTTGGGGAAAAAAAAAATTGCCGCTATCAGATATTTTGTTATCTGACCACAGGGTATGAAGTGTTTTTAATTGTTTTTCTGATTAACTGCAAGCTCCCAAATTTGAGTAGAAGCATATTGGTGTTTTCCATATGAGCTCCTGTATCTTACCAATGAATGAGCATGTTTGTGGTACTGTATAAGGATTAATGAAATAAAATAAAAAAACCCTCTGCTGCTGCTGATTGACCACTGATGGAAAATGTAATTGAATTAGCGTTGCACTAAAATAAATGTAGAAAAAATAAATATAGACAAGAAAATCTGGTGAAAGCTTCTGTAATGTTTTAGATTAATAGGCACGCAGAATTTTTCACATTTTTTATTGCGTTGTCCCTAGATGAATTCAAAGTAATTGGGGTGGTTAATTTTATTTACACAGAGCCGTTCACAGCGCATTAAATAATAGAGATAATTGAACAAGAATTGTCAAGTGTGTACTGATATCAGACATATTACAGAAGGGAATGTGCATAAAACTTCATTTCTATGCAGCCATTGTTTATGGTAATTAAGTACACAGATTTATCCCTTGGTTGCCTTCCAAGCTTATGGCAACTGCTATTGTTGTGCTCCATTAATATGTAATCAGGAAATAGTTTAATTTTCTAATCTGCAGTTTGAGAATTCACTTTCTAACAACTCTTAATTACTGCATTGCCCTAATGATGCTCATGGTTAGGAAAACTGAACCAATAAACTCCGTGGAAGAAGCCAGAGGGGATTATACTTCCAGAGGTGGTGCTTACTTAATAAACTTGTTATGCCTTCACCAGAGGGAGCTCAGTGTCCTTCAAAAGCAACTAATTTTATATTTCAGAGTTGTACATACCCATGGTGCAAAGAGTTAACGTGCGGCATGCGGCGGGGTTGGCTGTAAATTTGATTCACTGGAGAACCAGATAAGCGATACTATCACCAGTTTGGGTATTTTTCCTACTGTATACTAATTGTCGAGTTTAATTGCAGGGGAAATAATGCAGGGGGTTTAATCTATTGTTTCAAACTGTCCTCATGGGTTTATTTTTGTCAAATTTGTTTTCTTTCATTAGCCACATTAGCTAGACGTGGTATCGCGAAATCTTGCACGGGCAGATAAGCTCTGTATATTGACAGCTATCTCATATTTGCCGCTTTCGGGGTGAATCTTAAACAGTAAAGAGTTTGTTTGTTTGTTTTTTAAATCCTTTCCATTCTCCACCGGCCCATCATTCACCTTGACTGTGATTTCCAAGCTGCTGCTTTCCCTACCGCGCCTCTGATGACAACACTGAAGTCATTTGGGGTTTGCGGTGCCGCTCTAAGATGAGCATCCAGCCACCAAGACCTTGCGAGGCTTCTGTGCCTACCCTGCCCAGAACCGGCCGGTCCTCTAAATGAGAAGATCCGAAAAAAAAAAAGAGAGTTAGAGTCTGCTGAGATTTCCCACCTCTCCAGTATCTGACCCACCTTGGTTGTTGCCCTTAACACAGGTGGATCTTGACGAGCTCAGCCTTTTTAATGGCAATTAGTGTGGCCCGAGAACCTTCTACTCATGGTTTTTCTTTGGATGTTGGGGTTTTTTTTTCCCACCTCAGAGCCAATTTCAACACCCCAGGTGCTCAAAATGGGGTGGGATTGCCGTTTCCCAGCCGCGGTTTCACCTCTCCTTCTGCGGGGCATAAGCTCCCCCGTCAATGGGACTAATTACCCAGCGCAGCAAACAACAAACATTAGGAACCCTGTAAACACATATGTTGTGTCACTGCAAATTAACTCTTACCAATCGAAAAAGCAGCATATGCTTTGTTGCCACGTGTGAAAGGAGAGTCACATGTATTAATTAGTTAGCATTTTACGCGGCTTTGAAGATATAAAAGGCTGAGGTTTGTAAGAGGGGAACATTTGAATTTATTAATAGAAAAGAAAAAAGGTTGAGCTAAAAAAGTACAGGCAGACACAAAAAAAAAAGGTTTAAAGAGTGGATTTAGTCTCTGGTAACAAAATGAAATTTTCACTTCTCGTTAAATTTCATCCCGGGATGAATTTGCGTTCGGTCTTTTCGCCGTAATATTTCTGACCCGTCCTTGGGTATCAGCCAGCGGGTCCTGGGAAACACCATTTTCCTTTTAGCGGCATAAAATAATACAGACATATGCCAAATATATTAAAGGGATAGCATTTCTGTATTGTGGATATATTTTATTTTAATAGCAGTCCAGGGCACATATACAATGGTACGTTACACTCCCCAAGTATGTGTTTTAATTAAACCCTGCGAATTGGCTAACGTGGGAAAAATGTAAAAGAAGGCAGCTTTCTGCTTGTGTACTGTTTGAGGCATAAAATGCACAGTTTCTTTATATCGGCGCAGGCATACAAAAAGCGAGGGGGAGACAAAAGGCGTTGGGGGCCACGAGGTAGCGGCGAGCCGGGGCTGCCGGTGTCAGGACGGCGGCTTCCCTCTATCTCCCTCCTTATCTCCAGCACGGTCACCAGCTGTGGTGAGCCTCTGCCTTACAGCTATATTATCCCGAAGCCAGGTCTAGAAGCTTATTTTTTATTTATTTATCTATTTCTTTGGTGGGCGGCAGCAGTATCTGGCTGGTTCTTTGGCCAGCTTCAGGGCTGGCTGCCTGACACCGTTGTTAACCACACGGCTGTGCAAACTGGTGGGTTTTTTTGGAACCCTCTCAGGGTCAAGTTGCCAGTAAACTGTCTAGGTTGCTTTGTGTTTCGGGATGCTATTTTTTTCTTTTCTCTTTTTTTTTTCTTTTTTGCTTTCTCTCACCTATTTGAATGATGAAGAACACACTTGCTGTCAGAATAAGTCTTCCTGCCTATTGCTTGTGATTATGATGCAGAAGGGTGACTTGTTTCGGCTATTCCTGTGTCTACTGTATCGCCTCAAAGGATGGGTCATCGACTGATTAGTAACCTCTTTGCATAATTTCCCCTTGTGAACTCATTCAAGAGTGAATTTTCTACCTGTGGTCTTGTGTTAAAATCTGCATGGAAAGACAAAAAGAACTTCTCCCCAAACAAGCCATTATGCCTAGAGGTAAAGCGCGCACTCACAGGGCTGAAAATGACAGCGAACAGATAAATATGTACCTGTCGTCGGGATTTTTTATTTTCCCCTGCCCAAGACAAAAACAAAGGTGCGGGTAAGATTCTCCGCTCCGTCCGGTTGCTGCGTCATGGCTCAGGCTCTCTCAGGCCACTCATTCACAACTACGCTCACAGAAATGGCCTTTTAGATTTTAACTAGTTGTTTCGGGGGTGTTTTTTTAATAGTTTTTAACCCGGGAGATGCGTTCGTCTCTTGGTTTTCCAGCAAGTAGAAGTCTGAAACGCAGCAGCGGCATTCAAAAATGTTGCAGCAAAGCACGTGCGTTCAGAAAAACACGTTTTGTCATTGCTTGTGGGGTGACTCGGAAACACTGCTGTCGCCCGGGCTGCTAACGTGGACGTAAAAGGGCCAAATCCTGAGGTAGCTTGCTCGAAATAAAGTAAATTATCTCAGTTTCCTTCCTAACTTCCGAGCGGGAGTGTGCGGGGACGCGCAGATGGAGGGATTTCGTGTGAAATGGTAAAGTCCGAGCTGAGAGTGGACCTTCCAACGTCTGCTCTTCCACAGTCGCCGTAGATTGTCTCCTAATAAATACAGTGCACCTGTACCAAGAAAATGCAGCTTTCTCCTCGGGAATGGGTATCTTAACACGGACCTGTGAGGCTGTACCATAACGCACCTGTGGAAGGGTCGGCGGTAGTCAACATCCCAAAGCAGCATCTGTGCCCCCCCCACCCCACCCCCTATTTCCCTACCCCTGAAATGTTTCACCTTTGCCGATTTAAATACTATTCCTACTTGGAAGTCAAACTGCTCGTCATCACCCTAGTTTGACTAAAGATTTAAGCTGAAGTACGTGAGCAGCATAGAATACGTTTCTTGCTCAGCAACACAAACAGCTAGCCAGGCTCTAAGTATATTATCAGGCAAGTTCTTTCAGAAACGTATTGCTAAAGAAGCTTAACATTAATTATTGTAACTTTGGGAAGATTACATCCACACTAGCCTTGTAAGAAGCAGCATACACTTCTTGACCTCCAATGCTAGAGCTTTAAGACACAAGAATGGCATTTTACCAACTTTAATGGGATAACCAGTATAATCTTTCAGCAGTAAGGGAAGAAAAAGTGTTTAGAGTATAATACCCTTCTGGGTTCTGATAGAGGCTGCCTGTTGTGTGTACTGGAATCATAATTCGTTTGTTTCTCGCTCTTGTTTTGGTTTTGTTTTCTTAATTATTTAAGGAGAAAATCGTNTTTTTTTTAAACTAACCGATTTACATATTGGCTTCCAGCCCCGACCGTTCTTTCTGTTTGAGTGCCAACTTTTCTTATGTGGTCTCTGTTTTTAAAATTTCCCTGCCAGCAATATTTGTGAGAGCTCTGCTGTACGTCGAGCGAAGAAAAAGCCCGTGCAGTTGCAGCTGCCAAGTTGCAGACCTTCCAAAATTAATGGGTTTCCTTCGCTTTCAGTTGAACGCGCGGGCTGCGAAGTAGAGAGAAAAAGATGTACAGTAGGAACGAGAGCTAATATTCCCCTGGAGTAGTTGTGCTACTCGGGAAACACCGTAGTGCCTGGCTGTGCTGAGGTCAGTTATTTACCTTTCAGCCATATGGAGTAAAAGTTAATAGTTTCACAAGGCTTTCTTAATTAAAAATTACGTTTACGCTGCTGCGTTGTTTCGTAGAATCTGTAACGATCCGCTCCCAAATAAAGGAGAACGCAGCAGGATTTCAAGCACATCTCTGCTTACATAGTTCAGCGTGCGAGATTGCTGGATTATGATTAATTTTAATAGCTACATTAAAAAAAAATACATCTAACATCAGTCTTAATTAGAATAATCTCTAAAGCCAGTTAAATGTTTCAGAAGACAAACAGTTTAATTAGCTAACCTACAGAGGCTCCCCTCCCCCAAATGTGCGGTAGTCTTAGGCTTGGCGTTAGCCTTTCAAGCAGTCTTAAACAATCGGATGAAAAGGGATTTTAGGAAGATTAGAGGACGGGATGCTTTAGACGTTGTCCGTTAATCATGAGATATGCACCATCTACAAAGTTTCACAAAGCAATGAGAATTTAAATAAAATTTACTTTGGTTATCTAGTTAGCATGAATTACAAGCTATAACATCCAGCGATAAGACTGTTTAATAAATGTATTCTTTTAATTGTCGATATGAGCAAAAGTACATGCTGGGGTGTAGTAGCAAGTGATATACCAGATTAACATTCTGAAAGGGACAATGCTTTTTTTTTCCCAGAAACCAGGCCTTTGTTGAAATATCCCAGGGTGCCACTAGAATTTTTTTTTTTTTTTTTTTT
>VUYV01000183.1:1298640-1323809 GCA_008711295.1 Anarhynchus alexandrinus | reverse complement strand
GTGCTTTTTTTTAATTTTCTCAGGTACAACTTTTTTTTTTTTTTGAGAGCGAGACATAAGGAAGGCTAAACACTTTATACCTCCCTCCCCTCCACTTCTGTGTTTTCTGCTTGATTTCTTCTTAGTTTAAACTCGGAGCTTTTTTTTCTGATCTGAAAAAGTCTGCCGAGGGGTGAACAGGTACTTACAAAGCTTTCCTCTGAATGACCCAAGCAAATATTCATTTCTTATTTCTGCGGGAAGATGTGTCATCGTCCTTTTGATTCTTGAAGCCAACAAATTTCTATTTCTCACCGGAATGAGTCGCAGCAGCAGCATGGAAATGTCTCTGTCCTGGATGGAGGTGGTCTGATTGTCCGTAAATCCCTATGCTTTCAGTCCCTATCTGCACGCCCTGGGGGGAACTGGTGTTTACCTGGGCTGAGAAGCAAAAGCCAGCTCTTAAAGAGGAGACGCTGACCCTTATCTAGCCTTTAACATGAGCAAAGAATTCCCAGCTTGCCTTTACCCTCTTCCGCTCAAGTCCCCTGAATTTGTGACAAACAGATTCCCGGTGGGGCAAGCCCCTTGGGAAAATGCAAATGTCAGCAAATCACCTCTTTTACCAATGGGGCAGGCGAGATGCACTCAAATGTCATACCTACCGTGCAGGGTGGGGGGTGGGGGGCTCCCAAAGGTGTATGCCTTGGGGCACCCCTTTGGCTTTCTCCCCTTAGAACGAGATATAAAAAAAACCTCAAGACCAAGCAAAAAATAAAAAATAAAAAGGGGGAAAACCAGAGAAAAAAAGAAACAATTCTCCAAGTTGGCTGGTGTGACCCTGTGCCACCTACCAGTGCGCTGGCTGTGACCCAGGGATGTGATACTCCCAACAAGCTGAAAGAGATGGCTGTCTCCGCTTTTCTTTTGACCTCCCAAGGCAGCTGCTTGCTTGGTGGAGACCAAACGGCATGGAAGAAGATCTGCCTCGCACCTGCTTGCTCCAGCCCGCCTGCCACCGGGCCCACCAGGTCACCCTTGGGAGGCAAGCCCATCCCTGGGCCACCTCTCCATGGAATACCGAGGACAGGAGAGTTCAGATAGTTTTCTCTTCTTCGAAACATCATTAGGAGTGGGGGGAAAAAGGAAAAAAAAAGAGAATCTCTTGCTTGCGCATTTTGCATAAATACATGGTAAGTTATCAATTGATGTTCAAATAGCTTAATTGAGTTTGAGGGGGGGAAAGGTCATTTAATTGGTCTATTGAAATGTTAACAGAAACAGATATGGCAAGGAATAGACTTTAATGGCTGCAGTGTGGCACTGATGTCTGCATTCACTTGCAAAATTGTTAATTAGGGCACTTTGGTAGTTCATTTGCTTTTGTATTGATGTGCTTAGTCCAAGAGAGAAATTGGGTTTGTATATGGTATTTACAGGGGGCAGGGGAGACAGGCCCTACAGTCAGGAATATAGAAAATAAATAAAATAAATCAGAATTGGTTGATTATTAGTGCCATGTCTTCATTAACGTGCTTCCAGTTACGCAACTCACTTGCTCGTGGCTAGTGTATTTTTGCATGTGATTAAGTTTTATATAGTTGGCTTCATGTTCTTAATCGTTGTAGCAGTGGACTTGAACAACGCTATAATACTATTTTATTATTTTTTTAAGTTATGTATGCAAAGTTTTTTAAACTAGATTAAACCAGACTGCACTGCAAAACAAGGAATGAGATATCTATGTTCCTTGAGCCCCTGGAAGAAGGTGTTATCTCCTTAAATGCATACCAAAAGAATATATTCAGTTGCAATTCCTGGCCCAGGGTCCTCAGTGCCAGTGAAATCACAAAACTGGTCCTCAGTATATGCTTTGGGTCCATCCTGCCTCTCTGGAGAGGACGGAAACCTCGAAGGTGTTGGCATTTTGTATGTGGGAATGGCGAAATTGCGCCGATAGTCCACCTGCATTTTTTGAGGTTTGTAATTGCCAGGATTAATCCTGGTGCCGTTTCCTAATAGGCTTGCTGGATGCGAAGCTTTATATTTGCATTGGCTGCCAGAAGGCTGTGTTGTGTACAGTATATAATAGTACATTATACCTTAGGTACTCTTTATAAACAGAGGCAGCAAGAAATAAAAAAAAACCAACCCGAGTGAAACCCCAAGTCGCTGTGAATCATCACTTTTACACAGGGATCCTGTTGTCCTGCCCCAAGAGGAACAGGTTAGGAGAGGCAATGACGTTTTGCAGCAAATAAAGCGCTGATCTTAACAGCTCCCGAATGACAAGGCCTTTTTGTTTGTTCTCTCTCTTGGTAATTTCCCGTTTGGGCACACCGTGTCTGCCCGTGGTGTTGTTGGAGAGTTGAGGGGCTTTGGTAGGTAGTTGGCGACAGAGCATTTCTTAGAAAGTCCAGGCGTTCCTGTAGCGAGAGTTGACATCGGCTTCATTTACTCGGACATATTTGGGAAAGTACTTAGGTGAAGATCACAAATACGCACGGCGCAGCTATCTATCTAGTTCAGGGAGTTTAATCCTGGTCCCAGAACGGTTCATTGTGGCCCTATGCAAATGTATTTACATAGGAATGGGTCTTGGGCCCTTTAAAGAAGGCAACAAAGTTGGAAGACTGAGGCCAACAAATAAATGAAAGTTTCTCTAAATCCACTGGATAATAGAGGCAGTGTTAAGGCTAACCACAGTGTTGAACTAAACAGAGGGATTACTCCTGGGTTTTGCATCAGTTGTTTTCTGCCGGGTGGCCTCACTTGTCAAAAAAAAAAAAAAAGAAAAAAAAAAGTTTAACGGGGGAACATTCACATGGCACATTGAGAAAAGAAGTATGCTTAATTCCATCAAAGCTCAGAAATCAGTCATTAATTTATTCTAACCTCCAATTGTTGGTCATTTGTGAAACATCTGGCCTTTAAGTCATAGGGACCTAAACATAAGTACAATGTGAGTCCTCCCGACGATGGGAGTTGGGTATGGCAGGGGTGCTGCGTTAGCGTGTGCACGCGCGTGTGTGTGTGTGTGTTGCATAGGTTGCAACCGCCACTTCATTTCGGAGACTTTGAAACACATTAAAATGAATCCTTCAGTTAATTTACTCTTGAAATGAGATTATTGTTCATTTGCATCTTGGAAAAGTTCTGCCATTCAAAAGAGTCTCTTTCTTCATGGTGAGTTAACAGTTAGATATTTAGCAATCTTGCAGCTTGCTAGTCAGAAATAGTTTCTAATGAAGTTGAAATTTGAGATAGAAAATGTATAAAAGCTTGCAGGAAAGACATACCCTATTTTCCATATGGCTAAGTAATTGTTATGATATTTGTTTTAAAGCTGGACTTAGACACTCCTGACTGCCCTCTAATTTGATATGGCTGGTCCCAGCGATTCTTCTGGAGGAAACTTTCCTAGGAGAACGCAGTGAAGGAGATAAATAATTTTGCAGCTATAAGCACATTGCGAAGTACAGAAAGCAATTCAGTCGCCTTTACTGCGGTGCGGATAACAGGCTCCAGGTTATTTGCCTCTGCCGGGAGTCGGAACCTCAGTTGAAAAGGAACGGAGTGATTGAAGGCAGATTGGAAATAAAGGTGCTGGCAAAATTCTGCCTTTTGTTAAGCTTAAAATAACACCTGCTATTTAATTCTTGAGGCTGGGGGGTTGTTTTTAGGGGGGGGGGGGGGAAATACATCTCTTCATGTATACCTTACATGTTGCGCTGCATCCTGTGATTAAATTTCCCGTGTTTCACAAGGGCGTAGAGCGAAATTAGATTTTAAATATGACAGAAAAATTTAGATGTGTCAAATCTGCATGGCTGGCGGGGGGGGGTGGTATCTCAGAGCTTTCTGTCTCCAGGCACTTACCTGCCTGTACTTTGGGGATTTTTTTGCTTTTTAAAGACCAGGGTTCCCTCTTTGGCCTTCCCGTCTGCTTTTGGTGCTGAGCAGAGGCTGGCTGCGGCTCGCCAGCTGCTTTGACATACGCAACGATGCTATCCAAGCGCGTGACAAAAAGAAAGAAGTTTGAAGGCTTATTTCCTTGTAATATTTGTTTCTCCTTTCCCCCTTTCTAAGTAAATAAATCTTTAATCCCTGCTCACTCCATTGTAAAATTTACTGTATCTGAATCTGGACAGTTGTAGCTCCTTTCAAACCGGGTTTTNTATAAAAAATGACAACATTATATTTAAAAAAAAAAAATCCAATGAGTAAATTAGGGGTGACTTCCTACATTTGGATTCTTTGCATTGACTTGGCCCTGCTGTAAGCGCGGCTAGAATTTAGTGCCATCAATTTGACACTGGGGGGGGGGGAACAGCGGGTGCTCACGTGTTGCACAGTGCACATACGTGCATGCCCGTCCGCACCGACCCACCAACACAATATATGGAAAAAGTCACATTTCTACTTTATTAAAGCCCTCCTTTGCAAAGCACTGATGTCCAAAGTACTGGTAGGATAGTGGAGATGAGAAAAGGGGGGGGGAATCTCTTTAAACAGCTTGTGAAATGTAATGTTTGAAACGGTTTTTTGAGAACGTGCAGATTATGGCTTGCGTAGTGACTCTTTCCAGCTTTCTGGGAAATGAGCTGTTGACATTCTTTTGGGTCATCATCCGAGATAGGAGGGCAACCACAAGGATTTAGCAGATAAATTCCTCCAAAAAGACCTTTATCCATTTCATTGCAACTTGGAAACGCTCATGTCGAATAGCAGCATTAATGTAGCCCTTTTAGCCCTTCAAAGTGAGCCTTATGTTTANAAAAAAAAAAAAAAAATCAAATGACCAGAGTAATAACTTCTTTAGGTCTTCTAAGAGGTAATTCATTATTTCCATAATTCTGGAGCATAAACCCATCTTCCCTTCAAGAGGCTCTGAAATAGAATTGGGGATCTTATACGGTGAAAGAGTCTCTTTTGAATTCTAATCAACTGGATCTGTCTCAAATTCATTTCCAGTTTATTGTAAACAATGGAATTTAAATTAATTTCTTCTTATCTTGTCTTTTGAAGAAAACTAGCAACACGTTTAAAAGGTTTTATTTTTAAATACAGCTCAGAGTGTATTTTATTTGGGGGGGTGTTCTTTCTTTTTTCTTTTTTCTTTTTTTCTTTTTTCTTTTTTCTTTTTTTTTCTTTTTTCTTTTTTCTTTTTTCTTTTTTCTTTTTTCTTTTTCTTTTTTTTTTAAATTTTATAAAGCAGGGGGCAGGCAGGATGGGTTTTGACAGCCAGACGACGATTACGCGTTAGTATAGGTGATTATGAAATAAATAGGTGGAGAAAAAAAAAAAACAAACCCACAAAAACTTTTTGACTTGAACTGGAGTGATACTATATGGGCTTGAATGTGCAGGCAAGGTTCCCACAATGCACTGTGAAAACCGAGGCTAACAACCACCCCGCTGCGTTGAAAACCCCCAAAAAAGACAAAAGCACAATGAAATAGAAAGCTTACCACCGGTAGCTTTCAAAACGACAAACTAGGCAAACTATACATCTCCACCACTCCAATTTTGTCAGAATGCTAATGAGCTTGCTCTGATCTTTACTCGGCTTCCCGTGTTTTCTACATCTTCAAGGACCACATGGCGCTAGCAAAATAAAGACAACTAAATGAGAATTTCGAATGCTTTTTGTGTTGGGACCTGGTGCCTTTCAGTTGACGCACTCGTTGAATATTCTCAACTTAAAAGCGTACAACAGGGGGCTGGGTATGAACTTTTTAGCAGGAGGAAATTTGTACAAAAGTAAATGAGTGTGATGAGGCAAATATGAGAAAAATTTCTGATTAATTTCCACTCTATAATATCAATGACACCTTCAGCCCCTCTCATACTCCTCTAACAAGAGATGCTGATAAAAGATGAATGATTCCGTGTTGTTCACAGTGAATGTTTAGTGGTTTTTTAATAGCAGCATTCTACATAAAAGGCACCAGGAAGTACTCTGCATTAGCAGTTGAGATCACTAGTTAATAGGATGATGTCTTTTAGCTTTTGTCACAAGATTATTAGAAAGGATGGGTTTCTGTTCTCATCCCGGCATACTTTGGAGTGCTTGTTGAGTACAAGTGCTAAAATACAGGTTTCTCAGTATTGTTTCCCATGCGAAGGAAAAGCCCTTTTAATGCGACACCTTTTACTTTTTTTTTTTTTTTTTTTTTCACCAGGTTATTTTTGTCATTGATCTCTTATCTGCCCCCTTTAGCTGTATTAATCACTTGGAGTGGTCTCCTTCTCAATGGGGGCTTGACGATGTATATGGGTATAGATTCGCGATCAAAAATAAATCCCTTATACGCTCCGCACCTTCACAAACCTGATTATCAAGCTGTATTTCCCAGTTGGTATTATACCACCTTGAATGCTCCTTGCTGGAGTCATCCAGTCTGTGACACAAATCTGCACGGGGGGAGGGAGGGATAAGCTGGAAGGAGGCATCCTACTCCCTAAGCCAAGTTTTTTGTCTCTTAAAAAACAAAAGTAAAGGCAGACTTATGTTCGCCAGTGTCGGGGCTTGGGGAGGAGAATGATGAATGTTCAGTTTTGCCCGCGAACTCCATTTCAAAATTGGTTTTGCAAATTTTGTAAAAATTGTCTTCAGGCTCGCAAGCAGCCAGTGCAACGAATACTGGTGCATATACATAAGGAAAAAGTTGTTGCTAGATAGGGGAATCATCATGGCCTCTTCGCGTTTTCATATCTGACGTAAATCAGAAGGAATGAGCTAATAACACCGCAGTTTTTGTAGCAGTTTGCCAGCCTTGCTTTCCATAAATGCCATGGTTTTGCTTAGTCAGCATGATTAATCTCAGATGAACTGAAAACTTGCCAAACCATGAGGTGGTGGAGAGTTGTCCAACCCTATTGGGAAAGACAAAGATACACACGCCGAAGCAGAGCGGGAGGAAGGACGGTATAACAACGGCAGTTCTGGCAAGACAGAAAATTCAGTAGTATCACTGAAAACATCTTTACCATATACTTTTTTACATTTAGTGTAAAAAGTGAGTGAAAGCGTCTCAAAAAAATTCTGATACGTCCGTGACACCGGTTTGGTTTTTTGCTGGTGTTAGTTTGGGAGCATTCCCTATTGGGAATACCTAACAATTAGGAGGCTGGAAGGATCTTACTAATAGCAGTTTGCGATGGGCAGAAGAAAAGGCTTTTTGGCATGAGTGCAAGAGTTAGTGATTCTTAATTGTAACATAGAATCACAGAGTGGTTTAGGTTGGAAGGCACCTTGAAGATCATCTACTTCCAACCCCCTTGCCGTAGGGGGTTTGGAACTAGATAACAGTTCACCAAACTATGCCAACAGTTCACCAAACTATGCGTTGGTAGTTACTGCTTTTTTTGAAGCAAAGCAATTTTATAAAGCGCTTGCTGAGACGCTTCTCTCTGCAGCATTCGGGGATGCTAACTTGCTGCCAGGGTTATCATAATGGGAGTTTTGTCAGCTACCAAAACCCTGGGTGAAAGAAGTGCAGCAACATTACGGTCGAGATCCCATTTACAATATGGAAACCACGCTTCTACGTTGCATCCAAGTATGATTTGACTGACCTGAAGCCCGCAGAGCTCAGTAGAAATGCCCGCTGGTACCGAATCCATGCAGCGCAAAGCCATTCATTAAAATTTGTTCATGCAAATAAAGTGGCACACTAGTAAGCTGGTTTTCTGACCTGAGTCTTAGGGGTCCTGATCTTTCATACGCAAATTTCTGTACGAGTACGGGGTTTGTAGTTGTCAGAATTGGGCATTTTGTGAGCGACTGAGAAGTTCTGTCAACCTTTCTCCAGTTTTCCTTCTGTCGTGTTGCCTCCACAGTCTTACTGGCAAAGTCTTTCCTCGCCAGTCTCCTCCTCCTCCCGTTAGTAGTTCCTGTGAAGCAATCTTGACTTGCTTTTGGTAAAGACCATCTGGCCATATTTTTCCAAATACCCAGCGTTTCTACAGCTGAGGAGCTCCCACAGAATGAACACACAGTGCCAAACCCCAGAGTTGACGGTTGTGACTCTCTAATTCCCCACGTCTCTTCCATCTTAGATCTGTGCATTGCTAGGCAGAAGTTTCCAGGAGGAGACCTTTCCAAGACCAGACATGGGCAGCGTGCGTGTTCAGCCTTCCCAGGCCCATGTTCATTAAATCCGTCAAGCAGCTCAGCAGCAACAATGACCATATTTATTTTTTTTTCCTCAAAGTAACATGGAATTGCCATTGGCTGCTGAAGGACTGAACGATAAGGCGGCCTCCTCTCTGTGCTTCGCTGGCTTGTAGCCTCAACATTGCCTTAAAAGAACCTGTCAATAAAGTCCTTGAAGCCAGCTTGACGAAGAGAGCCCAAGCGCAGCGCTCGCCGTGTAGCAGGAGGCTACTCTGGGAGAGCCCTAGGCGCTATGAATAGACTTGCGAGCCTTCCAAAAGTCTTGCAAGACCAAACAGACACTTGCTTCTTTTCACTGATTTCCATCTTTCTTTGTGGTATTGCAGTCTTAAGTGCTCTTTCATGTGGTAGGCCTAGTGTCTGGCTTTGTGCCTGGAAGTTAGCTTTCTCCGCAATTGGTGCCTGCCTGCAAAGAGAAGGCAAAGGAGGAAGGCACTTTGGTCACCCCCCAGGGCTCCCAGCCCACAATGCCACTGCAGTCTGCAGAAAGCCCTGTTATTTTTTCTTGGTTTTCTCCCCTTTACCACCAAAAATACCTTTTCTGTCAAAACTGGAAACTGGGGGGCCTCAGGACACCTCGACCTAGCTGAACTTGCCCAGTTAGCCCTGGGAAGCTTTGGATCCCAGAAGCACAAACCTGCCAACTCCCAGTAAGAGTGGGAGTCTTCGTTGGCACTGATACAAGGTCACATTCATTGCCAGCCATCACCTCACTTCAGGCAGTTACTTGGGTTAAATTCTTAAACAGACAAAGAAGTCATTTTAAATTGTCCACCGCCCTTCCCAGCTCCAGGAGAATACGTTCTCAAGGAAGTAAGGCAACATTTGGTAAAAACGGGATAAATATGCCACCTAGTAGAGCACAATCCAATGACTTTAAAGTTAACTGGCGTCTCACTTCAGCATCTTACCCAGCTGTAACGTGCCAATTAAACAGGCAACTGGTCTATGGAGTAGTTATGAGCCATAGAGAAATTACCATCATGGGTAAGAAAGCGTCCAACTCTACTTGTCAACCTGCGAGGGAAACAGTGCATCTGCCAGCCCCTCATCCCCTTCTTGGTGAACTTCCAAGCGTGAACTATGGTTTCTTCCGTAGCTTCAAAGGTTCGCGTGTATCAGTTAATGGTGCCTGTTTCCTGTGCTGCAAGCAGAGGTCTGAGGTATATTTTTCCCAAGCCCATGCTTCTTCTGAAGTTGTGCTACATGAGAAAATCTGGGTACAAAGAATACCAGAGGGTGATAAAGGACAAGCCTTGGTTCTGCTCAGTGCTAGGATTCCTGCAGGCACTGTCCTCAAGGCAGGAGGCATCACTTTCTTACAGGGGTCTCTCCAGATGTTTTGATTGAATCCCACCTCTTGTCATCTGAATTTTCGAGCCACAAACTATGTGTTCGCTTGGTCTGGATTGGTGGTACCACATTTAAAATATATTAGCAATCTTTATCAAGCCCAGGCATTCTGTTTCTGTCTATTTGCTGTTATTTTCTAGCAGCTGCAGCGCTGACTCGTCACATCGAGAAAATCAGAAACCTTACAGGCGGTTCGTCCTTTCGTAGAAGTTTCAGTCCTGTGATAATTGTAGGTTTGCCAAGACTGCAGGCCACGAATGCTTGTCTCTCTGTGAGTCAGCCCCACTCCAGGTAGAAGAAATCCTCACACGCGCTGGGATGCAGTCCGAACCCCGACCTTCTGTTTGCACGGCTCTCAAAATTTTAAATAAGCCTCTCTGATTTATCACGTTTCAGCAACCAAAGAAATTACAAGTTTCCTCTTTGATATGAAGCTAATTTGATGTGTGCTTGA
Source organism: Anarhynchus alexandrinus (assembly GCA_008711295.1). Taxonomy (NCBI): domain Eukaryota; kingdom Metazoa; phylum Chordata; class Aves; order Charadriiformes; family Charadriidae; genus Anarhynchus; species Anarhynchus alexandrinus. Next base: position 1,313,841 of record VUYV01000183.1, on the reverse strand, counting down.
GATAAAGGCGTTCCCTTGGCGGCGGCTCTGTTTCGTTAGGGTTCCAGTACTTTGGGGGGCTGAAATGGGGACAGACAATGCTCTGCAATGTAACTCTGCCTGGCAGAATCTTGGCAGTCGTTACCTACCTTTATGAAACGCCATTGTGCAGACGTCAATGTCTCCTTCTCAACTGCTCTCAGGCAGCAAGTTAGTGGCCACGAATTTGCCTTTCTAATGTTCCTTAGGCATTTTCCCATCCGGTTCAGAACTCGGAAAACTCTGCTAGGGCTTCATCTGCTAGCAGGCTCTTCTGCAGGGTCATCTGAGCAACGGTCCCATCCTGTTTCTCTCTTGGTGGCTGTTTGTGTTCATTTTCGGTGATTTTTAATAACCGAGGAGGTCCTCATTCATGAAAAGAGGTAGTATTCTGGAAGAAAGCTGGGCAGGGTAGTCCGAAATGGGAGGCCTGACGCCCAAGGTGGAGCAGCCCATTTACTCATGCTGTGGGGTGCCTACTGCAGGGTCCGTTTTGACACTGAGAACTGTGAAGAATTATTTTGATGTAAATTCTGAGCTTTTCCACCAAAGGTGGTCCTCTGAAAGCAGAGGAGGGTGACTTTTCAGAAAATTGGTCTCTTTTGGGATGCCTCGGTGTCGCTCTGTGAAAAATTGAGTCATTTAAAAACCTTCCCCGTAGCTTTCAGTTGTGTTGGATGCATTTTGTGGTAGACGTCGTGCAACTCTCCTCTACAATGAATATCTGTTGTGAATATAGGCTTTTCTGCTTACGCGTTTGTTAAATTCAGTAACTGGCATTAAAAACAAGAAGCTCCTCTGCGCATAGGCTGTTCACAGCGAGCGAGATGAGAAGACTATTAAAATCGGTGGGAAGTCCACCGTTGACTGGGAAGGGTTTGAGACCTTCCATCGGCCACCTTTGTTAGCAACGTGGGGTTGGTCAGTGGCGTTGTTTCTTGTCCCTTCCCGTGTTTCCTTTCTGTAAAGCTGTAAATTGCCGTGGCGGATCGGCCCCACGCTCTGGTCCAGAACACCGTCCCGTAGAGGGACAGGTATGGGTTGAACCCAGGCAGGGGCAAGAACACTCTGCAGGGACCAGTTACAGCCTAACGTGGCCCCAGGGATCATCTCATTTAATCTCTAAAAATTAAAGGTTAGCTCCTGTCCTGTAGCAGGACGATCCGCTTCCTACCTCCCGCGTTTTTTTGATTGGTTGGTTGTATATTTATTGCTCCAGCTTTGCCTTGAACATTCAACATTCAACCTGATTTTAATTCTTGCTGAGCTCTTAGTTTCAACATTGCCTCGTGGCTACGAGTTGTCCTGGTAAATGATGAGGCTTTGAGGAAAGATGGTGCATTTTATCGGTTTTAAACACACCACCTTCAATTTCAGTGAATTTCCCCAGGTTCTTAGTAGACAAGATGCGACACGTCTTAGAACTATTCTTTATTTGCTATTCATGTTCTCCTTCAGGTAAACAAGCCAATCTGTCCGCTCGCTCCTAAGACAAGAAACTCGTGAAAACTTGTCCCCACAATTGGGCAAATGCAACTTGGGGTTTGGTGGTTTTTGTTTTTTTTTTTTTCAGCAGGCGGGGGTACGTTTTCAAAAGACCTTCCCGTTAATTTTGTGGTGTCAGGACAGCTCTCGGTGGTCATCTAGCTTCTGTCAACGACCAAATAGCCCAAAGAAGAGGAGCGGAGCACACGAAGTTGGCCGTTTTTTGTCATTATTCGCCCCGCTCTAGTTCACATGCGCTGGCATTCTGCTGCTGGCCTCTTCACCCAAGTGTGTTGAGTGAAGAAAGCTGCTTCTATTCTATTTTAAAACTGTGTGTAAACATCAGCAAATGGGTGAAGAATGGGCTCTGTCTTAAGTAGGTTGTTTTTCATGTAGTTCTGTTGAGGTAAATGGGGAGACGTGGGGAGTTTTCTGTGTTTAATCGTGACACCATGGCACACACACTCTACGCAGTGCAAATAAAATTTAAAAACAATTACCGCCTAAGATGGCATACAAAGTGATTTCTGTAAACCTGTTATTTCTTGCCGGATTGAATGGGCCGGTTTGGGATGCTGATAGAAACCTTTTATTATTTATCTTCCGCGGGTTGTAATTCGTTTTTGCACAACAGCTAAATACATTTACATTTAAGGGGTTTTATTATTTTTTAAAAAAATATTAATCTATTGGCTTATCTCGACAGATTTACAACGGTGTAAAGTGTGGAGGAGTTACTGCGTTCATCCATTTACACTGCAAACTAATCTTGTCCCTGCATGTTGCTTCTTTTTCTTCCTTTTAAGTGGTATTCGCAGTGTTTCGTAGCGCTTTCTTCTCTGTTTTCTTAGCAATGTCCAGGTTTACTATGTTAATCCATATTGGGTTTATCTAATGACTAGCTGCCCAAACGGCTTAAAAATAATGGCTCTAATGGCACATACACGTCCCGATAGCTGGCTGAGCGTAAGGGGTGGGTTTGGAAGTATTTTTAGGAGGAAAGGAAAAAGACAAAAAGAAAAAAATATTGTTTTTTCAAGTTGATTCAGAAGAGGCATTTGTCAAGATGCTTCTTATTTAAATATTTGACAAATAATTAGCTTACAGTGTAAACAAAGGTCCATTTGTAAATCCTGAGAAATGTGAAGGAGAAGGTATTTTTAAAAGACTGCCTGGAAGCTGTACGATTTTAAAACCCGTGTTTATTGTTCTCAAAAGCGGTAACATATAAACATGCTTGTAATTCTTGAGCATTGTAGATGAAAATTGGCTCAAATTAGTTTTGAATAACAGGCAGGAAAAATTATATTTGAATACGTGTGAGGAGCCACAGGAGAAAAGAAAGGGGTTTGGGTGTCGGGTATTTTTTTTTTTTTGCTATCATTAAAATTTTGGCTCTCATTAAAATTTGTCTCAGTAAAGGACAAAATCACCAAACTTTACACTGCAGCCTTGCTCCAATCCTGCATGGGAGCGCTGGCGGCGCGGGATCACAACTCGGGAGTCGGTAGGAGTTTCTCGTAGCAGAATTTTTCTTGTAGAAATTAGAATTTAGCATCTTGTGCTATTCCAGGCTCTGGTGTTGGGCTTGTTCCTAATCACCGAGGAGGGTTCTGGTAGATGTCAAGTGAAGAGAAGAATAGAGCATGCATCCTTCACCACTCAAGCCAGACAATGAAATTAGAAAATGGCACTGAGAGTTGATGTGGGAGAATTCCCCTGGATTCCTAGAGGAAGAATAAAACCAGAATGCATTGATTAAAAAGAAAAAAATATAAGAAAAGAAAAAAGGAAAAGAAAAGAGAAAAAAGCAGAAGGGAAGAGGGAGAAAAAGAAAATAAATTAGAGAAACCCTGCCAGAATCCTTCTCGGAACCTATCTAATAATAAAGTCGGACATTAAAAGCTGTATTGTCTTTTTACATAAAGGCGTGTGTACTTACTGTTGCCTCTTAGTTTCTGGTTCTGCGTTTTTCATGCATTTTGCATGCATGGGATGTTTGTGGCACTGCCCGCCCTTATTTGAAGACTGTTTTCAGAAGTCATTATTGAACTATAGGATAAAAAAAAAAAAGGTGTAAGCGTAATTAGGTGTTCGAGAGAATAAATATGTTCTGCTAGATAGTTAACCAGGTGAGGTTAAACAAGATAAGATGAATTCTGGGCTTTGGCGAAACCTGACAGTCTTGGTTTTAAGCTGCAATGTAAAGTGCTTTATCCTGAGATTAGGTATTGTGGCAGAAGCTAAAACTGCCTTTTTCCCCTAACTGTGCCAGAATACAACCTCCTTTTCTTTTTGCGCTAACAAGACTGCTTTACCACCACAGCCCACTCTAAGTAATTAAATCAATCCTTTGTACTTACCGTATTCTCCTCTAGTGACGGTACTAGATCTGATTATATGCTTCATGCATATTCAAAGTATGGCACTGACAGCTCTTTAATGAGCTCTTACTTAATCAGTACGAACAATGTTCATCTTGTTCTTTTTTGCCTCATACATTAGAGCGAGGAACAGTTGGGGAAAAAAATGAAACATCCAGCATTCATTTGAAAAATATATTGTACTTTGAAAAGTGTCTAAGCTGGGGAAGTTGCATTCTGCCCTTTAAAAGTCTGATGGACAAATTGGATTACTAGTATTGGATTAAATAACAAATGGTTAGAGGAGAAATGAGAAAAGCTCGCTGTGATCACAGGCTTTAATATTTTTTGTTACTTATAAAGCTGAAGGGGTCTTTAACCAGTTATTAAAGTCAGGATTAATTTGTAATGGTCCAACTTACTAGCTGTAAAAGGGTTTTGTTGTTGTTGTTGTTGTTGTTGTTTTGTATTGAAAACAATAGCGTAATGCATGTATTATGGAAAAAAATTTTAAGTTTAAGATCTGTGGGCTATTTATAGATTTTCGCCGTCTTGCACTGGCTCAGATAAAGGGTTTGCACACGTGGGATCGATTTTTTCTCAAACATGGGGGTTTTGCTTCATTTAAATAATCTGAACGTTTTTGTTTTTGTTTTTTTTTTCCCTGAGAACACCACAGATATTTTCCCAATTTTCATTTCCGAGCATTTTGTAGCAAATCAATTAAATACTAGTTTTACACTTGGGAAGTGGAAACAAAAACAACCCCAGCAGCAGCAGCAGCAGCAGCAGGGTTTTACAGAGTGAAATTGCATCACAGAAAGGCTTTTTCTAATTTTTTTTTTTATTTAGAAATTGTAAATGTGAGTTTAGCTTGCGATACTGCTGCAGTAGCAACATTCACTTTTTTCCTTGTTGAAAGTGTTTCTTTCGCACGCATCCTTCCACCAAGGAAAAGAAATTAATAATAATAATGAAGTAATGCTCTAATGGTAGTCTATTTGCTGAAAGAGTTATTTAAATTTCTTACATGTGGGAGTTCATCTTTATTTTCCTTGCCTGGGAAGAGTCTGTTTCAGCTCCGTGCGCAAGAATTTAAAAGCTGACGGTCAACAAATAAAATATCGGTGCCGACCACTATTAATATTGCACACATGTGTCATTTCGCTGATCAAAAAGGCCTTCACAGGGGTACAATTGGCCTTTTTCCAAATAGCAAGCTTTTTCTCAGCTTTTTCTTTTTTACTCTTTCTTCTTTTGTTGCTGCTGGGGGATTTGTGCCTATCGCAGCTGATATCACATGACCGGTGTCAGGGCATCACATGGGTCCAAAGCGAATACAAAAACAGATTAAAAATTCTGTAAAAACAATCCGGACTTTGTTAACTCACTTTTCAACTGGCCTCTTCTAGGGATATCGCGCGTGCTTCGGCGTCAGCGTGGAAATATCAAGAGAAGCACCTGTTTGGATGTGACTCGACAGCTCCAAGCTCTGCCTAGATTTTTTTTTTCTCTTTATACACTGCAACGAACTTTATTTAGGAGCAATGCGTTAATAGAAAGGTTATATCTTAAGTTTAATTTCTTACCCTGAGATTTGTACGCCAGGAAATTCAAGTTCAGATCTGCCGTTTGAGTCAAACTCCTTCGAAAGGGTCATGTAGATATAGCGCTCAGGGACATGGTTTAGTGGTGGGCTTGTCAGTGTTAGGTTAATGATTGGACTAGATGATCTTACAGGTCTTCTCCAATCTAGGAGATGCTGTGATTCTGTGAAATGTTTCAGTTTTCAAGGCTCGCGGAATGAAATGCAGCAAGGGCTCGTTTTTACGACGGCGTCTTTTAGCCAGAGATCCCAAACCGCCCCCAACCCAACATATTTAGGGTCATAAATCGATTAAAATGTTCCTGTGGCCACGTATGTCTGGCTGGGAGAACTCGTTTCACCAGCAGCGTGGCAAATGTTGTGCATCGGCAGAATAGACTGGTCGTTCTGCAAGGATAAAAAAAGGCAATCTATCCCTTTTTTCTTTCCCTCTTCCCCAAATAAATTTCAGCTATTTCGTGCATCTCAACAAAAGGTTGCTACTATTGATTATCATCTACTTCTGAAAGCAGACCCTCTTAGATGGACCAACACAGCAATGCCTTTGATCTGTAACTTAACGGCAAGGTGGACCAATAAGTTTTAATCCTCTTCAGGGGAGCGCTGAACTGCTGAATATTCTTGTAAATGCTGTGGCGTAATATTTTCTACCCAAAACCAGAAGTGCGGGTCTTGGGGGAGAGCATTGCCACGTGACAAATTTCCTCCTTCAGTGCTCCATCGTCCAGAAGCTGGACTTCTGCTTGGGAAAAGGCCGCAGGGCCATCCCCACTTTGGGATGCTCTATGCTTGCCATCTTGCTGCCAGCAAATCATGTACCCTAAAAGCGCCCTTCCAAGGAACCGTTTCATCAAGCAGGAGCTTCCCGGGGCGATAAGTGGATATGGGGGCATGTCTTATGTCAGAGAGAAGAGCGTGCCAAATGGTGTTACTTTTTCCCAATATGTTGGTCCACTGGCTCCACCCCAAGCTGACCCGCTCCCCTGTTCATCTCCTTTTCCTTCCCTTGTGTGGAGGTACCAAGCCCAACGGGCCACAGCGATGGAGAATGGAACTGTTTGGAGAAGGCGGGCGACCTTCCCTTGCAGGCAGCAGGGTCATAGCTGGGTGAGGAGGTGGTTCTCCATGACTACCGTGGCATTGGGGTGGGAACGCGCGCATGGCAGGCGCGTATGTGCAAGCATTTCAAACGCTGCCATCCAAAAAAATTGAAAGCTTTCTTTTAGAGCAAAACAGTATTTTTCCTGGTGGCTTTCCAGCTTCTGGTGCTGGGAATTGCTTCTCTGCAACTGGGGATCGTACGGTGTGATGACTTCCCCGAGCATACAGCATCTTGCATCAGAGATGTCAAAACCCTTTGCAAACGTCAAAGAATTAACTTTTAGCACTTTTGCAAGATGGGTACGAGTGCTTGTCCCCATATTCCACACAAGGTGCTTCAATGCAGAGATCTGCCCACGGTGAAGCAGTGTTGAAGCTGGGAGGAGTACTCGGGAGTCCCAGCTCATGCTCCTTTGCACTGTCCCAGGTTTCTTCCCAGATTAGTTTTCACCATAAGAAATGCGTGAGTTTCATAATTTTATGAGGACCGTATAGTTTTTGCTCCTCGGCTCAACTTGAGAGGTGAGAACGGCAGGTCACTGCAGAGGTGCAGTCTCCACAGAGGACTTTGATGAGGTTTCTCCTCGTCCCCCAGCTCAGAGAGAGTGAGGTTTGGCTGAGCGACACTGCTACGTGGAAAGGATAGTCTGGGCACCGGTTTCCCTTTCCCGACGTGGCCCGATGGGGCAGAGGTGGTAACGGACAGTCTATTTATAGAGTCTGGTAGAGCATAGCGCTGCCTGCAGGTAGGCTATGGAGGGTCCTGGTCCTGATCCTAATCCTGCCTGGGAGGCAACGACAATTGTGGGCCAGGGAAAGGGATGCGCATCCATGCACATGCACGCATGGGGTCCCTTAGGCACCTGGACCCCAAAATGATTCCTATTTGCGCAGATGCTCCCATTTGATTGCGGGTGGTGAGAGGAACAGCTCTTCCCAACTCATCGTCTGGAAGAGAGGCCACAACTGCAGAGGAGCTGAGCGGGTGCCCGCGCCGTGGCCAAGGGTTTGGGATTACCAGCTTTGGTCCCTGCCACCCAGCCTGCCCTGGCTTTGCGCGGGGGGAATGGCTCTTGCCCACAAGGGTCGTTTTTATCTTTGGAGGTCATGATGACCAGCAAGAAGGTTTTTTTTCATTGAGGTAATAGCCAGAATATAGTTCTCTCGGGAGAATTTAAAAGATACAGTACTTTTTTAAAAGGTGTTTATTTAGGTTGGGGTATCAGCGTGGTAAAGAACACTAAAATATATGCTGTATAAAGTCTGTTTTCAAGGATTTGTTTATGGAGCAAGCAGGACTTGGAGCCATATGATTTTTTTTTTCCCTTGGAGGGTATGCCTTGTAATGCTCAACGACACCGTGTGACCCATACTCCAAAACCCGAACTGAAATATGTCGCTCAGCTGGTGAAATGCCTCCTTAGTAATGAAATCCTTTCCATTGCAGGAAGAAACACCGAAGAAGAAGAAGCTATGATGCAGGAGTGGTTCATGCTGGTTAATAAGAAGAATGCCTTAATAAGACGAATGAACCAGCTTTCTCTTCTGTAAGTACGGATGGATATATGTATTTAGAAAAGGGTGGTTTACTGGAATATTTCCCCAGCAGGCAGATGCAAAAACTGTTTTGTTTTCTTCCTGTTAGACTTCAAAGATGTTCCTCCAAAGCAGTGCAGCACGGCTGGTCTGTGGAACGCGTCGAGCCACTTGTTTTTCTCATGTTTCAGACTTGAAAATGAGAAGCGTGCAATGATGCGAGATCAGCCAGAGCTGTGGGGGGAAAAAGAAAAAAAAAAAAAAAGTAATGGAAGAAATATTAAGCACAGTTACATTTTCAAAGGCCCAACAGTAGAACAAAATCCCATTTTAGAAATGCGCCGATAGATTCGGATCATGCCTCAGATGTGACAGGTGAAGACAAAATTGTAGTCGCTCCCTGCTCGGGAGAAATCCTCAATCCCACTGCTGGTTCGGCAGCAGGGGGGACTGCCAAAGGGATATTAGTGAATCGGTTCCGGTGTGATGATACCACCAATAGTGCAAAGTAAGGAGAAATCAAATTCTTTTTTTTCGAGGAAGGGAGAAGGCGCTGCTGGCTTTTAGAGGTGTTCTGCCCTCCACACTGCTTTTCCGGCGGCTTTCGGTTTGATTATCTTTCTTTCAGTAATGCCACCTAGTGTAGATGCCTGCATACTTCCCTGGGAAGAGCCTGGGCTCACGCGTTTCTGACCATGTCTGAACTTGACGGGAGATTCTACCTTCGAAATATTAAGCTTTCTAATCCCGTGTCTAATTTTCATTATTCATTAAGGCAGAATATGTATAGGATAATACTGCCAGTGTCATATTATCTCGGTGAATAGGCCGATGCCGGAATTTGTTCATTAGATCCGGAGGAATGTTTTAGACTTAGGACATTCCACAACAGCCGCTCCAAGGATGAATATGAAATAATTACGTCCTGTAGCACAATAGAGTTAAACAGACGGAATTAAAGCCAACACGATAGCGAAGGAAAAAGCCCCGTCACTGAAAGCGCCACCCAAGTGGGGTTTTAACTTTGTGTATCATTTGTTTGGAGTAGCTTAAAGTTAAAGAGAAAAGTCGGTTATGAGTCCTAAAATCAATGTAAGTTAAAGGTTCTTTAAAGTGTTTAATGATTTAGTAATTAACATATTGATGAACTTTTGCAACTTGCCTAGGGAAAAAGAACATGACCTAGAAAGGCGCTACGAGCTGCTGAACCGGGAGCTGAGAGCAATGCTCGCCATCGAAGGTAAGTGCAACGCTGGGTACTGAGGGAAGGCAAACACGTGCTGCCGAAGGTGGCTGCCTCACAGTACCAAACACAGAGGATTCTCTGAAGCCCAGTTAAGAATTAAGGCTGATATTTACGTTATTTCAAGCAGCAGCACACAGCCAATACGCCGGCTCCGCAAGCCCATTCTCAAGTTTTATTTGGGGCATGGGGGAAAGTCCAAGATACATGGTCTTCTTGGAATAAACTTTGAAAAAAAGTGATGAGGAGGTAAAGAATCTTTGTCCAGGGTTGGTTATTTTTTGTCGCAGTAGTGCTCTCACGGCTTTCCAGTGGCATGGTGCTGCTTTGGGGGCCGCAGGAAATGGAAGGGGTGACCCACAGAAGGGAGCCTCCTTCTTTTGAATGTTTCAGATCAGGTTTTGCGACACTATCTCACTGGGAAAGCAAAAACCAAAACCACCAAAACCCAAACAAAAGTCTCATCGGGTTTGGTGGTAAAACACTACGTTTGCCGAGTAAATATTTCATCACAAGCAACACCGGGATTAGTGCTATCCTTTGCACTGATTTTCTGCCTTCGCTGCGACTCTCCCAAGTTAGTCACTTTACCTGAATGAAAACCCCCGGGAAGATTGACGCGCAGGATAAATGAAACAATTGCATCCTTTCCATAGGGCTTTCAAGTGAATTGTACAATAATCCCGGGGATGATTCATAATAAAAAAACAAACATCCAGATAGCTTAAACCATTGCTTGAATTATTTTCTTATTTAAATATCTTAAGTGTTTTCTAATGCTGCACTGCTTATACCTCTCAGTCACAAATGCTGTCTTACAGTTCAAAGATGTTTGCTTAAAAGTTAATCCTTTGGGCTCTGTAAAATGGACCTTTTGTCTAATCAATGCAAATTGATTTTGCTATTCTGTATTGACCTCTCAACCCTTTGACTGTCCATGGTAATTTCTTTCTTCACCTGATAAGGTACCTGATCCATAATAAATCAATTCTAATTAGTTTGGCAGACTTCACTGGCAGCGTAAGTTTTGTAGGAGAAAAGCAGCAGGTTTCAGGTGGCTTTTTCGTATCTCTCCATCCCTGGTTATTTTTTTTTTTTTGCATAAGACTACACACACCGTATTCTCGGAGGCACTCGAGGCATAAATATATACATTGCTTTCTGCGGAGACAAGCCGGTTTAATTAGGCATCATGCTAATGAGATACGTAAAACATAAAATACCCTAAAACTGGAGAGGAGTTAAGAGATACTGGATTTAAATCCGAAATTTCAATGCTTAATTGTCCTTTCTGTATTTTACTGTCTTGGAACATCCTAGCAGCAGCCTTTGAACGTGGAGCAGCCTGTGACATTCACACGTTGACTTGAACAAAAATCTGTCCTTTTTTAATGTCTTTTTTGTAAGTTGGGAGAGAGATGCCAAAACCCAGGAGGAAAGTCCTCTTTTTTCTTTTTTTTTTTCTTCCTTTTTTTTTTGTGTGCTACCGGTGATGTGGTAAACAGGGGTTTAGGGAGACAACATAAGTGCTGGAGAATATTGGGGATTGTTTTTTACTTATAAAGTCTGTGTTTAGCATTTTAACCCTCAATGGGATTATCCATCTACTAAAAGTTTTAGCAGCTATCTGCTTTTACCTAAAAAAAAACCCCAAAACACGTTAAAGGAGAAACTCCCCCAAGAAAATGCTGGCGAAAACTCAAAATACAGGTTTGTGACACACCGCCTCTCGACGTGCACGGCAGCGCCGTATCACTTTCCGGGTCCGACATACACTGGAGTGCAAAGGTGCCCTTTTTGGGAAGCGCGGGTAAAACCACGCCATTTCTAATACGATTTCCCCGCAGAAGCGTGGGCTGCCGGAAGAGCCGTGCGCTGTCTGCTCTGAGGCCATTTAACCGATTGCTAACGAGCGCTTGGGCCCCATGAGAGAGTTTAAAAGATAGGTCTCACTTTTACCAGCACGGATTCCAAACCTGAAATATATGGGAAGGAAAAAAAATTAAATATATATCTCTCTATATATATAAAAAAAAAACAGTATGGGACCCGTTTGTTTGTCTAAAAGAAAGGCAGAATGCACCAACCCAAACTGGAAAGTAAAAAAAAAAAAAAAAAAAAAAGAGAAAAGTCTTTGAAAGGTGATAATTACTGTTTTGGTAAATTGCTCTAACTCTTCCACACGTGACTGTGCTGTTTAAAAATCTATCAACCGATTTACTCAGCTAGATGACAACAGGGAAAAGAAAAAAAAGCGATTAAAAAAAAAAGAAAAATAATAATAAAAAGAGCGCCTTGTGCAAGGTAGCAGTTTGTGATGGCACATAAAGGGGGGGGGTTCTTGGCAGCCGCCCTGCCCTGCCCTGCCTGGGCGGGCAGCACGCAGGCAGTGCGCGGGCAGTGCTGGCGGCCAGAGGTGTTGACCGTTAGAACCTTTGGTGATGCGGAGAACACCGTCCTCGTCGCCAGCTGCTAAAATGGAGGTGTGGGCGGCTGAATAGCATCTTCGCGGTGATGCAGCGCTGCACGCAGAACACATGAATGACTGAGGGTGGTAAAAAAAAAAGGCATATTTCCCCCCCGGCTTCCACCCCGCTCCGTTCAGCCATAGAGATAAGAGTTAACATGCTGCCTTCTCCCAGCGAGGACACGGTCCTCTCTCTCCACTCCTTCAACCCAGAAAGGCCCCGAACCTTTGCTTTATAGGGCCAAAGAAAGTAGAGGTTTACTGGGTTGGTTTGAAGCTGCATGGGGTTTTTTGGCGGGCCGTCGGGCAGCCGGCCGGCTCATGTCAATGAGGTGCTGCGTTTCCCAGCCTGGTTTCATACTGCCACGGCAGCCAAGCAGCAGGATGCCATGTTTTCGGCTACCTTTCCTCTCCCTCCTGCCTTATATATATATATTTTTTTTTTCCCTGTTGGAGATTTAATGCCTCCTTAGAAAAGATAAGTTCGGTTTTTTGCACACCTTGGGGTGGCATGTTCATTTTCTGCCCACGAAATGGATCTTCTTTGGGATTTTGTACATCTTGATTTATTCTCGGGCTTATAGTTTGAAGTGGGTGCTCTTCTAAAAGGATTTATGCATAGGTTCACTATTTTTGTAGTTATGGTTTATATGATAAGCTTTTTATATTTAAAATCAATATGTAATCCTGTGGAGGAGCTTATCCTCTAAAACCCCATTTGTAAATCTATTTTAGCTTTGTTACACCGCGCAGCCACAGTATTCCATAGATTGATTAGGTTCAGCAGCAGAATCCTATCAAATGGCCTGCTCTGATGATGATGCAAACTCTTTCAGGATTGCTAGTTGACTGGAACTAAAGATAAGACCTGACTGCAATCCCCCAATGTGCTCTTTACAAAACTCGTGTTAATTTTCATCAAAGTGCTGGGCTTATTTATTATAGTGGCGAGGTTGAAGGTTTTAATACGAGAACTNTGAAGTCAATGAAGAGTAATAATTGAAAACATTTCTACTTTAATGGGAGTTTAGCAAACTCTGTCATTTTAAACCGCCCGTTGCGAGCGGTGGCGCGGGGGGGGCTTCAGCTTTCAACACTTTTTAGCTCATATACAGCCTCAGAGCTTAATCCTATTTTTGTCTGGGAGTGTGTAGCTTTTATAACAGTATTATTCTGAAATCTTCAAATTAATCGCAGCCCATATTGTAGCTTCCCAGAGCTGCCGTCAGCCTGGGGAACTCTACGTGACAGGTGTTCTAGGTAATTCGGGCTTAAAAGGCACAACAGGTAGGAATCCAATTCGACCACGGTTGCTTTTCGAAACATAAGGACGCTTCCTGAAACCGCTGCCCCGGCAGTATTTTGTGGGATAAAACCAAAATTGCAATGTCATCACATATCAAATGAGATTTAAATACTTTGTGTCACTTCGCCTTTTAACCGATTGCTACTTGACTGTATTTATTTTTAATTTTGGGGGGGTTTTTTGGGGGGGGGAATCAGACTCCTTTTCTAGGAAACAAGAGAGTATTTCTGCCAACAAGTTTTCCTGTGACGTAGTTCAAACACTAGTAATAAGCAAATGAAGAAACAAACAAACAAACAAAAAAAACCAACCCAGTTTTGTTCCATGAAGTTTCTCGTGTGATGTTATTTACCCCACGGGGCTATAAAAAAACTGTAGCATTTGGAAAGGGACTTTTTACCGGAGGTAGTGAAGGACTGAGCAAAACCTCTCGTGAAATGGTTTCACTGATGTTTGCTGTTTCGAAAGCTAAAATTGCTGCTGAAACTGGAGAAGTAGGGGGTGAAGAAAAAAAAAATTAAAGAGGAAAAAAAAAAAGAAAGAATCAAAACAAACGAAAAACCCACCTAGGTTTTAAAAATAAGCTTTCCAACTAAGTGAAAACTGTCAAAATTGCAAAATAATTAAACCAAGTCCAGGTAAAGATGGGGTTTTTCAGGTCCCTTTTCATTGAGACCGTCGTGTGCCCAGATGTGCTGGGGAGCGAGTTATCAGCGGGAGCCCGGGGAGGGGGGGGCGGACAAGTTGGGGGCCACGTCTGGGGGTTGGGGGGGAGAAGCAAAGCCNGTGGGGGGGTGTGGGCAGGGCGGGGGGGTTGGGGGAAGGCTTTATTTCAGTGGGTAAAAGCCTGCGGGTTTTGGGGGGAAAGCTCTTGACTCGCGGAATGGTGCGTTTGAAACGGGTGGGACGGTAAAAGCCTTCCCCGAATGGAGCAAAAGGGGAAGCGGCGGTGGACATGGAGAGACCGCGTGGAAAATTAGCACCTAAAAGGCTGCTCCCCAAATTAACACGGCTCTGTGCGTGGGGAGAAATGGCTGCGCTGGGCCAGTCACTTTGGCTGGTAGCCGCGGCCACCTGGGAAATGGTTTCCTTGCCAAGGGTGGAAGGAAGGGGAAGCAACACATTTGAAAAAGGAAAAGAGAGAGAGAGAAGGAGAGAGGAGGGGGAAAAGGGAAAGAAAGAGGAAAGAACGAAGGAGAAAAGGGAAAAGAAAGAGGAGATAAAAGAGAAAGCAGAAAAAAAGAAAAAAGAAAGAGGAAATGAAAGAAAAAGAAGGAGAAAAAGGAAAAGAAAGGAAAGAAATGCCTAGGAAAGAAAAAGAAAAAGGAAAAGGAAAAGGAAAAGAGAAAGGAGGAGAAAAGGAAAAGAAGAAAAGAAAGAGAAGAAGAAAAGGGAAAAGAAAGAGAAAGAGGGAGAAAAAGGAAAAGAAAGGGGAAATGAAAGAGAAAAAGGAGAAAAAGGAAAAGAAAGGAAATGAAAGAGAAAAAGAAGAAGGAAAAGAAAGAAAAATAAAGATAAAAAGAAAAAGAAAGGAAAAAGAAAAAGGAAAAGAAAGATGAAATGAAAAAGGAGGAAGGAGAAAAAAGGAAGAGGAAAAGAAAGAGAAAAAGAAGGCTATAAAGAAAGAGAAAAAAAGAGAGAAAAAGAAGGAAAAAAAGGAAAAGAAAGAGAAAAGGGAAGAGGAAAAGAAAAACTCCGGGGAAGTTTTGGCAGTGCCCGTCCAGGCCGATGCTGCGGGCAGGGATGCAGGTCGCTGCTGTGTGTGTTGGCCTCTCCTAAGTTTGTCCCGCACACACGTGTGGGGTTTTTCCCTGCCCGCGTCGTGGGGGGAACCTGTAAGTCGCTGGTGGGCCCATGGGCCCAGGCGCGAAGGCGGAGGGCGGCGAGAAAAGCAGTTACACGCAGCCCTGCCTTCGCCGCAGCTCTTCCAACCTTCCTCGCATGATGCTGCATCTCATTTTTAATTTGTCCATACAAGGCTGAATTCCCTCTAGCACCACTTGCTTCCCGAAAAAGCTGCTGAGCAGTTGAATAAATTTGGCTTTGGAGGATGGGGAGGGGTTTGGGGGGCGGGGG
>VUYV01000183.1:1101359-1275070 GCA_008711295.1 Anarhynchus alexandrinus | reverse complement strand
TTTTTTTACTTTTTATGCTCAATTCAGAGCCGCTGCCGAAGCCCCGCTCTAGCAGCACGGTATAGGAGCATTTCTACCAATTTCAGCGAGAGCCCTGCAGGCAGACAGCTTGCAGGGACAGGCTCGGGGAGTTTCAGGAAGCTGCAAAATAGAGTAAATAATAATAAGCAGAAATAAAAAAATAAATCAGAAATGCATTACCTGCTCTGAAGGAACTGCTCTCAAATTTCCTTCGGGGAAAAAAAAAAAAAAAAGAGAAGAGCACCACGTTATTTACATTCTGTTGAACTCACTGAAAAACCCAAACAAACAAGGGTACGGTATTAGGTAACTCTTTCATTTTTTGATAGGACACAGCTATACTATATCCTGTTATTCAATGGATGAATTAAAATATTTAATATATTGCTTATACAAGTCTATACATGTAGGATACGTATATTCACTCAAACGCTACACCAAGTGAAAGCAACCACCATTTTTGTGGATAGGGCAGCGTGGAGACACGAGCCCAGCCATAAATCAGGGTTCCCGCATCTTCCCGGCTCAGTGCGGAGCCGCTGGCAGGAGCGAGATGCAAACATTGTGAGGGACCCCGTGCTGTGTCTCGGGAGGGTTTTGCTGTCAGGTTGCTGCTGGAGGTGCTTGAGGATGAGGCTTCGTGTTACGGCTTGAGCTGAATTAACAGCTGCCAACAACGTCTAGAAGTACTGCTGCAGGTGATGCGCTTCTGCCCCTCACTTAGTGCCGTCTGGGGTGTCCTCTGATCCCCGAGCAATGCACTTGGCTTCAGGGGGGGATGGACAAAAGCCCACAGGAAAGAAAACAAATTTCTTTTTTTATTATTATTATTTTTTTTCTTTCCACTTGGGTTAATATGTGTGATCCCATAAATGTGGGTGGAAGGCGGCGGTGAGGGGGAGGCAGGACCTTCCCGTGTCGATGGTGGCAAGCTGCTGGTTCGGCATCGCTGTAACGTGGAAGCTCACCCATAGCCGGCTCGCTTGAAACTCTTCGGTTTCGGTCGTGGCTATGGGAACTGCGGTTATGCGTGGACTTTCCATGCCTGAAGACTGGCTCGGTTCCTACAGACCTGCCAGTATAGTGATGGGACACCCAGACAAGGCAGAAGATAAAAATCCTAGTCTCACCCCTTGTGCAAATATTCTTACCTACCCCTGCCTGGCTGACTTTACAGGACGACTCTGTAACCATGACTTTCTAATGCCTCACTACTCCTCTATTATAGCGTTCCACTCCTTTGAACATGCTCTGATGGAGATACCGAATGCTGCCGAGGCCGGACAGTTGGGTCCGTTTGCTCCAGAACCCCCTGGAGAAGCAGCAGCGTAAAATGCTGCTTCATGGACCAACGTGACTGGTGGGGCTCTGCTGCTGGACCCGGTCATCGCGTGCACCCAGCAACAACCGAAACTAATCAATGCTTCGCCCGTCTGTTAAATAGCACTGCAAGATGAGGAGATTCATACAATCGGGCGATTTATTCTATATCGCAAGCGCAGGTAGCCAAGTCCTCCTGCCAAGTATACACAAAACAAGTGTGTGTCGCAATGCCACTGCCTTACTTCTCTTCCTAGATCCAAGTTCTTTCTCAAGATACCATTCACCATTATTTCTAGTTTCATCCCCTTGTGCATATTTAAAAGCAATTCCTTCGCTTACCTTCCCGGCTGCTGGACAAGGGTTTCTCCATGGGGGTCATGGTGGTGCCACCATCCGCTCCAGGCTTGAGCTCGGTGTCCTCTGCCTGCCTGCGCCTGGTGGGTCTTTGAAAACAAAAGAGAAGCGATGGGAGGGGAGGGAGCAAGGACTGAAGAATTGGGGAGACATTGCAGAGCGGGGCAGAGCTGTTTCGTTTGTTTTTTACCTTTTCAAGCGCCTGCGTAATTTCCTGGCCACAAACCGTAGCTCTTTTTTATCAGTTTGTTGACTGAGCATCACTAGGATCACGCATGTGGCCGTGCAGTTGCCCCAGCACTGTCCCCAACATTCAAAGCCGTGGTGTTTTTTGGAACAGGGAAGGTTTTGTCAGGCAGGACAGACCGGGGGACGTGTGATGCAGGCAGTGGGTGCCAGGCACCGTGGCAGCCCTGCAGGGAGGCGGTGGGGCGGATGCTGGGAGAGGAGGATGGCAGACCCAAAAGGCAGCGCTGATTTTCTGCGAATTTTTTTTTTTTTTTTTGGTCGTTAAACCCTGTCCCCACAGCACTTCCATCACCGAAATCCAAGCCATGAAGGAGCTCCAGGGAGGAAAACACCAGTGATGCATTATGGAAAATGCAGATGGATTTTATTTTTTTTTTAATTTTTTTTTTTTTAAGGTTTTGCTCGTCTCGATTTCTTCACTCATCATTAATCTCTGCTTACGTAGGCGTGTGGAACGGCAATCCATTCCCAAGGTAGTGGAACTGGAAATTTGGAGGTTATCTTGTGCTATCTTGCTGCTCGTCCTGCCATCCACAAACTGCCGAGTGCCCAGCGAAGTCCCAGGGAGCGCTGTCTTTGGTAAGAACGAGTCGAACAGAGAAAAAAACCCAACCCTAAACATCTCAAGCCAGGCCAACTCGACCCCCTTTTGGGGGGGATTCTCGTCATTTGGGTGGCTTTTCCTCCTCCATGGACGTAGTCACATTTGACTCGAGCAGTGTTTTCCTCGAGGGTGGCTTTCAGATATGAAACTGTCGTCGTGAGAATGAAAACGTGAATGCTTTTTTTATGCAGCACCCGATTTGTTAACCACCACAGTGCAATACCTGGCTGGGCTTTGATAATACAAATAACACATTCTGGGCATAAAAAAAGACCTTTATTACTGGCGAGAACACAAATAATTGAAGAAAAAGCTCAGATTTTCCCTGCGCCTTCGGCTTCATGCTACCTGTTGGGTGACAGCTCTGCAAGCAGCTGGGCATCTGTAAAGCGACTCCCCTCATCAGCTTTCCCGAGACATTTTTAAGCTGCTGTAATGCAACTCTCCCATCACGCTAAGCTTTATTGGTTTAGCAAAAGAAACTAAGAAACTTCATTGGAGACCAGATTATGCTGGTTGCAAAAACGGAGGGATTCTTCTGCTCTTCGACCCCAGTATCTCCTCTGTAGTGTCTTGAACAGCTTTCTTACACACAGCCTCGGATTCTGCCAAGACCTGCAAATTGCTTTTTTTTTTTGGCTGCCAAATTGCCATAACCCTTCTATTTTTATGTTTTTAAAAGAGCTTAAACCCTTCCATCCTCTTTGGACGTGTCTTTAAAATTGACCAGGACTGGGAGGATTTCATGTATATCCGAAGGCTTAGAAGAAGATGTTACTTCTACTGAGCTGCTAGTTTTACAGTCAACAGACACAAAAAGCCCGGCGGGGATAAAAGGAACTTAACCAGTTCTGTCTAATGCATATAAATCTACCTAAGAGCTCAAGGCACTGGAAGTACTCAATGTGCTACATTTATCTGAGTCTAAGATACAGAAATGGGTCTTCAGCCCACATGCCACATGTCCCATTTCGATGCCAAGTTAATATGAATTAAGAGACTGAGATGAATAAACAAGGTCAGTCTGGGCCGGGCCAAGTTGAATCAATGTAAAATAATTGTCAGTATTTTCTGTCAGCAATGCTGGTTTATCTTGGCTCGGGATTCTCGGTGCTATAGATTATAAAATGTTTTCAGTGGAACAGTTGGCAGACATTTTATTGATTTTTCTTTGTTTTGTGAATGCTGGAAAAATTTCCATTAAGTATACACGCTGCTCATGTGACGAAGCCAAATTGCTTTTTCAAACTTTTCCTCCTTCAAGTGTGCTAATGCGTTAATACATTAGCAGTCTAATTTAATCAAGAGGACCTTTGTCTGGAATCAAGAGGCCATGGAGTGCACCTTGACGCATCTCGAGCACGAAGAGTTAATTTTTTATTTTCAAGGTATTTTCATTAATCACCGACTGATTAATTTGCCCAACACCCCTTTGGAGTTGGTAAACAATTCTCCCAGTTTTACAGATGGGGAAACTGAGAGTGCAACTTCGCGCAGAGCCACATGTATTTGCCTGCCGTCGCCGTTCTTGATGCACGTGAAGCTCCCGTTGCCTTCACCGGGGCTGAGCAACGGCGAAGAATGAGAGGGGAGGCTGCAGCAACCGGGCAGGATTAGCACTGCTGAGCTGCTGGATCCCACTTCCACCATGAATTTCCTACACCGCATCACCACATCCCCGCAGCACGCCTCTTAATGGGGTTACTTTGGAACCGAAAATTGCCAGGGCAGATAGAGCAGCTTGTAGGATTATGCCTGGACCTGTGGCAGACAGTATTTCTCAGCCTATGTTCCTGCTATTTTAAGAGCAGGTTCGCTTCCTGGCTAAAGAGGACTTTTGAAAAAAGATAATTGATGGTAGATGAACAAACAGAAGTGCCACAATGGTGGTGAATGCTTATTTTGTTTAATTGCACGAAACAATGGAGTAAGAATAAAGAAATCTGTTTAATGTTTTTTTTTTACGTGACACACAAAAGGGGATGCAGTGGCATAACTCTAATTCTCTCCCTCTTTATGCTGATTTAATAACCAACATATAAAGAGATGAAACACTGTCGTGCAGTTGTCTCTTAATGCTTCCTGAGGTTTGATCAGTGATGACACAGATTCAAAATACACAAACATGCTTCTGAGCTTAAACAAAAACCTTGTAGAGCTGTAGAAATATGTGCATTTTTAAGTACACAAGCAACAAGAAAGTTGTATCATAAAAATCACTGTGATGATATATACTTTTGACTCCTATCCTAATCACTTGCATTAAAATAAGAGACATCCTAATTAAAACAGGAGTAGTTCTGGTTGAGGGGATGGGGACAAGGAAGATGGATAATAAGCTAAAAAAAACCAACCCAACCCAGCTTCACACACAACCTGACACCACCAACAAGTGCAAGATATTTAAACCCACAATGCATTATGGTGAGGAAGCAGAACGACACACTGGTGGGGTGGGAGCCCACACTGCGGTTACCGATGCCAATGGCAGAAGAGTGACTGCAGCCATAGCTCTGTGCTGACTCTTACATGCCGGATTCTGGCACGGTCGCAGGCACTCACCAGTTGACTCATCCAGAAACAAGCTGTCCCAACAGGGAGTTGACCAGTTCCTTTAACGCGCTGCCGAGAGGATGAGTGTGCTGCCTTGGTCCATACCTGGTCCAACAGCGTCCATACCTTCTGACAATGTTTTCCTCATTTACAGGCAGCAAAAGGGTTACGCTGATCAAAACGTTTCCACAAATAGATAACAAGAATACTGAGAGGACAAGAACTGCTAGGCTATAACATATGGGACACTTGGAAGGAGAGAATGGCCATGGTCAACGGTAAATGTAAGACAGAGATGAGAGCTTTGTCTTGTAAAATTATTCACCGAACTGTGCATTGTTGGTGGTATTTAACTGTCCTGTTCATGTCAGAGTGAAAGAAATAACGCAGCAAATAAAATGCCTCTATCTGGAGTGCCGTCCTGAAATCTTTATTGCCTATAACTTACTCTGTGTATGCGTGCACAGTTCAGAAAGTTGACTACCGTTCTGCACCCACAGCCACACTATTGCTACTTTCATAAAATGTCATGGAGTTAAGCCAATTTTCTTCGTCTGTTAAACATACTTTAGTCTCAGACTAAGTTCTCTGCTCCCTGACTGTTAAGAGGAGAGGCCAGACTCTGCCTAGAATAAGTTCTCAGAGAGATAAACCCTTGACACTCTTTTATGAATGATCATTTTGGTTCCAGCCTTTTCCATCCCCATCTCCATCCCAGGCTACGGGTTTCTTTGCTAGGCAGAGCAGCAAAGGAGATGACGATGGGAAGAGTTAATTGCAGTGATTTGTTAATTGTGCAGCCTGAAAACTGGGCTTCTGTTACGCATATGCAGACATTAGGCTACCCGAAGGGTGTCAGTAACAAGGTTTATTAAGTAAGTTATACAGAAATGTCTTCTGCTTGCCTTCACAGATTGCCCAGGGCTTCTCCCTAGGTGTAATTCATGAGATACGCCTCAGCTGTCCCAAAACAAAGGTTCTGTCAAAGCTGAAATACAGGAAAGAGAGAAGTCCAGGTATACGCTAGAGATGAGCTTCCAGAAACTTGGGTGAGATACAGATTTGGGACAGTATCTGGGTCTGACAGGGGTGGTAGTGTTAGAAATGCAGTAACGTAGGTTCATGGGTTTGGTGTGACCAGCTGGTACAAAGATGTAAAGCCAAGGCAGATGAACAGAAGTCTCTGGGAAAGACGAAAGAGTCAAGTACCTGCCTATCTTGCTGAACACCTGCGAAGTCCCATCATGGTGTCTTACGGAGATTAGGGGAACCACTGCTACCCTGGAGACAGCAGAGCCTGGGAGTACTCTCATCTGCACTTGAATTCATGCAGGCCAAGTGCACATGAGCGGTGCTACTGGCTTTGTATAGATAAGGTTGTGGGGTTTTTATTGCAAGACTAACAACATTGAAAACGGAGTCTTGACTTGCAACGAACAGATTGATTGTAGGTTGGAAGGGAGCTCTGGAGGTCATCCAGCCCAACCCTCTTCTCAAAGCAGGTTCAACTGTTAAGTTAGATCCAACTTCAAGGTCGCTTTGGCTCAGGTCTGTGACCCAGCAGGGACTTGTGGTGGATATCAGCAGAAACAAGCCATCAGCCCCGGCAAAAATTCAGAAAGAGGAGCAGTACATTCCCTCGCATTAAACTTGGAGCAATGCTCAGGAGTCCAGATTTGAGCTGACTCTTGTCACATCACCAGAAAGGTGATGCTGTAGGAAGTCACAGTACGCCAGCATGCAGGGGAACGAAGCAAACAAAAGCTCTAGACTAACCTTGCTCCCCAGACTACAAATCAAGTCCTCAGAGACAACATCTCATGGATTTAAATGATGCTGAGGAGGTAAATCAACAAGTTGCCTACAGTAATATATATAAAGTGCGGCTGAAGTGACTTGGCCAAGACAGGAGGCTGTATTGGCATGGGGTTAGGGAACAGGGAAGAACAGTAGTAAATCTACTACAGAAATGGAATTTTTCTTCTTTCATTTTTCTTGAGGGGAAAGACTTAAGAAGAAAATAGGAAATGATTCAGGATGTACGTTTATCTCACTGGTGAGCAGAATACATAAACACTGAAGACTAGCGTTAAACAGCATGAGAAATGGAGAAAGTCAATAAATGAAACAAAAAAATGACCAAGCTAACGAACAATGAAGGGCCTTTACAGGAGGGAGAATGAGTCCTGATTATTGATTTTGAAACCACAGGTAGTGGTTGGAGGCTGGGAAGAAATGGACAGTAGAAATGTCAGATATGAATTTGTGATGTGGGAAATCAGTTAGAATAATAATAATGTTGCTGTGCACTTACTAAGACACTCAGCTGCAAGCACCATACAGCTGCGATTTCATAAACTTTGCTGCATTTCAGTAAGGCAGCGGCATCACCATTTTTCGAGTGGATTCACTGAAGCAGCAGAAAGCAAATACGATTTAATTTTGGGTTTGCACGTTGGATCAATTTAAAGAAATTTCCTCAAGTGCTGCATAACCACCTGCCCATTATAAATTATGTCCTCTGCCAATGCCTCAGATCAGGCAGCCAAATCTCTAGTATAGAATAGAATAGAATAGAATAGAATAGAACGGAACAGAATAGAGCAGAACAGAATAGACTAGACTATTTCAGTTGGAAGGGACCTACAATGATCATCTAGTCCAACTGCCTGACCAATTCAAGGCTGACCAAAAGTTAAAGCACGTTATTAAGAGCATCGTCCAAATGGTTCTTACACACTGACAAGCTTGGGGCATCAACCACGTCTGTAGGAAGCCTGTTCCAGTGTTTGACCACCCTCTCAGTAAAGAAACACTTCCTAATGTCCAGTCTAAACGTCCCCTGGCACAGCTTTGAATCATCCCCACATGTCCTGTCCCTGGATCCCAGGGAGAAGAGCTCAGCACCTCCTCCACATCCCCTCCTCAGGAACCTGCAGAGAGCCATGGAGTCACTCCTCAGCCTCCTTTTCTCCAAACTACACAAACCCAGAGCCCTCAGCCACTCCTCACAAGACACTCCTTCCAGTTCTTCACCAGAATTGTTGCCCTCCTCTGGACGCATTCAAGGACCTTCACACCCTTCTTAAATGATGGAGCCCAGAACTGCTCAAAGTGAGGCCACACCAATGCTGAATAGAGCGGGACAATCACCTCTTTTGACTGGCTGGTTATGCTGTGTTCGATGTACCCCAGGACACGGGTTGCCCTCGTGGCTACCAGGACATGCTGCTGGCTCATACTGAGTCCTCTGTCAACCAGCACCCCCAGACCCCTTTCTGCAGGGCTACTCTCCAGCCACTCCTCTCCCAGTTTATACTACGTTATTCCGTCCTAGGTGCAGGATCTGGCGTTTCATCCCATTAGTCATAGCCCAGTGCTCCAGTCTTGGCCAGGGAGAAGAAACATTGCAACAACTGCAAACTAAGAACGTCCTTATTTATGTAGGTTCCTAACACCCGAACCCTTCCTCCCTTCCCACAATTTCTTCACATAGAATCATAGAATCACAGAGTGGTTTAGGTTGGAAAGGACCTTGAAGATCATCGAGTTGCACCCCCCCTGCCATGGGCAGGGACGCCTCCCACCAGACAAGGTTTCCCAAGGCCACATCCAACCTGGCCTTGAACACCTCCAGGGATGGGGCCTCAACAACCGCTCTGGGCAACCTGGGCCAGTGCCTCACCACACTCAAAGTGAAAAATTTCTTCCTGATATCTAATCTAAATCTCCCCTCTTCCAGTTTAAAGCCATTCCCCCTCATCCTATCACTATATGCCCTTGTAAAAAGTCCCTCTCCAGCTTTCTTGTAGGTGCCCTTTAGGGACTGGAAGGCCACAGTAAGATCTCCCCGGAGCCTTCTCTTCTCCAGGCTGAACACCCCCAGCTCTCTCAGCCTCTTCTCATAGGAGAGGTGCTCCAGCCCTCAGATCATCCTCATAGCCTCCTCTGGACCCACTCCAACAGGTCCATGTCCTTCTTGATGTTGGGGGCTCCAGAGCTGGATGCAGTACTCCAGGTGGCGTCTCACGAGAGTGGAGTAGAGGGGCAGAATCACCTCCCCAATCACCCTCCCACATGAAGAAGTCTGATGCAGTCTTGGCAGCAGATGTATTACGGGAAACAAACTCTGTGAAACCGGAGGCAAAACACAACCCACAGTTACATGCCTGTAACCGTCTGTGTTGGGTTTTGGTTTGTTTTGGTTTGTTTTTTTTTAAGCACAGAGAAGAGGTTGTTGGAGTCACCTGTGCCTCGGCAGGTGACCTTCCCAGCCAGCTAGGACAACACACATTTAAAACCCCAATTCGTGTCGGCAGGCTTCGAGCCACTGCGGCCAGCCAGGGGAGCCCTGAGAAGTTCTCCTTCACAGCAAAAAAAATAATCCGGGCGCTGCCGGGGGAGGTCAGCTCGCGCACACTGGGTGTCAGCAGGTGGAGGAGCTGGTCGCGTGGGTGGGGAGCTTGCTTGCTACTCACCAACCTGGCAAGAGGCAAACAAAAGTCCTTGGGAAATCCCAGCAGTTTCTGCAGCTCCGGCGATTGCATGGAGCCACTCAGCAACTTTTGGTGACCCACCGGGGCTGGCAGAGGCAAAAGCCGTCAAGCCGGGGAGCCCGGGAGTAGGAGGGAAGTTGAACTCTGCAATCTCTCTCCCAAGATGCCTGATGAAGGCATCCGCGGCACTGCCAGAGACAGGTGAGTCATAGCAACCTCTGAAAGGGAAAAGGTGAGCTGAAGGGAGGACAGCGTGTTTATGCCTTTGGATTGGAGGCATGTTGGGATTAGTCTCTGCTCTAGTGCTCTGTTAAAGGAGCTCCTTTTATTGGAGCCCTTGGGAAGTCCTCTGTAGTCAATACCGTCTCCAGCACGACCTTGCTGCCTTTATTACTTGCCCATATCAACAGAGCGCTATCTCCACCCCCAACGTTGAGAGAATAATTATGCACTATATTTTTAAAAGCAGGTCCTGTCTCTGAATCCATTAGATATCTCTGACAGTGTTCTGTATCCTAAAAATTGTAGACTATGTATAAAATAATTATTTCACTAGTAGTGCGCAGCCGGTGTAATAGATATTATATCCAATACTGCAAAAGCTCAATCTCCTCGTGTGAGGAAAGGCAGAAAACTAGGTAATATCCAGCTTTCCAGAAGGAGAAAGAAATGTGTTTCTTGCCCACACGAAGAGTGTTCAGCACAGTTATAGACAAATGGATGATTTGTCAATGTGGAAGTTCAATGTTGTACTCACACCAGATTTACTAAAAATGTTCCCACATACAGTGGGCATAGAAAATAAAAATAAACGCATCTATATACTCACTGGGAACAAATAATTGGGTTTTTTTCTATCAAGAGTACACGAAGAAAAATAAGAGAAATAAACACTTTTTAAATCTCTGCAGAGATTCATTGTGTTTTCCCATCCGTTGCAAGGCTGTGCGCTGGTTCACCAGCAACAAAAGCATACACGCACTTGAAAAAAATCCACAGTCTTCAGAACTGTTGTTTCTCTCCTAACAGGTTAAGTTCTGGGTTTTAATCAACTCTTGAAAGATCATCAACAGGGCTGTTGATCACAAGGTAGTGCTGAGCTTATAGAAAGCTGTAAAGATTGTGCTAGTTTTTAAAAAGTTCTGTTTGTCATTGTTAATTTGCTGCATTTCCACTGATGAATTTCTTCTGCACACTCATCGAAGACGGCTGCATTTGCCCAATTGTTTTAATTTGAAAACAGTTGTGCTAGTGCATGTTAAATGCTCGCAAACTGTCTGTTTCTGGAGATTGCTTTGTGTCCACGCCACATCCTTCTGGCCTCCAAGTTTTCCTTATTTCCTGCTTAGTGTCTTAATGTTTTATTGCCTTTGCGGTCATGATGTAGGTGACAACTGATGTTGTTGGGAAAGTTCAGAATATCAAACATACATTTCAAAAGTATTTTCATTAATTGTTCCCCCCCTCCCTTCCATTCTCTGCTACAGAAATACAGGATTTTCCTTGGCCTTAAGAAATGCCTTTAACAGATGCCCGAGTTGCCCGTGTGCCTTTTCTTGTGCCACTCACCTGCGGGCGCAGCCCTGTGCTGGCGGTCCGATGGCTGGACTGGGAGCAGGTGGGTCACGCTCTCCTCCGCGCTCTGAAGGTCGGTCAACGAAAGCTTCATGAGATGCGCCTTCTTCATCTGACTGCCCCAGAAGTCCTGTTAAGATGAATCAAGATATGGTATCAGGCTTACTTAATGTAAAAGCACCAATCAAGCTGATGATTCCTTGGCTTAGATGTCAATAAGGACATGGGTGTCTTCTCTTGTAATGGATCAAATCGAATGGAAAACCATGTGCTTGTAGAGCTTTCACTCTTGACTTTCGCCCTTGAAAAGATGGCCAAGTAGCTAATGACCAGCAACAATAACGCATCCAAGAGTTTTTGGAAGGGAGTGAGTGAGTGTGTGTTGGCTTTAGCTTAGGAGGAAATGTCTTCACTAAACTGTCAACTACAGAAGGTCTAGCTGGCTGCCAAAGGCTGCTGTGTGTGAATATTTCGCTGTCACCATATGGATCAAAGTCTTATCAGTTGGACTGTTCCCCCACAAGATGCATGTGTAACTCTTTCCTTTAAAAATAAAGACTTTCCTTAGCTTTGTTTCAAAATATTTTGCTTGACAATCAAGACCTGAAGTTTTCAAGTAGGTGAAGGAGGAGCCTCCAATTCCCAAGTTCCAGTCTGAGCCCTTTGGGGAAGGAAATTGTTTGAAAATACCCAAACAACTGAAAAATATAGAGGAGGAATTGCATATTCTAGGTGTCTAGGTGTGACACTTAGAATAAATAAATAAAAAAAATAATCAAACCCCAGGCTAGCAGAGTTTGGATTAAGGAAAAAAATCCTGTTACAGATAAAGACTTTAAAAGATTTTTCTCAAAATCGTAAGACCCTTTTGCGTTTTTTCTTTTTTAATCCTGTGTTTCTCCCCTTGTTCTCTGCCTTCCCGCATCCTGTAGAAGCTAATCTGCACGATACCCATGGCAACACCATGGGCAGTGTGAGCAATATAATGCTTTTGCGAGTGTACTGCTAGTTTACATTTTGGCCGGAGACCCAGAATGCTTAGGAGGGCAAATCTACTTGTAAGCGTTGCCAAATCTCCGAGTCCTATAAAGCTAATGCCGTTAAGATTGCTGCGGACTATTTCTACTCTTCATGCTACCTAAATATTATTAGCATCTGCTGTGCGAGAGAGGGTGAAGTTTGGCAACCGATTTGGCTTTCTTAGGCAACTGATATTCTCCGCCTGCACTGCCGTTCCCTATGTGCGGAGAATCACGGAAAACAACCAACTCGGTTAGGGGCAACACACCTCCAAGCAAGCACACCGCGTTGCAGTAAATAAAGGAGATAAACCAGCCCTGGTGCAATTTCTCCTCTACCTTGAATAAAAAAATCCAAAGGGAAAAAATGGAGGGGAGAAAACAGGTGTATGAGCATTGCTCTATGTCCAGAAAACTCAAATCAAGGACAAGTGAAGTAGGTTTCTCTGGAGATGTCTCCTTGGAGCCTGTTGCAGCGTGAGCAGCCAAGAGAAGGAGGGGAACATAGGCGCAGGAGAAACTGCTTTTGGTGTGCGTGAAGAACTCTGGGAAAGGGCTTAAACAAAATTCCTGTTGATGTATGTGTAGGCAAAATCCACCACAGCTCTTGCGGGGCAAACTTTGATAGCCTCTGCTTGAGGACATGGCTCTCACTACCATGCTTCCACCTGGGAACCGAGTCGTCAGTCCTGAAGAGTCTCTTTTCACTTGGACTTAGCTTTTAAGGAGGGAAATCTTAAACTTGTTAGTTTTCTAAATGCCAAAGCTAAGACGTACAGTGTGAGTCAAGCTGGTGTAATTAATCTTTTTTTCTTTTTTCACCTACTCAACAATGTCTAAGGCCTACACAACTTATCCCCGTAAAGTTACAGGCTTTCACCAATATACGATGTCCATGGCTTCTCCTCAGACATCGCTCCCGAGGCTGACCCAGCTCCAAGGAGCGGTGGCATTGCAGAACGTCAAATGCCGAGACAGGAGTGTGTATTGAGAAAGGAGACGAAATAGGCTTGGGTCAGCTTTATCTCGATCTCTTTCCATCACAGTGTTAATTTGCATTTTCTCGTACCCACTGAGAACCAGATCTGAATAAATCGCAGCCCTCTCATGTCGATTGCTTCAGTGTAGCTCATGCCCATGCTCTGCGTGGGACCTGGCAGGTTTGTAAGGTGGAGTGGGCTATGATTTGGATGTATCCAGTCCTCATGTGGCATATTTCTAATACATGAACGTTATGAGCAATTATAACCATGGCCACCGACTGTGGATGCCGCACAGTTACGCCTCGGTAAATGATGCTACTGGATCCATAGGAACCTCCCGGAAAACAGAGCAGTGTGTCATATGCAAGTACACTTGTAGGCAAAATTGGGGGATGAGGAGGGTTCTTACCCACGGGAGCACAAATAGATTTCTTTGCACTTTCATATCTAAATTAAATACCTAAAACTGACCTCAAGTTATGAGGACTGAGCCTATTCGAGTCTGGGTATACAGCTGCAGTGTTGCAGTAGAATGTTAGATAGGATCAGATGCCAGGAGCCGTTCAAAGCCACAAAACCACCTGATAGGAGCTCCAGAGTAAAGAAATAAACATTTTTGTTGTGGGGCATTGGACCGTGTTCCCTGTGAGAAGTGCTACAGCAGGAAAAAAACCAAATGCGCGAGGAACACTGTTTAAACAACACAGCCCTTCCCAAACCAGAGGCAATGTATCCCACATTTAATTAAAAAGGGGAGGATTTTGGCAACAACGCCACAGAGGGTGGGAGAGGGTGGTGGTCCTCACATCTAGATGAGGGCTCAGGCTGGGGTTTGGTGCTTGATAACGACTCTACTTTGTGCTAGCGTCGGAGGTATCACAAGGTGCACTGAAGATTTTGTGTTTAGGTAATCCGGGATCTTCCTTCAGCTTTATTGCACAATAAACTCTCGCTGTTTTTAATTCTACCCTAGTATTTGCTTATCATGTTAGGATCTGGGGATTTGAATCTGAATTTGAATTTTAAAAACCTGAGCGCTGGTATTGTGTCTAACATTGTTGTTTCATCACTGAAGCCATTTATCAGATGCAATAATATGAATCATATTGCGCTAAAAACCTTTATCTACAAAATCCCATTTGTCATGATCAATATTAGGATAATGTTTTACGTACACCCCTCCCCCCCCCCCGCACCCTCTGCAAAAGGTACATTCTGCATTTCCAAAATTTGCTGATAGCTGCTATTGCCACATCTGGCGTCCGTCTAAAACCCCCAAATACGTTGCTTTACAAGTCTGCTAAAAAGTTTTCCTACGGTTTAATGAGTGGGATGCTCTCTGAACACTGCGCAGGTGATGAGATCTCATGCCTTCCCTGCTCGTAGACGTGTCAGGATTTAACCGTATCTATTCTCTTTTGGATTTGTGTCTGCAAATCAGAAGCTGTTTTCATTCTCCAGTGTCCTCCACTGGGCTTTTGGGGATAAAAACACTTTTTAAAACAGGCGATCCCATGGTAAAATGAAAATCTCCTTTTAATATTGTTTGCAAAATTGACAGCTCTACTTAACAGAAGCCATTAAATTATTTACAAAGCAGCAGCCGCTCTTGTAAAAATATAGCCCTTTTTTTTTTTTTTTTTGCATGCAAAATAAACTAGTTGATAAGCGAGAGATAAGACATTTGACTTTTTCTTTGTGTGCCCAGCGTGGTATGCAGAGCCAATTCTGTACAATCTGATGTTTACAGAGCAATCGTAACGTGCGACCTCCTTAGGCAACCGGGACACAAGAAGCCTTTAAAACGCTGAAGCAAGCATTTAATCAGAACTCTTCGTGCTGATCTTTGAAAAATTCAATAAGTTCAAAAAATGTAACTCCTTCTAAAGATAAAATATCAGCTTTTTGCTTCAGGAGTTGCAAATGTATCCCAATGAACTCCCAGTGAACCATACAGACTTCAGACATACCGTGCTCTTTTTTTTTTTTTAAAAAAAAAGAAGTAAATAGTAGAGTTTTTCTGAGATAAACAAATCGAGGGTTGGAAGAAATGCAAATGGTTAAGCAAAGCGAGTGCTGCAAAACAGTAGAGTTTAGTAATAACCCAAACAATCACACTTTTTTTCAGGCATTGAAACAAATTCTTTTGTTTTATCTGAATAGCTATTTCCACTTGAATAAGTTTATATCTCCTTGTATTATCCATTAACATTTTTTTTTAATTATCATTTATTTTTGCCTGTTGAAATCAAGCTCCCATGCTTTTGTGCGGTGATTTAGGGCTGTTTTTTTAAACTGCTGCAGGAGGTGTGACATTGAGCATGATCTCACGCATTATCAAGTTCCTCCACCTTAATTCCGTCCAAGGTCTTCTCCAACTACACGAAGGTACTTCTAAAGCCATGGGGTAAAATTCTTTTGGTATCGAAATGAGTGGGAACTTCCATTGCTGACTTGAGTCTACAATTGAGACTACAATTGTTTTCCTGAACCTGTCTTTCTAAATGAACAGATTCTAATAAAATTGTTTAGTTTAAACAAATTCCTGCAGGGAAACAGCACAGCTTTTTTTTTTATGTGTGTGGAAAAATATAACTCTAAACTCTGCTCCTTTTGGTCTAGTTTTTTCTTGGCTTCTTATTTTTAGATTATTTTTGTGTTGTTTTGCTAATTCCCAGTGTTGATGTGTTTTCATTTGACAAACATAAATTCTCAAAATATTGTTTTTAGAGTACTTTTAAAACTCATTGAGAACAGCTGTCATTGCCAAGAGAGCTGAAAAAGCTACATTAAAGCAGAATATCTCCCATTTGTGTTGTAATTTAACAATTTGATACCTGAGAAGATAAGGCACTTCAATCACTACTAAGTGGAAACAACCCTTAATGGCAGCGTAACATGTCATTATTTCACTTGTTGGATATTAGGCATATTAGTAGCAGCAAAATGGTTTCAGCGGGTGTGCCAGGAAATTTAAGAATTAAGAATAAAATTTATGTGATAAAATTATATAAGTAGTTAACATATATAAACAACTCATTTTTCTTTTTTTTTTGGAGCGTAGACAGTTATATTTCACTTAGCAGTCTTCTGCCGCTTGCAGTGAAACCTGGCTTTAAAACTTTCTGCAAATGGAAATGCCAAGCCTTTACTAGCTCAGGCTGAGATTTCAATCTCTGCTACTCATTTGCTCTGCTAGAATCATACACAAAATTAAGCTAACCACTAGATAGGCTGAATAGTTCCTTTTATATCTCCCTGCAGCCTAAGTAATGGGGTTCCTTAGGAACTGCCCCTAGCAGTGCCAATATTCTTTATTTTTTTTTTAAAAAGGCGTGTCTTACAGGGTGATCCAGATGTGGTAGTACCAAGCTAAGAAGGGTCGCCAGCTGCGAGAGAATGAAGAACCAAGGATTTGGTCCGATTCCAGGCCCTTTCACTTCAAAGGTTTGACTAGTGCCCCAGCAACAAGGATCTTGCACCTCGAGATTTTATCGAGTTTCCTGAACCAGGTGAAGTTTGCCTCGTAATCTTGGTGGCAGCAGGCGAGCGGGCTCTGCCCTCAACTGCCAACGCGCACTAACGAGCTGGAGTGCCAAGACACGACACGAGCAACCTAAGGCTGCTATTGCTCAGTAATTACAGCAGGCACAGGAGGGAGGGCATTCCTGGTGACAAGGCATTTTCTTTGCTAAGTGGTACTTTAGACCAGGATTTTTGGGTTTTTTTCTTTCTTTTTTTTTTTTTTTCATTTTAAGTGACTATCTAGAAATACCTGTTCTAAAGGAAAGCTGGGCAAAAGCTGCGGGTGAGCGCAGACGTGCCCATTGTTTGAGGCGAAGGCTGCAGTGAGGACGTGGGTGCGTGCTCCAGAGCACCCCAGCGAAAAGCATCCAGGGAAGACCTGATTATTCATTAAGTGATGCTCTAGAGACTCCACCAAGGCAAAAGCGCCTCCGGCATTGCAAGCCCCAACCCACAATGGGCAAAAGCAGGCGCTGCCGAACTTGCGTGTTCCTTCAGCTGCTCTTCGTGACGCCGCCGTACGGGGCACACCCTCCTCTTGGCACTTCCAGTCCGAAGGACCAACGTCTCCGCTCCTGGCTTCTGCCCTCCAGGCATCCAGAGCAGGGAGATGCGCCGGCCGGACTGGAGGCGGGTAGGCTCAGGGGAGAGGAAAACCATTTCACAGGGGTTAATTGAAAGAGAAATACATCTGCAAACACAAAGATGCAGAGTGGAAGCCTGCGAATAAAGGCTGCCAGCTGGAAGACGGCCAAACTGATAAAAGCCAAAAAGAAATTGAGGGTTAAATGTTTTGGATGCTGAAGGCTTGGAGTTCAAAGAGGAGCTCAAGGAAACTCCCAGCCACCGAGTCTGTACAAAGACGCTCTCGGCAAACACAAGCGTTCGGCAGAACGGCTTTATCCCAAAACAGTTTCCAAAAGGGAACGGTTCAGATGGACAGTTAAGGGATATCTTTTAGCACCTGGGAGCTCTTGTGCAAGGGAAGATGATGCCCATGGGTGAGCTACAGCTGAGGGGCAGAAGGAGTTGCTTTCCACAGGGAAATGGATGAGAATTGCATCTGCCTACGTTAGGCTGGAAGAACAACATGTGGCTGTGGATGTCTTTCCACTGCTTGGTAGAAAGAGGCAGAAGGGAGCTGCTCCTCCAGGCCAGGAGGGGTGGGAAACCAGGGCAAGGCTGGAGGTCCCTCTGCCTTCCCTGGAGCTCCTGTCTATGTCAGGAGGGGGTCACTGTACCTGAAGGCAACCCAGTTCTCACCAGGTACATAAGGATGGAGGGATTGCAACTGGGAACTCCTGCCTAAACCCCAGGGATAAAACACCACTAGAAGGGTGCTTCTGGTTAGGGTCTGCACAGGCTACTGTTGGCTAGACAGTGGATTAGGGGTAGGAAAGCCGCTTTTTTCCACTGGACCAGGAAGCTGTATTCAAAACAGAGGGTGTGACAACTGATGACGTGTGTCTCTGATATAACACCCTCCCTGCCAGGCCATTCTGGTGCTTTTTGTGACAAGGACCCTGCATCTCCATCCCTGACCCTCCCCTGGAGGCTATTCGACAGGACCACCTTGGTCTTTAGACAGCCTTTTTTTTTTTTTTTTTAAATCAGCTGAGGTCAGAATCCTTTACAAATGAGGTCTGCATCGTTATCCTGCGCTACAGAGGGGTACGAGAGTGGCGTGAGGGCAGCAAAGTGCGGCTGCCTCACGCTAAGGCTCTCAGCACAGGAATTACACTTACAGGTGGGAAAGTCCTGGTCGCGGTATCGAAACTTTTCAAGCAGGTGCATTAACTATGCCATCGCGCCGGAGCGAAGCTAGAGTTCAAGAGTTGGCTAATTGTATCTCTCTCAAAAAGGAATTGCCTCAGACCAGTTAATTTGTCAAGATAACGAATTGCAGCAGTTCTCCTCATTTGGAGCCGGGCCACTAACACTGATCTGAACTGTATTTAAACTCTTGATGACAGAGACTGAAAGAGATATTGCAATACTGGAGGTACAGGTTCCTAAAGCAAAACTGCATGTACAGCTGGAGTTGAGAGGCAGCAAGGGCATGCGAGTACACATCCTGCATATCCCTTAGATATGAAGAAATTCCCCGGGGCACCGACTCTGGTGCCTCGGCAGGCAGAGTTCATCTTGAATCTTGGGGAGTGATTGAGGTCCAAAAAGGATAACATGGTACCCATCAAGCCTTGATTTCTGCAATACGAGATAACACGAGCAGAATTTTCAAAACACCCTTCCAAAAAAAAAAAAAAAGAAACAAATGCCAGAAGTCCTGATTTGAAGTTGCCGCCATGGTTTTCAGGTAACCTGCTGCGATTGCCATGGCACTGCGTTCTCCCAAGCTGCAGGTCGCTACTGTATTTTTCTGTTCTTGTCCATGTAGCAGTAGACACGAACAAGTTTGGGGGAGAGGAAAAGCAGAAGAAAGCTTCAGTAAAAATGCAGGCTTAGCCCAACGACTGTCCTCTCTTTCTGCTGAAAGTGAAGTAGGTCGCACCAGGCAAAATGAAATGATGCACGTTCTCGTGCCAGATTTCCTCCCCTGGCTGCCAGGAGCTCCTTCCCCCACAAGAGAAACGTGGGACCAGGACAAATCCTGTACATTGACTCAGGGGAACTGAAAAGAATTGGGGATGAGCAATACCCTCCCTGAAGGATGCTCCAGACATGCTTAAGTTGAGGAGTGGGACCAACTTTCCCTGGGCTTCACTGGGGTGCTCCTCCAAAGGAGCCAGGACAAAGCCTCTGCAGCTACTGGTGTCTCCTACGAGTGGTGTGGGAAACAGTGAAGTCTCCTCCAGTTGTGTTCCAGCAGTGCTTTCTGATATCAGAAAAAAAGCAGGAATGTTTTCAGATATTATTTCATGCTGTTAGGGTAAGCAAAAATAATCATAGACTCATAGAATGGTTTAGGCTGGAAGGGACCTTGAAGATCATCGAGTTCCAATCCCCTGCCATGGGCTGGGACACCTCCCACCAGAGCAGGTTGCTCCAAGCCCCGTCCAACCTGGCCTTGAACACCTCCAGGGATGGGGCAGCCACAGCTTCTCTGGGCAACCTGGGCCAGTGCCTCACCACACTCAAAGTGAAAAATTTCTTTGTGATATCTAATCTAAATCTCCCCTCTTTCAGTTTGAAGCCATTCCCCCTCGTCCTATCACTACACGCCCTTGTAAAAAGTCCCTCCCCAGCTCTCCTGTAGCCACTTTAGGGACTGGAAGGCCACAATAAGGTCTCCCCGGAGCCTTCTCTTCTCCAGGCTGAACAACCCCAACTTGTCAGGTAATAATGCCAGGTAAAGACAGAGAAGTGTGCAAGACTTCGGACAAAGCCAACCTGACTCTCGCCCAGCATCGGCACACCCTCTCCGGGAAAAGGATGGATGCACTGAAAACAAAATTGGTTGTTGATGACTGTGCAACTACGTTGGTGCCTTGAAAAGCATCAAGAAGAGAAATTAGCTGGACAGCTCATTTTAGAATATCTCTGATGAATAGTCTACTTATGAATGAAATTGCTTTCTTTCTCATGTTATTCAGAATAATCATTCTGAACCTCTAAGTCTACTTAATTTAGAAAAGCAAAGTGGCTTTTATTTTGGAATAAGCGCATCCACAGGCAGGGTTCTTTCAAAACAGCTAATCTGGTCATTGCCACATGTAAACAAGCCCTTATAAATTGATGGGGACAGTAAAGAACTCGTGAAGGTCTGGCCCAGGACTTCTTACTCAATTTGCAAGCACTTACTTAGACTTATCTTCCTCAGGGCTAATATGGTGATCAACAGAGCTTACAGCCAGCCAGGTTCAATCTAAACAACATAGTCATGCGTTTGAAAAAGAAATGAGCTTTTGAAAACTGTCTCCTCCTGTTGTCCCCTCAAGTTCCAGGTCTATCTTGCTTGAGTTGATCCTCATGTTTAAATACCACAGTCAAGAGGTAATCTAGGATTTATGAGGTCTCAGAAGTGTTGATTGCCCATGGGGTTGGGTCTACAGCTAGTAGGGCATGGAGACAAAGTGCCAGCAGCCTCTAGAACAAGCGGGTGACTGATAAAGGGTAACTTCACCTTGCCTGCAGCTTGGCCTTGGCTGCAGTAGAAAGGTCTTGCTGTGCGCCGATTGCAAGGAGAGGCGTAAACATTTAAGGCAGAAAATTATAGAAAGAAGAGATCTTTGTGGGATGGGTTATGTCATCTTGTGCAACATGTAGGGTGCTTATCTGTTTTGCTTCTCAAGACTTTTCTGCTGCTGGAGCGCTTCTGGGAAAGAAAGGGCCATCTCAGACTGGGAATCTGGGCTGAGGTTGCTCTGACTGTGTTTGTGGTGGCTTAGTGCATGCATCCACACAGCATGGCGGCAGCGAGAGCTATGTGGGAGATGCAAAGTGACCTAGATCAGCACCCCGAATTCCTGAAGCTGTGCTAGTTGCTCCGTCCTGTGCAAGCGTGATGTGAACCAGTCACGTTAGGGATTGACCTTGTTTTCTTGGAGAAACCTGTGTAAAAAATGGCTGGAACAACACTCTTGACACTTACCTCACAGGATGTTGTGAAGCTTAATTAAATGTGCACAAAAGCATTTTGAGATCCTTAGATGAAAGATGGTTTTATAAATGCAAATTATAATAATTACGGCTAGTAACCACCATCAACTACTGAAACAATTAATTCAGGTTGCCACAGGCCATCACAACGACGTGTGCAAAGAGGCATCAGCCATTTAATGACATATACGTTGCGTGAGAACTCCAAGCCTTAAAAACGCTGTAAACAAAGAGGAAAAGAACTAGACACAGGGGGCTTGCCCGCCGGGTGCCGTTGGTGGAAGTTTCCTCTATCACTTCCATTCCCCCACCACCACTGTGTTTGCACCGCGACTCGTTCCTACGGAGAAGCGCCCACCCAAAAGATTGCATCAGTGGGATCGTCTTAAGTCCCTATGAATTTTTATATTTAACCCCGCAAGGAAACTGCCAATGACGGCAAATAGCTTGGCTGACAAAAAGCGGGCAAGACATAAATATGACTCTGTTTTTCGTTAATTTTCCCCCCCTCGCCCCCCAGCCCAGCCTGCAGCAGAGAAGAGACTTTGGCTACAGGGTATTATCCAGCTGACTTTCCAAGGGCGAAAACAAAAGCTAAGCAATCAAGATGTGTCTGCCCAAATACCTGAAGGCCCAGTACACACATTTATTTCACTGAAATCCGAACCACTTTGCTCGGCCTTTCTTGTCGCTTCAAAACCGATTTGGGCTTGAACAGCTAAAACCTACAGGTGTTTAAATGCTCTCCCCTTGTCAGCAGAACAGCCTCATCAGACATGGTCGGAGGATGCGGTCAGACTGGAAGAGATATCCAAAGACCCCACAGGTGAATCCCAAAGAGCAGGCTGGCCCACCTGTGCCCCTCAGGCTCATTGCGCTGCTCGCCTTTAAAGACGAAAATGCAGAAAAGTGGTAGTTACTAAGCAGCCAACTTACCGAAGCAATTAGGCTAAATGCACTGCAGCTAGAAATTTAAGCAATGCCCTGAATTTAATTTGAGAATTCATGGTCGTAGGATTGAAACCTTTAACATTTAACCTAGCAGCAAATTAAATCAGCTTTCTGATCAAGTGAAAAAATTCTACGCTATCAAAGTTTGAAAGTGTGAAGCACATACGTATTAAAAGGAGGGGTTTTTTTTCCTTTTTCTTTAACGAATAAAAACTTGGGAACAGTTAGTTGCCTAATCCAAATAATGTGGAAAAAAAATGGCAATACTGTCTGTAAACAAAGCCCAAATTACAAAATATTTTATTGCCTTCTGGCCTCTGCCAGACTAATGTGCTCATAGTCAGTGGGTTTCAGAGAAAGAAAAATGTCACTCGTGCTGGAAGGCTGCATCGACTGAACTTATCAATGAGCTTAATACCTGCAGAGTTTAACAGGAGCGAGCTTTCCATGTACCAAAAGTGCTTATATATATTTTTTTCAGTCCCTTTAAAAATACTGACCTTCTATAATACCTTTAAGAACAAGGATACTATGTTAGGAATTTCTTGGCTAAGTTTTCACAAAGTGAGGGCCAAGTTTTTATGGGGTCTGTGTGCGCACACGCGGGTGTGTAGCTGCACAGAAAATTAGCATCGACGGTGCAATGCATAGAAAACATGCTACGCAGTAGGTGCCAACATGTTATTTCAAACCTACAAGGTCTACAGCTTTATTGTGGTGTGTACATATGCAAGTTGTGTGTTTGCACACACATACACACACACATACACTATCCATACTGACATCCTGCTGCTAAGCTCTCTTCATGGCACTTATACAGCGCTCTGTTCAATGTCTCTTGGCGAACTCCTACAATATGAGATAAAAACTTGGATGCATTTTCCAAATGCACCTCAAGGTGCTAAAGGACATGAAAGAAGTTGTGGCATCAGAGCACGTCTTGTTTTAACCATCTCCAGAGTGCCCTGACTGACACTTTACAATTTACGAGAAAGGTGTGGCTAATAAAGCCACTGAAGCAGATATAAGGGCAGCTCCTCCCTGATAGGCATTTACCGCCTGTCACTCACCCGCGCTGGCGCTTTGCAGCACAGACTTGCTGATAACCACCCGCGCATTTTGCCGTCCGGCTGCCCAAAGGCCTTAAAAGCCGACCTGAGCGCACCCCGACTGATGGGTTGACACTTTCCTTCCCACCCCATACCATTAGAAGAGACGAATTTTGAGGGAAAACGTAAAGCTTGAAAAAGGGGGACACCCTACGCTTCGAAGAAATGCAACCTTGTAGAAAGAGCGGGTTTTTTTCATTCCCAGGCTGTTCCTTCCACTCCCTGGGAAGATCGCCATCAGACCGGTATCCCTCAATTACAGTGTGGCNAAGTTTACACTATACGCTGCCTTCTGCAAACACAAATACTTTCTCCCGGCCTATTTAAATAAACTCCAACAGCAGGAGCGGCAGCTGTGGCTGCCGCTCGGGAAGCTCAGAGCCCCAGAAGGCAGCTGTGGGAAGCTCCTGGCGTTGCTTGTGCTTCTGAAGGTAACCAGGAGGAAAGGCCATGGGAAGCAACGCAAAGAGCTGACGCTTGATGCTGCTCACCTTTTCTGGAAAAAAAAAACAAAACACCCCACCAAAAAACCAACCCCATTATTTTTTTTTACATTTAATTTAATTAACTTAGACTGCATTTTCTGAATGTACTGTTGCTTGTCAGCTGCTCCCTCCATCACTCAAAGTGCATTTGGTACCCATGGAAAGCAATTCACGTACAATAGGGAAAGTTTGCCCTCACAAAGCATCTTTCCACATTCCTGCACTGCTGCGGCGATCTTTTCTTTTCCTTACATACCGACACCAGTCCTTCTCAGGCAGACCTGCATCACCCAGAGATGTTTTCTGGCTGCCTGGTTATCACTGTCTCCTTGGAGCCCTTCCTCACAGCCTGACTTCGGGTGGAAACTCTTCCTTCCTTCTCACACTTTGTGGGACATTTTTGGACCAGTTTAGGACTCAGCCCATTGCAGGGACAAGGGAGACATTGGAGGGAAACTGTCACCATGATCCTTTCTGGTCTGTAAGAAAGCTGCTGTCTACAAGAGCAGTGCTCAGTTCAAAGCAGGCTTGCAACTCTCTGCTATTTTACTAACAATTCTGCTACAAAATCAGCAAAATTGCCTTTGGACTCACCTAAACTAACTCTGGGTGAGAGTGCCATGTGAGCAGGTTGTGCCTGGTCCCAGAGCCTCTACTTATTCCCACCTTGGGCCCTGATGGAGCCGGGATACAGCTGGCTACGATGACCAGCGCTGGGGGTTCCTCAAACTCTTAGCCCAGTTAGCGTTTTCATCTTTGTACCACACACAAGAAGAAGAACCTGGTATGAAACCGCATGTCAAAATCCAGAGGTCTTCAACTCATACTTCTGAAGTCAAAATAGATGTGAAGGATAGCAGGAACTTTCAAGCCCCCACCAGTACCAATATAAAGCTTAGTAGTTTAGCAATATAAAGTATAATAGTTTAACCACTGCCATATAAGACAGCGCAAAGCAAAAGAGAGATAGGGTGCAAGGAAACCAAAGTATAGGGGACAGCTTTCCAGGCAAGCTGAGTCGCACAAGGAGTGGAAGAACATCATCGTGGCAACTCTTAATATGAAAATGCTCAAGGATTACTTCACAATCTTGTATTAGCAGGTTGCCGGAGCCAATTCATCGGGCATCTTTTCTATTCCTAACGCCTATAATTATCTACTGTAAAGACAAGGTCAAACTGGCACATGAGATTTTTCTTTCCCCACCTCCAACTCAAAGCGGGGAAGGGCTACCAAATCGTGGACGTCTTTGGCCTCTTAAAGAGAACTGCAGCCATCCAGCTCGGGGAACTCTGGGCAGAGATGGTACCTGAGGAGCCTGACTTTGGCTAGGATTCCTCTGGGCTGTGCAACGCGTCCTAAGGATGCTCCTGTGTCACACAGTCACTGGAAAACTGGAAGTAGCTAAAAGACAAGCCAGTGTGCTCGGATGCTCATCACAGCACCATAATGTTACTCAAGATTTAATCTATTGACATAAAAAAAACCCAAACCCCACAACACCAAATTTAAGCAATGGTCACAATTTCTTCCATCTCAAAGGAGAGAAGAGGAAGGCAAAGCTGAATCCAAGTGATCTTGCACAATAGATTCCCTGACCCTGGTGAAGGCCAAGCTGACTTAGCCATAGCGTTGACCTGATCTAAATCTGACTAAAGTTAATGGTGGAAACATTTCCAGTTCCAAACATAAGGCAAAAACTCACTATCCTACAAGCACTTGAGGTATTCTCAATACTAGAGGCAACTGGAGAATATTTTTTAAATCAATTCTCTTCTGAAAATACTTTTTTTTTCCCAAACTGAGTTTTATTTTAAAACCGTACTAACTTTCAAAACTCCCACATAACCAAAAACTGTTTGCTACCTTTGCTGTCTCATTTTGGGAAGTGCCTGAGACTTCGGTTCAAAATAGTTGCAAACTCCTTCATATATGTCATGCTTTTGCTATTTCACCATCGTGCATCCCACTGACACACCAAAATAAGGTGTAAGACACAAAAAGCTGCTTTAAAACTAGCTTTTAAGTTTTTATATCCTTGTCTTCTGAATGAGTGGAACATTTAGTTGTGTTTCTAACACAGTATTTTAACCAACTTGTGCAGGACAGAAGCATCAACATCGGCAGGCACCAACTTACATGAGTAATTTAATGTTGGCATATGGGCAAAGTAGTTTACCTCCTGCAGACTGCAAATTACTGCTTCTTTTGCCCTAAAATAGGGTGTCAGATCAGTGTGTGCAGAAGCTCTTGTCCTGGTTTTGCAAATATTACACTTCTTTGACAACTACAGCACCGGGAACCTGAGACACACTGAATGAAACGCAAACAGACTTATTCTGTTCAGAAATAACTTCAATTAGGTGATGGGAAAACCTGAAATAAAATGTTTCTTGCTTTCTTCAACCTTTTGCTTCCCCTCAGCGGCATATTGTATTTTCCCTGAGTGGAAAATGAGCAGTTTCGGATGGGGTGGCATCCCTGTGCACCCCAGAATAGCCATGGTTGCTGTCACACTGACACCTAATGGCAGATATGAACTAGAGTATTATGGCTGATGAAACGGGTGAGTTTTTACCCTGTGTTGTAAAAACTCCTTCGAATTACAGAAAATAAGTGAGCTTAGGAAATGCTTAACCTCTGGGAGGGCAGGGCTGGAGAGGCGACAGTGGTGGGGGGCAGCTGAGGGCACAGCATGACAAGAGCGAGGGGCTGCGGCAGGGGGCTCGGATGCTGCCCGAAAGGATGGGGAGCCCATCTCAGAAAGCTCAGGCAGTCCCCAAAGGAAAACAAAAGCACTGAAGGCTAAAATGGGCCAGTCAAGATCATCCAGTATGTTGGCGATGGTTGGAAAGATCTAATTTCATCCAGTCCCTGACCTGTTGTTTCTGATCCCGAAGAGTGGGCAGCAAAGCTCTCAAACACACAAGGGAATAGGTTGGGACAGTGTAGTTGATAATAATAAAGGAAAATATTTTATTGACTAAAGCTCATAGAATCCCAGAATGGTTTAGGTTGGAAGGGACCTTAAAGACCATCTAGTTCCAACCCCCTGCCATGGGCAGAGACACCTCCCACCAGACCAGGTTGCTCCAAGCCCTGTCCAACCTGGCCTTGAATACCTCCAGGGATGGGGCAGCCACAGCTTCTCTGGGCAGCCTGGGCCAGGGGCTCACCACCCTCACAAGAAGGAATTTCTTCCTATCTAATCTAAATCTCCCCTCTTTCAGTTTAAAACCATTCCCCCTTGTCCTATGGCTCCCCTCCCTGATCAAGAGTCCCTCCCCAGCTTTGCTTGTCCCTTTAGGGACTGGAAGGGGCTCTAAGGTCTCCCAGGAGCCTTCTCTTCTCCAGGCTGAACACCCCCAACTCTCTCAGCCTGTCCTCACAGCAGAGGGGCTCCAGCCCTCAGAGCATCTTTGTGGCCTCCTCTGGCCCCGCTCCAACAGGTCCATGTCTTTCCTAGGTTGGGGGCTCCAGAGCTGGACGCAGTACTCCAGCTGGGGTCTCCCCAGAGCAGAGCAGAGGGGCAGAATCCCCTCCCTTCACCTGCTGGCCACACTTCTTCTGATGCAGCCCAGGATACAGTTTGCTTTCTGGGCTGCGATTGCTTCCTTCAGGAATTTTTGAGGAAATCAGGAATTTTTCCGCAGTGTTTTACTGTTACAATTCTGTTTATTACGGTGATCAGAGTGGAGTGTTGGGGTCCCAATTCTTCTCTTACATCCCCCAAGTGCCAGGAGCAGCACAGTCGGCAGGACAACCTGGGCTTATGTTGCAGCAGACCATGCCCATACAGGCTCCATATCTGCAGCTGAGCGCTAAACATCTCGCCATTTGGTGGCTAAAAGCCCAAGGTAAGCACTTTGTGGCTGTTTTTCTTTGGCTGCAATGCATCCAATGTAGTAAAAGAAATAATTAATTGTAGCTGTAATCTTTCATCTGATTAATAAAAGTTCATATTATTCAGGCCAAGGTGTGGTGAAATTTAGCAACAGGCTTCAAGTGGTGATTCAGGAGAAGGATTTTGGGACTGGGTCCCAAATCCTTCCTTCCATAGGTTACGTAGTGCTGTCCTAGGGTGAGCTCATGTAAAGCTCATGGGATGGTTCATGAGCAGCAATGCATCCAGGTGACATATGAGCAAGGCCTGGGGTTATTCTGCAAGGTCTCTGGGATGGCCCCAGCATCTGCTCTTTACTTGGTGCATATATGGATATCTCCGGGGGGGGAGGGGGGTTCAGCAGTAAGAACATTAGCAAAGGAAATTAAATTTGGCAGAGGACCCCACCTGGAATCGT
The DNA here is from genome assembly GCA_008711295.1 of Anarhynchus alexandrinus. Classification (NCBI taxonomy): domain Eukaryota; kingdom Metazoa; phylum Chordata; class Aves; order Charadriiformes; family Charadriidae; genus Anarhynchus; species Anarhynchus alexandrinus. The sequence goes on along the minus strand of VUYV01000183.1, from coordinate 1,246,962 downwards.
GCATCCAGCTCTGGAGCCCCCAACGGAAGGACATGGACCTGTTGGAGTGGGTCCAGAGGAGGCCACAAAGATGCTCTGAGGGCTGGAGCCCCTCTGCTGTGAGGACAGGCTGAGAGAGTTGGGGGTGTTCAGCCTGGAGAAGAGAAGGCTCCGGGGAGATCTTACTGTGGCCTTCCAGTCCCTAAAGGGCACCTACAAGAAAGCTGGAGAGGGACTTTTTACAAGGGCATATAGTGATAGGATGAGGGGGAATGGCTTTAAACTGGAAGAGGGGAGATTTAGATTAGATATCAGGAAGAAATTTTTCACTGTGCGGGTGGTGAGCCCCTGGCCCAGGTTGCCCAGAGAAGCTGTGGCTGCCCCATCCCTGGAGGTGTTCAAGGCCAGGTTGGACAGGGCTTGGAGCAACCTGGTCTGGTGGGAGGTGTCCCAGCCCAGGGCAGGGGGTTGGAACTAGACGGTCTTTAAGGTCCCTTCCAACCCAAACCATTCGATGATTCTATGATATAAATAACCATAGTATGATGTAGCAGAAGGGAGGTTACATCAAGGAAAAAATATAAGCTAGCAGTCGTTATGAAACATGTATTGTGAAAAAAACTAGAAGTCACGCATAGGTTTTTAACATAATTCTACAGGAAAGAATATTGTCTTCCACATTCCTTTACAGTGAAAATTTTTAAACTATCAGTTGTGGTTAATCCACGGGATCTAATCTATGTGAGAATTACACCCTGACTTTTTCCTGATCTTGTGGTATGCAAGGACTCAAAGCTGTGCTCAGAGCCGTCCCTGGTGAAGGACAGGAAGAAAGTCCTTGTGACTCCTTAGGAGAAGTCAGGCTGAGCTCTGAGCACCATCCAGACGGGGCTGGCGGAGCCAGGCACAGCAAGCTGACATCAAACACAGCCCCGCGAACACATTTGAAAGGGATGGTTTTAAATATGGGTAAGGAAGGGGGGGGGGAATGTTGGAAGCTGTGCCCTCCCAGAGGGCAGAGGAGGAGAAGGGACATGGGCGCTGGGGAGCCCGAGCCCCCGGGGAAGGCGGGTGTTACAGCCAGGCTCGGGGGGCAGGAGGCAGAAATCAAGCGGCTCTTGCATCTTTGGTTATCATAAAGATGAAAAGGTGGGACACCAGCAGCGTATCTGCAGTAACTAACTAATTACAATGATCACCATACGTGCGTGTAAGCTATTATTAATGATATCTTTTCATCATATTATAATATTTTTCCATTTTATAACATCAACATTGCAGAGATAACCAATGCTGCCTCACAATCTGTTTTTATGACTGAATTCTCCAGTTTGAAATCTAGCACGATTCAGGACTTTTGGTATCTTGAATGCTGTGAAAAATATTATTGAAGGGATGATATTATTCGTGCATGAATCACAGAATCACAGAATGGTTTGGGTTGGAAGGGACCTTGAAGATCATCTCATTCCAACCCCCCTTGCCCTGGGCAGGGACATCTTCCACCGGACCAGGTTGCTCCAGGCCCTGTCCAGCCTGAGTTCAGGAGTTGCCCAGGACCCTCATGGCACTGAGATTTAAAGTAAGAAGAAATCTTGGTGCAGACTAACCAACAGGAAGAATATTTAGGGAAAAGATACTTCAAATAGCTGAAATGAAATACAGAGTGCTATGTTGAGGGAAGAAAAAAGCCATTAATTCTGGATGTACTTACTGCCATGTATTGGGCACTGTTGGTCAGTTTTTCACCAATGCTTTTTTTAAACAGCCCATTTCTTTACTTGTTCTGGCCAATTTTGACACTTTGGAAAGTGCATGACTGACAACAGCGATGGGTGCAAAGCGTACTCTCAGGCCCCTTACGGCTTTCACCAGCGATATCCTGATTAGAACATCACCAGCCCTGAGACGGGATTTCAATGGGGAATTTGGTTTTGTTGAGGCTGAAAGCATTCAACAAGAACTAACATCAGGTCACCAAACACCTTGGCTTTTGTTGAGGGAGTTTTTCAGGGGTGAACTGTCAATCAGTCTCTGGTGCAGGAGTCTTTGGAGGAAAAAAGCCTCAACCTCTGATTTTGCCCCGGGTGGTTCTATGGGATCCCCACTTACGTGGTGGGGCTGCGGAGTGCAGAGAAAGAGGAGGCAATAAATAAATAATCCTTCAACATTTTTGTTTGTTTGTTTGATCAGAAACCAGACGTTTCCCATTTACGTGGGAAATTCTCCTGCCGAGCACAGGAATCTATCGCCTTCTCCTGATGTTGCCTATGCCCTATCTGATCACTTCTAAAACTCACCCGCATGGGGAATATTTGCCGATAATCCTTCCGTAGGCCATTATGAAAAGACTTAATGTTGAAATATTACCATCGAACATTAAATTGGCACCTCGTGTCAGCCCACCATTATACCTCTTTTCAACTCCTCTGCTGTCAAGCCACCGGTGTGATGAATTGCAGCCTGTCACATCACGTTACGTTACGCAGAACAAACAGGACAAAACACATACCAACTGCCAGGCAAATATGTGTTTGCCAACTCTTTTTCGGCGTGTAGAAATGCAACCGGTGAATTCCCTATCAGCAAAACAGAGGCTGAAGGATGGCTCCGGGGTGTGCGAGACAAACATGCCTCCGACACACCGGGAGCGTTAGAGATAGGCAGCTCTCAGCCAGCTACAGCAATTATGAAAGCACCTCCTGCTGGGATTATTTCTTGTTCCTTCAGAAAATAATAATAATAATGATAATAATTATAAAAAAAAAAAGCAGCAGCGGATTCTGCGGCTGCTGATGTCACGAAGCAAAATATAAATACGTAATAATTAATCCAGCGCTTGTGTTCGGAGCTGGAGCTATTTTTATGACTGGCCAGATTTTGGCTCTCTACGCGTAAATATAACACCCACTTATGTACACACACACGTGCATACTGCGAGATGTGTGAATATACATTATGTGGCTTTTAACTGCAGTCTTTTAGCCTACATGTGGGCCTTTTGAAGCTAATGGGAGATTTACCAGGGGCTTTTTCACAGAGCTGTAGGCAAGACTGGAATCCAGAGCATATGCATATTATGCTGCAATGATATAGTGTAAATCATCTTGTTTGACCTACAGTAAATTAGAGGCCATTAAATTTCATCCAGGTATCCTACACCGAGCCAGAAAAACTTGTGTTTGACTAACGCATAAATTGTATTTGGCTCATTTGGTCTCCATGCAAAGACACTTTCTCTGCATCAATTTCTTTGAGCATTTGTTTCAACAGTTATTTTAACTACATGTGCTTTTTATTTAAATTGACTTCAGTCTGTGGAGTCAGTGCTGAGAAGTCAAATTCCTACTTAAATTCCTAGTTATAACATCAACGGATACTCGAATACTGACTTGCTTCTCTTTACTTCAATGCCGTGCCATGGGGAACCCTTTGAGATCTTTCACACTGGACTATTCTTTACCATGTAACATCCTCGCCCAAGGAATATCTCTCTGAATTGTTTGCACTTTTGTAACTTATTTCTTGAAATGTTGCCACGGAAAATAAGTTGTTTTACTTGCTAATTGGTGTTGTCCATTCTCTATTGTCTATGTGCATCAGCTTTGCTGGAGGTTATAGGGATAAGATGGAAATATATTGAAAAGACCAGATGAGAGACCTCACACACCTTGTAAGAACCTAATTGTTAGTAGATTAAATACAGATCAGACACAGACAACTCCTTTCAATTTCCAGAATTCGGAAGTACTGTTTTGTTTATAAACCATAGTATGTGGCTACAGATACAAAAAATTTAACTCCCTAAAGTTGGCTGATTTTTCTTTTGTTCTACTCCACACGTCATTTAAAATGAAGGCAAAAAGTGGTTAATCTATGACTTCTTGGTAAGACTTTTCCATATTAAATAGGGCATAATTTTACTGCTGACAGATATTACAAAACATGGGGATCATTAAAATTAAAATATTAAGGATAACAGTGTCTTCATTTCAGGCATATAGTGGTGCTTTTTAAATCAGGTTCCGTAGTGGACAAGAATATGTCACGATAGAGAAGGGCAAAAAAAAAAAAAAATGGAATGCCACGATTATTCTAAAGCTTGACACAAAACTATAAATCTCTTTCAAGTGAAGATACACAGATCTTTGTGTAGACCTCTGCAGCTAAGCAAACTAGCGAGCCTTTGATGTACTTATAATTATTAGGGGCTGAGGATTATGTCTTTAGGCAAAGCTGTCTAGCAGTGGGAAGGTACAGATCAAAACTGACATCGTGACACAAGCAAGTGGAGAGGTGAGATGAGGTGGAGCCAAAAGCAGTTTGGCATTACTATAGACCTCGAGTAAAACAAACGACTCCACTTCTCGAAAAGAACACAAGGAGGGGAGCAATTAGTGCCTGTAACCTCTCGATGGAGTCAAATCCTCGCTGATAGTCAGGAAATTAAAAATGTAATTAGCAAAAGGCTGAACATCAGAATAAAGAAAAAGATTCAGCAGATCCACTTAGTTACGTGAGAACATATTATCACTCCCCCAATGAGGTTTCCATGCCACGAGCGCTGGGTGCCACCGGCTCCTCTTGAAACCAGGGGACTCGAGCAGTCTACACCAAGTAGAGCATCCTTCCAGACCACTCTCTTTGTCATTTTTTTTTGTAGAGAGCAGGAGTTCTGGCAATGCCAGGCCTACATGTGGACTTGTTACTTGCTAAAATCCCCATCCAAAGCCCACAGAAGATGGTGGAAATCTTTTCATTGGGTTTAGCAGGCTCTGTATCAAATGCTCTGTGTGGCTTGAAACGTCCAAGAGAGTGTACACATGAGCACAGTTAAATAATTTCAAATTACTGTGGATCTTCAAAGACGCTCATCTTGTGCGGCACGAAATTAAACAAGTGCTTGTGGAAACTAATTTCTTGCCATAGGTTAACTGCCAATCATACTTAAAAAACATTTTTCATTAAAAATGTTTTTCTGGCTCTCTGGGGAAAAAGTCACATTATTAGAAAAATAAAAGCAAAGGATTTGATTCCAGAGGTTTTGATTGACTCAAACCGAAAATCTAAATAAATAAATAGGAGATCTAACACTTACACTGAAGGGAGCAGAGCTCCAGAAAACTGTGGCATAAACAGGTGTCCCTGAGACTTTCCAGATCACAGTTCATCCCTGCGCTGGAGAATACCTTTTAAGCATGCCATAAACACGTTACGCACTGAAATAAAAATCATGCCATGAAAGAAAAGGCAAAGATTATCAGTTAACTTGAAACTTGACAGCGAGAGATGCGTATGCCAAAGCAGAGCAGGAAATGAAGAAGGCTTTGCCATCAGCATCAGAGAGGGTACATGAGGGTAAGGAAAAAGTCTATGGCTCGATAGGTGAAAGGAGTCATTATGGACTAGAATAGGACTAAATGTTATCCACTATGCTAATGCAGGGCCAGAGAAGGTTACAAAAACAGGGGGACAATTCTAAACACAGTCTTGAAATGCAAGCGGGCTCGCCAGGACTGTCAGGAGCAGGGGAAGATCTGAGCCAATTACAAGCGATTTGGAGGTAGCAGACTGCGTGCAAGACCAGACTGGTATCGCAGACACTCCGTATGGAAGACAAAACACTATAGCATGTGTTGTTATTAATTATCACAAAGAACACATAAGCCATCCAGTATAAAATACTATCACAGAACTAAGAAGAAATGAATCATTTCTCCACTTCAGGTTCAAACTGGTGACATTCCTTTCCAGTAAGGTGAAACATTTACAGCCCCTACCTTTTGAATGTCATTTTATGAACAGTGTGGGAAATTAGACCGCCGTCTCTGTGAGAACTGATAAGATTTCCTATCTCACTTGAAACATTATGGAATATTTCCAGAAATGTTTTAAATTTTTATTTTAAGTGGAAAAACCTCAAGCGCTAACATCAAAATGTTAGGCAGTCCCATCTAGTGTTTCAGAACAATGTGATTATCTCAACATCAGTGTTTTTATTAAGATACCTCTGTTAGAAATGTTGCCTAAACATTAGCATTACTAATATTCCGAATTTAATTCTAAGTAGAAATACAAGGTTTCCCAATTTGACTTTCAACTATGCAGCAGTTATCTGTCTTGTCACAACACGAATCCCTTTTGGGTGAAAGCTATTGATTCGAAGGTGAAAATCATCTTGCTAGGCCCTAATGTAATTTGTTGGAAGTTGGCCTTGGGAAACTTTCTGACACTGCCTACATATGCTCTTTGTTGGATATTCATTGAGCAATGATGTCTGAAAGGCTGAGTTCTTCACCTCTGTGATCGTTATTAGCTACGGCATTCCTTAACAGGCCGTGCCACGTCAGTTCTTTGCAACTCAAAGTTTTACATTAGCAACCTATGGTTTACAGCACCGAACAGACGCGCTCTTCCACCACGGACAATATCGTGGCTGCTTGTATTCAGGGTGCGTATACGTGAGACTACACCCATAAACAGAATTTTTTAGTAAGCCTGCAAATATTGTCAATATTGAAGGAAGCAATCTCTGTTTTAACCAAGGGAAATGAGGTGCACAGAATACATTTTAAGGCAAGGCTAAATGAGAACTCCCCGACCTCGTTAAGGAACCCATAGATCTACTACAGAAATAATTCAACGGGAAATCTTTGGCAGAGGAAACCACAATATCTGTAGCCGCTGGTCTGCTGATCAAATGGGAGCGGGGAAAGAGGAGACAGCCAGCGCGGTCTCTGAGACGTACGGTGCCATTACTTCAATCTTCTCATGCCTCAAGATGCATTTTCACAGGCTGTCAAACATAAAATCTTATGAGAATAATTTTCTGTAGAAGATTTTAATCAGTTGTCTGATTGTGCCAAAACCATAGCAGGGAACAGCAGCCAGCTCACTGGATGCTTCATCTTGCTCTGCAATATTGTCACGAAACTACTACGCTCTGAAAGGCTACAGGTGTTTTTGCCGCACGCACCCAAACATTCTCAGCTTTGATGGCGGCTTCTTCAAAACAGGGTCTAGCAAAACCACGATCACGTGAGGATCTGAGAAGAGCTAAAATTCGGAAAATTTTAAAATAATCAATCTATTTCTGGTTTTATCCTGACACAAATCTTGGTCTAATACATGTGAGGAATCTACCAGTGATTATAGAACTCTGGATGACATCTATAAATTTAAGCTGAAATTATATTGTCGTTCTACATTATTCATAGGAGCTTGAACCTTTTCCAAAAGTCTGAGTTTGAAATATATTACGTTTGAAGCGAGCCCTGTAACGCAGAGATATCTTGACAAATTAAACATATCTGGGGCAAGATGGAGCACTCTCAAGGGCTTGGGAATCAGCCAGGAGCACTGACTCATGTTATTTTCAAGGAGTGTTGAGCTGAGTTTTGGGGATGGGCTGGCTTAGGAAACATCATCAGATGTTGATATACGAGAACAGTTCACATCTGTACTATTTAGGACCAATTATTACACTGTAATAAATACATGAAATATGCTGTAGAGAGGCCAGATATTATCTAGGGAGGTGTTCAGTATAACTCGGGATCAATAGCACTGATTGCACCTCGTTGCCTCTGTTTGCTGAGGTTGCTGCCTTCTTGTAGAAGCCTGAAGTGGGTGCTCGAGAAGTTTGGGGCTTCATCTGGGATGCGAGACCATCGGTGAACACAGTGGCTGAAAGCCCCAGTGAGCGGGGACGAGATGAAGAGGACTGGGCTAAGGAGATGGTCAGGGGACAAAGACTTGTTTGAAACTGCATTTTAAAGCTTCCGGGTTTTTCTTCCCCTCTCAAAATGTTAGATAAATAATTTACATATAAAGCACTTGTTATCTTTTGTTTTCACTGGGTCCACAAAGTTCATGCCTCACGACACCTTTTTTGCTAACAACAGTTTTATGAAATACAAAGACCATCAAGAAAGAACGTTGGACTAAAGTATAATAAAACAAAACCTGTGGCTGAGATTTCACATGTTTAAGATGAGATCCAATCTGCAGTGAAACGAACTCCTGGGAGATTCCTGTTTATTTTCATATAAAATGAACTGGATGCAAATTCATTACCGTTTATAGACTGAATCTCAGCGACAGTTTATCCCAGGGGCATTGAAAAGTATTTTAAATCATTCTGATAGTTAATTATTCAGCAAATGAGAACACTTTAAAGACTTTATCATATAAAATAACTTTAATAATTTATGCTTATGGGGCATCACAGAGGTAACTGTAGGACTGCTCCGAAGGAGGGGAAGACTGCGTGCCTGCACATTTACAACTGAACTGTACTAACATGTGTATGACATCTGATGCGCAAGTAGGACATTTGCGATCACCTCAGGTTTCTTCCCCATCCCTCTCTTTGCGTACATGTCTGTAATACTCTATACAAGGCTCTCAGTAAATTTTAAAATAGCCTAACTTCAGAAATCCAGTAATAGTGTTAGTTTGCAAGGACTCAAACGGAGGCACAGATGAAGGCTTATGTTTACTGGATTAAGTGTAACAGAATAGATCGTGATCAGAGATAAGTCTTTGGTATCTTAGTTGTATCAGGTGCAGAGGATAACTACCTAAGAAGGATGAGGAGAGGAGAGGAGAGGAGAGTAGAGAAGAGAAGAGAAGAGAGAGAAGAGAAGAGAAGAGAAGAGAAGAGAAGAGAAGAGAAGAGAAGAGAAGAGAAGAGAAGAGAAGAGAAGAGCAAGGGAGATGTACACTTTAAAGACAGCCCAGTAACAGATGACCAAAACAAATGTCGGTTTTGGTGATTCTCATGGTGAAAGGGCTTGCCCAAAGGCCCAGCTGTGGTGCGAAAAATGCTCAAAGTGACTTAAGCTTGAAAATGAAAGACCCTGATTAAAAGAGTTGAGGATAGACTCCTTGATTTCTACTCTGCCGCAAAGGGAAGGCGGCAATGCTGTAGTGCATAGCCTTGAAAGCCATGGATCTATACAATATACAGAAACAGCCACACAAACACACATACCGCCTCTCTGCATTTCTACATATTTGAATGGTATTTGTTTGTATGCTCTGGGTAAACACTGAGATGTACAGTTCTAAAACAACCCTATGTTACCCAAAGATCTCAAAGGTTTTGTGACTCCTTCCAAGTCTTAATCATATTCTACTTCTTGGCATGGGACAAGGACAAAAAGCTCACTGATTTCCTCTAACATTCAAAGACACAGTAGAATAAGCAAAACATTTTGTGTTCTTTCTTTCCCCTTTGTCTACCTTCTGTCTGCTGGGGGTCAGCTACCTAGACATAGACCCCTTCTGCTTAGTTCGTGCTACAGGCCCGAAATCAGAACGGTCTGCATATATGCATACATCTCTTCGTGACAACTCAGAGGAAACACAAGGAGAAAGTGAATGAGTTATGAGTTCCCCTGCCTGAAAAGTTGTCTGCGCTTGAGCTATTAGTCTAACCCTACAATTTTTGCATTGATATTCCTTACAGAACTGCAAGAATCCCAACTTTAGAGCCAGGATATGAGCCTGTGTTCACGTCAGTTAATGTTTCTCCCAAGTAACAAGTGATAGGATAAGAGGAGATGGTCTCAAGTCGCTCAAGAGGAGGTTTAGCATGGATATTAGGAAGAATTTCTTCACTGAAAGGGCTGTCAAGCACTGGAACAGGCTGCCCAGGGAAGTGGTGGAGTCGCCATCCCTGGAGGTATTTAAAAGATGGGTAGACGTGGTGCTGAGGGACATGGTTTAGTGGTGGACTTGGCAGTGTTAGGTTGATGGTTGGACTTGATCCTAAAGGTCCCTTCCAACCTAGACGATTCTATGATTCTATGATTCATCTGAATGCTGCCAAAGCACTAATGATGTGACTCCATGCACAGTGTGCATGAGCAAATATTTAGAGGTGAACGAGATTGCCATACTTTGCATATTCAGCCCCTTACCTCTTGCACTCAGTTCAGTTTGTACGGCCTGAACTTTTCTATATTGCCATAGTATAAATCTTTTTCGCTTCATAGCTATCGCATTGTCACAATCCTCGTGTGGGTAGTGAAAGGCAAAGCTCTGTTATTTTTATAAGCCTCCCTCTTCAGTTACGAATAAAAATACTGTCTCGCTTTCAAAGAAAACAATGCAATTGAAACAATAACTCCCCTACAAATATAACACGGTGTTGTACAGGACAAGTATTGATTAAAACAAAAACGGCTTTTTAAACACCATTAATTCTTACCAATTCTAGTAGTTATTGATTCTGCATCAATGTCATTAGCCTTTTTCTTTGCCACTTCAGCTAGTGCCAATTCACCCTTATCTAGTGCAAGGTAATGGATGTCCTTTGGAAATGAAAGAGAAAAAAAAAAAAGAGATTAATCTAAAATGAATCTCATAGGAGTAACAAAAGGGATTTTGAAAGAAAGAGGTTCTTTTATTATTTAGATCACAAACACAGATGGAACTGATGAACCTAACATTACAGTTTAATTCTCTCCCAATGCAAATTTATTATCTTACTTGTGCTGTTGAATACAGCCGTGAATAAAACACTGACCAATCATGCCCTGATAAAAGTGAAGCTATTGACTCAGTGTATGAAAGAAACAATCTGCCTGCTTTTAAGGTAACTTCTGTTGGTGCAACGTGAATTAAGAGAGGGTTGATAGGAGGTGGCTCTGCGTAAACCAGATCTGAAGTGCTGGAACTCTTCTGGCTGACAGCCCCTATTTAAGGTTTCTACCTAATACATGAGTTTTGGGGTAAAGCTCTTTTGGGACTCATTTTTGTTTGGAGTTTGTCATGTTCCCCGTACTGTTCTTTGAGTAAGGTGATGGTGGCCCTCTTTGTGCTGGTATTGGAGGTAATAATGGTTTTAACACCCATGCAGGTGACACGATTCCTGAGTCACTCTTGGACCACAAAGGGCTTTCCAAAAACGTTGTTGTCTAGCATGAACAGTAGCCATTACTCTGGATCTAGTCCTTAATCTAGGGTTAAAAATCAGCGGGCTGCAGCAGGGGCCGTACCATTCTGTGCTGAATTGCAAGGCTTTTTATTGCGTGTTAACCCTTTAGGTGAAACCCACCTGTACTACATACAGCACAATTTGTGGGAGAACATATTCCTGCTGACAAATTACAGTCTCACTGCCCTTGGTTTTGGCCCTTGAAGAAAAGTTTCATCCCTCACCATTGATAAAGAGACAATTAACCCCCTTCTCCTTCAGCGTCACAGCCACACAGCTCTGTGCATGAATGGATGAAGTGAGGGAAACCCAAGAACAGTTGGCAAAGTTTCCTTTTCCCACTTCTTTGCTGAAGATGCCATTTGCTATCCAAAGAGTTAAGTCATTCCTGGCTATTGTTCTGCATGCAGGAATTTAAAGGGAAAAGGAGTACTTGCTGGAAACATTGACCTCTGCATACCATAAAAGCAACTATATTCTCACTAAGGCAGAAGATTTCAGGTGAAACTGTCCTTGGTGTGAGTTTACTGCCACAGAAAGACAGAAAGTCTTACGGGAAAAAGTGGCCTTACTCTAGGAAGAGAAGCTAGATGAAAAAAGTGAGAGTAATAGAGTTAGGAGAAAAAGACGCTGCTTTTATTATCTTCTCATTTGATAATAAAAAAGAATTAAAACAAAAATAAGAAGCAAATCGAGCATGTTAGGGAAACTGAGATTGACTGCACAGGTTACCCTAGTACTGACTCGCGGGATCCCAACAGTCTGCAGGAGACGGCAACATTTTCTCATTGCAAACACAGGTGTGACTTAAAAAAAATATGTGCAAGTGTCTCGGGGCAAAGTAATGAGTTACGAACTTGTTGCGAACTCTGTACTTCCTCTCTTTGTAGGTCTAACGTGGCTGTCAGGAGAAAAGGGCCTGAATAGCAAGGTATGATTTCTACGAAGATTAAACACTAGATATTGTCAGCTTATTTAGATAACAATGGAAAACCTAAGGGCTCTCCAACAAGTCTGAGCTCACAGAGATTTGAATGTATAGGCAGATTGTGTTCGCTAATCTAAAATATATTCTGACTATGCTTAATGGCTGTCTTTTTTGTAGTTTAAACTCAGAGAAGTGTTGTATACTTCAACGCGATTTTAAATAAACTTGGGAAGGGGATGGAAACAACTGCAGAAAATTACAAAGGTCTTCCAGTTAAGAGGATGTGCATCAAAACACCCGTCATGTTCAGATCTTGGTTTTGGCCATGTTTTGAGGAAAGAAGCGTAAAGATGCTACATATCCATCGCTAACTAACAGGGGCTTTGTAAGAAATAAAGATAGAGCAATGGGCTGGTAAGTGGCTTTCTTTGTGGTTCCTGAAGTTGCTGTCAAAAAGAATTAAAAAAAAAAAAAAGTAGCTCTTATCTCTATCTCTAAACAAGCTTTAGAAAGAAAAGCTCACAGATATAAAACCTGCTAATTAGACAATCTCAAATCAAATTTAGATGTTCCTCATTCAAATGAGCCAGCAAAATTGGATTTTGCTAAGAATTTATAAATCTCTGAGGAGAATAAAACTAGAAAAATAAATAAAAAAGAAAGGAGAAACACTTGATTACAGGGTGCCTTAGAGAATGACAGAAAAAAAAATTGATTAAATTAGTTGAATATTAATTACAGATTTTTTCACACAATTATCTAAGAACTTATCAGCTCAGAGATCATGTCCCTCTCAAAAGCAATGGTGACAATAAAAACAATTTCCAGCTGCTTATCGGGAGTTTGCTGAAAGGGCTGCATTTTATCATTTATCAGGTTGATTACTTTGTGGACTACTTGCTTTTTACCCTCGTCTCTGTGACTCACAGCGCCGGCCCTCGGTGAGCCGAAGTAATTTGAAACACTGATGCGCGTTTGTCTATAGGATATTTCTGGGCAAAATTCCAACGTTTCCTCGAAACACACACTTTCCTCATCAGTGTATCACCCAAGATCTGACAGTTTTATTAAAGTGTCTTTTCCTTGTGTTTTTGGTTTTTTTTTTTTTTTAGGTACGCGGGATGGCCTTTTGAATTTTCAGCAGCTGAGAGCTGGAGCATACTACAAAAGGATTTAAAGCTAACAACCCTTCTACTGCTTGATCTTTTCTGTCACAGATTGGATCAGTCACTGTCCAATAAATGTAGCTGTTGTTCACGATATGATGTCCTTTTCAGCCGCATTTTTTTATTGAACTTTGTAGGAGACGATGATAATTGACGGACTTGGATGTGACGTGAAGTGTAAAGCTGATGGGGGGACACAGCAGTGTCTGGTGTGTCTTGTTATGGCATCACACTAGTGACGCTATAGCTAGAGAACTAACTTTTAACCCTTTTTCTTTTCTTCCTTTTTTTTCTTTTTCCATGAAAGAAATCAGCCCTCAGATAGCGTTCTCTCCAACTTCTTTGCGATCTCAAAACAACTAACAGGAAAGCTGTTTAGTGAAAAAAGATGCTCAGGATAAATTCTCCTTAGAGAATTTTTTTTCCTTAGAAGTCTCAGAAGACGGGTGTTCAACTCTTGGATCCTCCTCAGCCTCTGTTATATCTGCTCCTCTCTAGCCTTGCCTTTTCTGTTTCTTCCCTGTTCCCCTTTAATAAATAGATTATTTTTTTTCTTGTGCATTTCGCTTATGTCATCAGATATCTCTCTTTAGCCTACTGTTTCTTCTCGAAATCCCATTACATTAACTGGGAATAAGGTGGCGTGACTCCTAGAGCCACCTGCGGTTTTATAAACGGATTTGGTTGGTCTGTAAAACAACAGGACAAATAATTGACCTATATATTAGTTTCTCGTACTGCTCATAATTATAAATGCTTTAAATATAGGTAAAGTCAAGTTGTATGTTATTAATTGCACTTTGACCTATATAAACAATATATACAAATTATTCCATGTTAAGCGAAGGATGCACAAACCTTGCTTAGCACTAGTATCGTTATACCTAGTACCTAGAAGGACTATAAGCTTTCAGAGAAGGGGTTATATAATTTTCACACAGTATTTAGTGCAATGAAGCCCAATTCCCTAGAAATTACCCTGCCACAAATAAATACCTTTTATGAGCTATCCACCTTTAAACTTCTCAAGTCCTGCCCTTAGCAGTCTTGCAGCGGTGCCATTGTTGGCTTATTGTGAAGTTTGTTCATTAGTCCCTTACTTAGGAGATGAGTTAGCGAAAGGACATTTCCCCAGAGAAGGCAGAGAGTTAAACGAGGATTCGAAGAGGCAGGTGGGTGCGCTGCTTGTTGTGTAATTTAGGGGAAAGCGTGAGGAATCTCAGAGGTAATGCAAGCAGAGTGAAGACAATATAGAACTGGTTTTGATCCCACAGCAATGTAAGCCAGGGGGAACTATGCGGAAATATATATTTATGTTTAAGAGCATTGGTGAGATGGGAAATGGAGAGTAGGTGTTGAGAGAGGAAAGGGAAAACAAGGAAGAGCAGGAAGGATGGAGCTCATTTCTCCGTGAACATTGAAACTCCTCTTGAAGACAGCTGGAGAACCTTTTTGTTGAGAGGAAGACAAGTTACCACTTGTGGAGCCAGCACTGACAGTTCTTCCCTCTTATCAACAGCTTTGCACCCATGTCTTGACCCAACACTGGTGTTCCCCACCCTGGGACAGAGGTGGTCCCTCAGTCCTGCTGTCAGCGGAGGGAAGTAAAGAGGAAAAGATCACGTAGGACATGCGCTCAGCCATACGAGAGAGGGCCCTTGAGATGGCCAGCCAGACGCCGGGACATTTGTTCTGCCAGAAGGGCTGAAATGACTTAGGAAGAATTTATTATCTCTACGGTGGGAGAGCCCCCCGCCAAAAAGCTGTAACCTGCTGCAGACAGGTTACTGTCGAATCTTCTATGTGGCTGCAGTGCTTAGCTTGATTAGGTATAAAATTTGTATTGAAGAAGTTCCATTAAATAAAAAGAGAAAGGGAAAAAGCTGAGCTAAAAAGAGGAAAAATCGAGGAGAGTAAACATAAAACGTGTAATGAATTTCCTAAAAGTCTGACATTTCCATCACATTCTTTTGATGCATACTTAGAAAAGTTTATCGCAGTATTCACATCTTTCTAATTAGATGGAACAAGCCAGATGATTAGAGCCGTGAAAAAAACATCAAAAGGTTCACACAACTTTTTATATAATTAGAAGGGAATTTCCATAACCCATAAAAGCAGGATTTAATTGTGTAATTTAACATACAATTTAAATATCAAGATCAAACTAGCAGGGCAAGTGACTTAATGGGATAAATGATATTAACATCTAGTGTCAAAGCTTAATTTAAACAACAGAATGTCTTCATTATGCAAAAGAGTCAAGCAAACGAATCGTTCAAAGGGCCTTTTTTTTCAACAAGCCCTTTTCCTATTGTTTCTTTGAAAACAATGAAATCAGCTGTGGAGCAGCAACATGCTGAGAGACCAGGAAAGCACGATTGGCTTTGTCCATCTGACCTCACTGTGACATTGTGGTGCAAGATCTTATAAAACAAGAGCCTCCTGCAGAGCTCACACAGAGGACCTTTTAAGAGCTGGTTAATTTTACTTTTGTAGCTAATTAAATGGGAGGGGGCAGAGAACGCATGAAATGTAAAAACCCTTGGGTTGATGCTGCTGAGCTTTGTTGTTTTAAAAGTACCTGTGGAAGCGTTCATAATTTGTCACTTTTCACAAAACCCTAAGAGACAAACTAAGAGCATTCAGGATCCCCAGGACACGGCTGGCTCTTGTGTCCGGGACTCAGCAGTTGTAATTCTTAAAGGAATGGATTAGAAACATATAAGCTTATTAGAGTGAAAGATGACATTCACCCACATCAGGACAGATGAAGAAGGGGAAAGTTCAGAAACATATACGTTAATTCCTGGAAAATGAAGAATAGCCCTTAGGCCAGGGTAGGGAAAATGTCAATGACTCTAAAGACACTCAGTTCCTATTGATGAGTTTCATGATGGCAAAGGGCAAACCAGGTAGAATAGTTCCATTTTCAGTATGAGTCTAAGACTGCAAATGACACAGATCTATTTTAATGTTTACAAAATGAACATCCTGACAACAGCCTCTGTCTCCAGAAATGACTCACCATGAACAGGTCCCGAGCACCTATGTCAACAGCTAGCAGAAATGCTTTTTCAAACCTCTGATACCTGCAAGAAAAAGGAAACATCACTTGCTGAGGACAACTGAAGAGCTGCATCAAATTTTGTTAATGGACAGATGGAGTCCTTCAAGTCTTGCCAAAAGTGATGCTAAAGTTTTACTGGGGAAACTTGATGTGCTCATGCTCAGATTGCACAACTATGAGGTAGGACAGTGACTACCCGTAACCATCTTCATTGTTTAAAACCTTCAGTAAGTGTTATATTTGGTGTTGAGTCCCATCAGATCTAGTTGAATCCGAAGGGAGATGAAGGTACTGTGGATCGTAACAAATTGATCCTTTGAAAGATACCAGCCACAGCACAGATAAACACCTGCCCAAATAACGTTGGTAGGAACCTCAAAATCCCCTACAGAAAAGACTAATCCCAAATCTCACAAGACTTCAGAGGCCCTTGTAGAAGTTTGCATTGAGTTTTGCCCTCACAGACCCCTCAATACAGCTCTCTGAAGCTGATAATCCAGTCGAGTCATGCTAAACAGTCACGAATGCCCAAGGACTGAAAAAGGTTGGGGGTGGCACTGCTTGGCCTTTGAACTCCCTCAGCCCAGTATTAGCACAGGCTCCTGAGAGTCTTCTGAAGATCCTATGGTGAAGAAGATGGTGTCAATGAGGTAAAACAAAGAGAAAAAGAGCAAAATCCACAAGCAAAAATTGCCTCTAAATGTGCTCTAGAAGGCACCACCTGAGCGTCACCTCAAGACGCAGTAGTGTAGGAAGGGAGCAGCGTGGATGTGGAACTTGACCTTTGCTCGTTAACCCAGGAGGGCTGTATCGTGGCATGTTGAGACCATTACTTTGGTGGGTTGAGGGCTTGCTGAACAACAGCTTCTTCCTTCTGTAATCACACAGACTGCCACCTTCTTCCTACCCAGAGACCATACACCATCTCCCGCTAATTACAGCAAATGCCTACATGGGATGGAGACACTATAGAAGGCTGCATATACCCCTCTTCCATGGGAATTCCACAGAAGCAGGAGGAACCAAGCCATCCACCAGAAGCTTTCTGAGAATATAAACAACACTGCACTGGCAAACGCTAATCACAATAGGAAATTCTGCATTGGGCTAAGGCCTCTCTTACAGTAGATGTAGATAACCACGACGTGACAATCGCTCTGTGCTGTTAGAAAGTGAGTCTATTTGTAAGCCTTTTCTTCTGCTGCACATTTTAAACTCTTTAAAAATACCTCCAAAAATAGATTGGGTGATTATTTTTAGGTATGCAAACCAACAAAATACCCCAATTTTATTTCAGCTGTGAAGTAAAAGATTGATTCCACATAGAATGATTTCTGGATTTTTCCCATTACTGGTGAAGTTTCCCCCTTTTCACCTATCAACAATTTCAATAATAGATCAGGTGTAGATGCTCGAAGTTTGGGAAGGAGATGACTTCTTTGCCCCAGTGGGGAAAAAGCACCATTGTGATTTCTCAGTGTTAGAAAGTTGTCCGTTGTGCTTGACCAATGAATGTTGTCTGACAGCATCATATGGATGCCATGTTCTGTACCTTGAGGGTATCTTAGGAAGCACTGGGCAATGCTGTAGCTGTTCCTCAGGCCGGTGTGAGCACAGGGGAAACATGGGAATCCTTCCCCTTGGTGGGTGAAGGAGTCCCATATCATAGAATCACAGAATGGTGTAGGTTGGGAGGGACCTTAAAGATCATCTCGTTCCAACCCCTCTGCCATGGGCAGAGACACCTCCCACCAGACCAGGTTGCTCCAAGCCCTGTCCAACCTGGCCTTGAACACCTCCAGGGATGGGGCAGCCACAGCTTCTCTGGGCAACCTGGGCCAGTGCCTCACCACCCTCACAGTGAAAAATTTCTTCCTGATATCTAATCTAAATCTCCCCTCTTCCAGTTTAAAGCCATCCCACCTCATCCTATGACTACATGCCCTTGCAAAAAGTCCCTCTTCAGCTTTCTTGTAGGCCCCCATGTGGACTACGATGTTCTGTACTGGGGACTCCTGTTTCTGGCCAAAGCCAAAGCGGTTTTCTGCCTCCCTCTTGCTACAGTCTTATTGCTGTCTCCTCTTCTACCGCACATGCGGAATGAGTCAGCAGACTGCAAGACAGAGCCAGTGAGGACTTTTCCTCAAGGAATAATAATTCGTGACAAGAAGGCATAATACGTTCGCTTAAGTAGCGAAGGAAATGCACTCTCCAGGTGAGGTTCCTAAGAGCTGGAGCGGGGAGTCCTCTCCTCCCTAAAGCTAATCTCCCTGCTTCGTCTTCCAAGCGCTAATTTGCAGCCCTCCTCACCCGACTTGTTTAAGGGAGGGGAAGGGAGGAATTAAGGTTAACCTCTTGATCACTGGGCAAGAGGCAGCGCACCGTTTTTATCATGCTCATCTACGTATCGGAAGCTTTTCAACGTGCTTTCTACGAAGGATTTGCTATTAAAATACATTGTGTTGTAATGCTGCTTCTGAAGCGACGCTTTAATTAAGACAAATAAGTACACGTTAAAATATGTGTATCTTGAATAGCTATCATGTATATCTTTTTTTCCGGCGCATTTTTCTTTTCAATTATGGATTAAATACACATTCTTAGTACTTAGAGGGGAAATTGGAAACCAAACAGAAACCGGCTATACGACTCGCTAAAAAGACTGTCTGCATCATTATTTTGCTTTTCCAAAGTTATAACTCTAGAGGCTATTTGAATGACGCTTGCTTTAGCCACGGCAAAAATGTAAAATAATTTTTTCATTTGATGGACCCGCAAAAGGGAGCCACGGCCTTAAAGCGTCAGTTCTTTGCTGTTCTACAAAAATGTCTTTTTTTTTTTCCTTTAATCAACATACATACTTCAGTCTCGTTATGGCCCCTATTCATAAAGCTGTGAAGTGAGCTCATTATTTTCAGATCTGTACTGAGGGGAAAAAAAAAGACTATCTAAGAAACGCTCTTCACAAACCAAGAGAGCTGGAAATAACAACCACAGATACTTCATAAATTATTATAAATGGAATTGCTTTAAGATAAGGTGGAGGTTTCAAACAAAAGTGACAAGTTTGCATTACTTAGGCAAACAGTATTAAATCAGTCAAGAATGTCGAGTTTTTTCAAACTAGCTTTGCTAGAAGATACTTGTTATTTTGAGTCTCTTTGGCGTGGAAGTTGTGCTGGTTTTATTCTGTTTTTATTCTACAGGAATGGCATGAGAGAGACCTCAAGCTAATAATGCTGGCTTGTATCATGGAAAGACCTCTTGCTATTGCTAGCACACTTCACTTAGAGTTTATCAGCTCCTCAAACAAACAAACAAACAAAAAACCCCAAGCAAACCACCCTCCCTTTTGTTCTTGTGCTACAATTACAAGGTAAAATATTTGCTTTCGAAAATGGCATTTACAGGGTACCGGTCTTGAAGTGAGCGTCTTTCCACCCCTCCTTCACCTTGTTCCTTATTGCTTGCTTCACAATAACTCCAGCAATCAAGGCTTATATGTCTCTTGAAAAAGAGAGATAAGAAAATCTGCCTGTAAACCATGAAGTTCAGCCACTTGTTTGGTCAAAGTGACAGCCAACAGAAATATGACCTTCAAGATGAAAACTCTCAAACTGTGATTAACTCTATCGGACAGACAGGAAAAACATTTCCCTGCGAGCTGTTCAGCACGTACAATATGAAGTTCAAATTCTCGTGTAATAAAATAATACTGTTGTTATATGCACTTATGCAACCTTTCTACGTATTCTGCAAAAATTTAAAAAAGATGTCTATTTGTATGTCCATTGTGTGGACAAGGAAACAATCATGAGTGATACAACAAGGGTCACGTGGGGCAAAAATGGTCGAGGCAGAGAAGAATCCGGACCTGCTGCCTGCTTCTATTTTAAGAATGTGACTTCACTGACAAGGTGCCAGGAAACCATTTCATTATTAAATAAAACAGATAAGAAATTAAAAAAAAAAATTATCTATTAACTTCAGAGAGGCTATTGTTGGTTTTCACCACCATAGAGAATCAAACGCCCAGGGTTTCCTCCTGCTGGATATTCAGAAAGAAGGTGATTTTAAAGATCAAAATCATGTGCCCGGATTAGGTCCTGAAGAAGTCTCTTCAGTTTTTATGAGTGGTTCTGCAAATATATCAACAAGGGAGAATTTTGTCATCTGTATTCCACAACACCTGAATTGAATGTGGTCACTGAACGATAGAGATATGTTTTTCAAGCTGAAAATGGTCAACTTAAAAATATTTGTAAAATTTATCTGTAAGATTAAAACACGTCAGAAAAAGTCCAGGAACCAGAAAAAAAAAAAATCATGTGGAGGGAGGAGGAAGGGAAGAGAGCGAGAACTCATGCAAGCAAGAGAGAAATACAGTGCAAAAAAGATGGAAACATTTCTTTAGGGACTAGTTACAACCAACAAGCCTTCTTAGACATGCCCATCGACCATGTAAGCATATTACTTGTGCTGGGCTGATAAAGGAGGGCTGCAGCAGATTTTTTAGGTTGGTTTTTTTTTTTTCCTTTTCTTCAATAAGGGTACACAACATTTAGAATATAATCTGCAGGGGAAGACCTGTGGCACAAATAATATTTATAAGGCAATCCTTTTTAATGGAAGAAATTGCAGAGTCCGCCTCATCTCACAGTCCAATCAAGGGTGATACGCATGCAAAAAGTGAATATTTAAAATATGCACTGCGCAAACAGAACAGGCAAAAATGAATATTGAAATAATTTACATGTAATCAAACTACGCTGAAATTAAGTTTTAATTGTTCAGTATTCTGTGATGCATATGCAGATTTTAAAGTATTCAGAATATCAATCAAGTGTTTACTTACATCAAGCAATTGTATTTAAGCATACAAAACAGACGATGAAAATATGTTCAAGCAGCTACAGTTCCCAACATTTACTGCAGGGTTTACATGATCGCTTTAAATTCAGTTATTTCATTTAATATTTCAATTTAATAGCTCATTCTTTCATTCAATTTCTAGGCATCTTGCCCATTTCTTAAACACAATAATAATAATTATTCATAAAAGGAGCCATTTCCCATAAGTTCTCATATCAGCAATTTTTGGAACAGAAATGGGTTTCATGCTTTTTTTTCCCCCTCAAAAAAAATGTTGTTATTATCGGAAATATTTTCCTTTTAAATTAGACAATATTAAAATAAAGAACGACGTCTGTAGAATGACTCTGCGCCCTGTTTCAATGGAATTCTGAGCCAGAATAATTAGAGATTATCAGGTTAAAGAATGTAAAGTGTGGCTAGGTTGCTAAGTGGTTGATTTAAATGGAGACAGATTGGTTTTCAACCAACTGTTGAACATAACCCCACTGATTTAGACATGTAGCTGAATTTCAGAATACGGCTTCAGAGCCTGTTAAAAAAAAACAAAAACAATTCGGTCCAGAGCTTAAGGTTTTATATATTTCACATGAAAAAATATTGATGTGTAACGAAGTCAGCACATCCTTAAAATAGCAACCCTGGAATTTTATTGACCTTCAAGGAAATATTTTTAAGTAAAATTTCAGTAAATTCTGAAGACTTAGATTTCTATGTGACCTTTCATATATAAAATATAGTATTAGTTAAAGACTTAGAGCCTGCATTTCATAGCGAATGCTGAAATACTGACACTTTACTTGGAGTTCTTGAAGAGGAATAAATTCATCAAGATCTTAAATTTCATTAAAGAAAAACCAAACAAAACACTTTAAACAAAAGTCAACCAAAACCTGATATCGTTTTACCCTAATGAGTTCAGCGGGACACCCTATTTTAAATAAGACAGTTGCAGAGAAAATCAGACCACTGAATGCAGCCGAAGACGAGGAACCCTCCAAAGAACCCGTCTTTCCCTCTCTCCCCAAACTGTAAGTTTGTGTTTCAGAACTTCATCATTTGGGGGACTCAGTCTCAAAATTTTTGAATTTACTTCATAATCTCTTATTATTTGTTTCGATAATGAACTTTCCAGGAAATAGACTATCTCCGATACCACTGATCTCCTTTGGCAAAAATCAATTAATTGCTGACTCTCAGTTTACTGCAGCTAGGCTATTTTGACACCCACATACGTGCAACGGCATATCGAAAGTTTCACGTATCACCATCAGAAATGTCAACAACAACTGCCGTTTTTTTTTAAAAAGAAACTATTCTGTGAGCAGCGAAGATTCCTCCTGATTAGTTGATGGAAGAATCAATGGATGCATTGGTACGTTAAAACCTCCAGGAAGCTGGCTGTAGGATTTTGCCAACCTCATGCTATTATGCTACTAGTTTTTTAGATTATGAGCTCTTTTTGAACAAACCTCCCAGGGATAGGGAGGTCCACAACCTTGTTGCCTTCTAAGATGCTCTCATCCTGACGACGTGAAAGCGCTGCAGAGCACACCAAAGGCTAATGGAGAAACAGCCACCAGGTCTCTATGTATGCGAGTCAAGGGGATAATCTTCTAAATTGTATTTTACATGCAGAAGCTCTAAAGGTCGTCCAGGTATAATCTATACATCCCTTCAGGCCCCAATTTAGCAAAGCATTAATGTATGGGTTTACGACCTGTAATTTTCTGTGGGGCCTAAATATGGGCATGTTAAGTGAAGCGCTGGATTTGGGGCCTGAGTGACTTGTTTAAAAAGAAAAGCCTTCTTGGAACCTTCCAAAGGTCATACACAAATAGGTCTCCAGTAACAGTGCGTGAATAACCATGAGAAAATTGGAAACGGGCACAAATATCTCAAGCCACCCAAAATCTCTGCTACACCGTCAAACTCTGCATCTCTGAACTAAAGGAAGTCCACCTATAACTTTATAGATCGTTGGGTGTAGAACCAAATGCCCTTCACATCAAAGGGTACCTTCTGGTATGAAGCAAGAAAACAAACCAACCAACCAAATTAAAAAAACAGGAGGAAAGAGAAAGCTAATAAGGGGAGCCAGACAGTATGACTCCCTGGCCAGAAAAAGCCCTTGAGGGCTGTAACTGGCTGTGAATCTTGAAGACGTTCCCAACCCGAAACAAAATATAATATCTCACCATGTGATTCCTATCTTTTAGGTTGATGTTCTGCTCTAGGAAACCTAAAGGCATTCTTCTGTGAAACAGTTCAGATGACTTTGCGTTAAACATAGGTGTTGCTTCTCAGAACGGACTTTCTACGTTCAAAGAAAAGCTGTCCGGGCATTTTTTGAGTCAGATTTTCAAGTGAACCAAGTTAATTTTTGAATGTAGTTTAGTAAGAAGGCACCATTTAAACTTTTAAATACATATTTAGTAAGAAACGGTCTAGATGTATGAAATAGTCTAGAAAAAGAAGTAGCTTTAGCTATACAAAAAAAGCTACATAATTTATTTGTTGACCATCGCCCAATTAACTATAAAATAGCACTAGTTTAAAACTATAGAGCTGTCTTATGTCTAAACCAGAGAAATACAAGTTAACAGATCTGGATTCTATGAACGTTTACATCGCACATTTCCCAGGTGGCGTTGGTCAGTCGGGGTTAGCCACTGAGGAGGGAGCAATAGCAAACATTTTCCTGTTCTGTAGCATAATTCTTTCACATCCGTCGAGCGCTCTGAGATTTTCAATATTAGGTGCTATAAAAGTCTGGGGAATGGGAATTTATTCCTATTATAAATTATTATTATTATAGAAATTGGAACTATGATGGTTTATGTCTTTTTAAACTAGACTCAGCCTTTTCCCTTCTTGTAATGTGTACTTCCTTTGAATTTCCCACACTCCGCATTTCCGTTTTCATACCCATTTTCCTTTGCGAGAATATATTTTGTTGCCATAGCAATATTTCCCTACCTTGCAATTTTATCATAGCGGCTTTCCTTCAGCTTTCTCTAAGCTGCAACTCACACCCACCCAACCAACACAGCCTCACCCCCCCCTCCCTGGCCCCAAAACCGCTCTGTTCCCCCAATCTCTTACTATTAGTAACTTCTCAACAGTCTATCTTTATCTTTAAATACAGACGCACTCCAGCATACTCTTCCAAAGTACTCTGGGCTAAAACCAGATGGTAATTAAAAATGCTGATAAGAGGCAGTGACACCTGTTGTTTCACATTTATTTTACTCAACCCTGTCTGTTAAATCCTAGCCTTTATTGCATTAATTCACCTCTGCTTTTCTTCTTTTCCAGCTTTATCCCTCTCACTCTGGTGATCATGTAAACTTAACAGTACGTCGCGAAAGCTGGATTTTATAGAGCAAACACATCAGCATGTCTACACGCTAAAGACAGCTCTATAACAGAGGCCCAGTATCATCACCACGGTTAAGGATGAGTTGCTGCCTCCAGAATAAATCCCTATTGTATACGTGCAATATCTCCCCATTTTCAAACCGCAGGAGATGGAAATTCGGTATTAAAGTTAAGATAAAGAGGCCCTTTCTTCCTTGACTTTCCATGAGGGGCAGGGCCAATTCTCACTCACACCTGACATTGGATAAGATGCGTTTTTTTAGTGCTAAGATTTCTCAGAGAAAATATATTTGCTCAATATTTTCTAAAGCTGGCTGCCTAAAGATATGTATCTAATTACAAAGTCATGGCGCAGGGCCAAATTTTGAACCACTTGTTGAGTGACATGTCCATTACGGTATATTTACTTTTTCTATCTAGGTTTGTCAATAGCCAATATTATTTCTTTGTAACAAAATAATGCAGTGGTAATGCACATGAAATTCTCGCACGTAAGAACTCCATCACAGCAAACATAGCCACGGGAGAGCCAGACAAGAAACCCACTAGAACTTCGACCGTACAACTTTTGGCACGTTTTGGAGGGAGCAAATGGAAAACTAATGAGTATCGTACGCTTTTTTTCCTGCACAGCATCGTGTACAAGAACATAAAACGTGAGAATGACCATTTACTCAGACCGAAGGTACGTCTAACCCAAAACCTTGCCACAAGCTAGGCACTTCGGACAGAATACGGCGATACTTCGCTAAGCAGTCTCCTCGTCTCCACCAATTTGCGGTTTGGGGATTTGCTGAGCCAGAGGTGGTTTCCACGTTGGTATCCCTCAGTGAATTTCTCTTCCCCGAACCTCGCCTTTCAACTCATGTAGGATTTTATCATCCACAACATCCTGTGGTAAGGAGCTTCATATTTTAATTACACGTTACGTGAAGAATCGCTGTATTTTGAAACGGCCACGTGTTAGCTTCACTTGATGACCCCTGGTTTTTGTATTAGAAGAAGCACTGAGCAGTCATTTGCCGTGCTCTTTCTCCCTACCACTCACAATTTAATAGATCTCTATCTCAGTTGCCTCCTCTATAGGGTGAGGAGCTCTAGTCTATTTAGTCATTCCTTTCACTAAAGCTGTTTCACGCCTTTAATCATCCTGGCTGACCTTCCAAAAGCTTTTTGAGTTCTACTATATCCTTTTACAAATTATGGGACTCCAAAACTACACACAACATTCAGGTGAACTCAAATTCACTGTTTTGTTGTCTGTTCCTTTTCTAAGAATTCCTGGCATCCAATTTGCTTTTTGTACTTGTGCCGAGCATGGAACTGACTATTTTAGAGCTGTAGGGTTATAAGACCAAATTCTTCTTCCAGAATAATGGTGAGCTCAGACTCCCATCATTTTCTACATGAAGTTAGGAGTCACCCCCCCACCGCGTGCTTCACCTTGGATTTATTTACATTAAATCTTCAATTTTGACTCTGTGTCACTGAATCCTGTGAAGCCCTTTGGCTGTTCCTGGCGGCAGGCCCCATCTTTACTAGTCTTAATAATTCAGCATCATCAGCAAATGCTGGCACCTCACTATTTGTTTCTTTGAAGGGCTACTTATGAGTATGGATCTGCTGTACTTATAACTTCCATTGGTGACCTCCACTGACAACTAACCATTTACTCTTACCTTTTACTCTTTTAATGAATTACTCATCTATGAAAGGGGAGCTTCCCTCTTATCCTGTGGCAGCCTAGTTTCTTTAAGACATTTTGGTGGGAGACCTTCCAAAAAGGTCTTCAATGGTCAAACTTTCATCTGTAGCAGCTGGATATCCATAACTGACATGATTGCTGATATCAAAGAACTCAGAGTTTTGAGACATGACTTGCTTTTACAGGAATCCTGCTGACTCTCCCCCAATACAACGTATGTGGCTGTATGTTCACAATTTGTTTTAATATAGTTTCTACTAATTTCACCGGTAGGGAAGTTGGACTTACAGGGCTAAAGTTCTTCAAGGTCCCTCCAGACTGTGTGTTGAAAACTGCCATCATATTTGCCATGGTCCTACCCTCAGGTGCTATGGTCATTCTAAATAAGAGATTATCCACCACAGTGTGTAATTTTAGCTATTTTATGGTTGACTGCCTTTAGAAATTCTGGGTGAATTTTATCTAGTTCTGGTCATATATTACTGTTTATCTATCTATAGTATAACCTCTTTTACTGATACTCCAACACTTACCAGTGTAAACTAAGACACATCCCTATCCTCTCCTATCCTGGCCAACTGGTCAAAAGGGAATTTTTAAAGAGATCTGGATGTCTATCTGCTTTCTGTGTCTTTCTGTAAACCTTTCTTCATCTATTTTTGCGAGTCTTTGTGCCTCTCTCCTATTACAGAAACTATATCTGAGCATCTAAGATCTTTCTGTTAACTGACAAGTAATAATGTGATACAGGAGCTAGACATTTACAGTGCAAATCATTCCATTTATCTTCAAACAGCTCACCTTTACATGGCTAATTTAAGCTAATCAGGTAGGCTCCCTTTATAGTTAATTGATAGGGATAGGCACTAACGTTTGATTCTTCCCGCTTATCTTAGACATCTGCCTTCGATGGGATGACTCATCCTTTGGGTGCCCATGTCTTTATACTAACTACAGAGGAAGTCCAGATGAGCGTATAGGACATCTGAATTCTACGTTATTAAGTCAGGAGAGGTGAGGTGTACCCCCAAGACATTACATCCAGTTATTGAACAATCGACTATTGCTGACTTTTATTCTAAATTTTACTTATGGTACCCTTTCCTTAGCAGGCTCTTCGGCTCTGAAGAGCCATAAAAAGGAGCTCTGCATTTGAAGATGGGAAGCCAAGGGCTGCCTGACTCTTCAATTAGCTCTTCCTGGAGGGTACAGGATGGAAGTGGGAGAAAAGTCAGAAAAACAAAGCTTTTCAGGGAGGAAAACAATTTTTTACACACAACCGATGGATTACAGATTGCCAAGCCATGTTCTGTTTCGATCTGATGAGCTGAGTTCAAGACAGAATATCGTCAGATGGTCTGTAGACAGAAAAGTGAAAAAAAGTGGGGCTCAGGAAGACTCTGAAGATGAATGGAGAAGTATCTTGGTAAAGAGATGAGATGTGAATCAATCTGGAAAGACTGCAAGGAAAAATGAAACAAAACCCGCATCTTAAATTCAGGTTCTTGGTCAGGACCTCAAGAAGAGATTTTTTAGTGTTGCTCCAGAAGGAGATACCATTCGTGACTAGGTGGAGTTGATGGGGAGGGAGCGATGACCTGCAAAGGCAAGCTGAGGCTGACTTACTGCAGCTGCTCAAGGGTGGAGATGTGTTGCTAAGAACTTATTCTTGAGTTTTTGTCCATGAACTTGGTATATTTGCATTGTTTCCGCACTCGATGCATGCCCCTCAGATCTCAGGGGAACTGCACAGCTGGCACAGCAGGAAAAAGCCACCTGTTAAGGCCAAATTATCAGTTACACAACACAACATGACAATGGTCTCTATGTGGGCTCAGCTTCTAAAAGTACCAATATCAAAGTCAGATTAACCAGCGCATGGGAATAGCCTTGGCACAAAGAACGTTAGTCCAACGTAGCTGTTCTCTGCGTGTTCCTTTCTTCTAATGCAGTCCCAGGGGTGGGGGACGTAGCAGAGAACCGGAGGACTTGTGGCACTCTGGGCCACCAAACAGCCATCTGTTGGTGGCTGTGGGAAACGGCTCCTTATTAGAGCAGCTCTGGGACTGTTCTAAGTGTG
Organism: Anarhynchus alexandrinus; assembly: GCA_008711295.1. Lineage (NCBI taxonomy): Eukaryota > Metazoa > Chordata > Aves > Charadriiformes > Charadriidae > Anarhynchus > Anarhynchus alexandrinus. The sequence goes on along the minus strand of VUYV01000183.1, from coordinate 1,218,836 downwards.
TGGGAGGGGCCGTTCTTCCCACGCTCCGAGCAACGTCTCCCATTGGGTTCAGCGGAAAATCTCGCCCAATTCTCTGACAGAGATTTCTTGTGGTTTATCTTCACGGGATTTTATTCTCAAGCAATTATGGCATGTCATTTGTTCCCCCCCTCCCCTGATATTTTGCTCAATATTTCTTATATCGTAATCAGCGCTACAGAATTAAATCCTGGAGCCATTCCTCTGGCATCAAAGCATCTGACCGAAATTGAAAACTGTTGTGGAGCTGGTTCAAGAAAAAAAATCATTAGCAACACAGGACCGAAGGAAAGACATTCTAAACTTTTCCTGAGATATTTAACCTCTTTAACTGCATTAGAACTGCATAGTTCCATTAAATAGCGCCTTTATTTCTTGTTTCTAAAACAGGTCAAGAAGCATGACCAGGGGAATCTTTTCATGTGCAGTTCCATCGCAGCAATTGAAATTCTCATTTATCAGTGCCATGGTAATCTGAAAGCCTTTGGGTTTGATCGTTTTCACAAGATGACAAAAAAATGACTCTTCAAAGTCCTCTCCAGAAGGTGCTACTTTAGTCAGAACGCTGCTACTGAACTTACTCCCATAGAGATGGATTCTGTTCATGTGGCCGCCATAGAGAACCTGACTGACATCAGTGGCCATTTTATCCGAAGGCATAATTTAATGCCTAATAGGTTACCTTATGAATATAAAAGCCGTTCTTAGTCCTGAACCATGTCATCGTTAATGTTTATACATATTTTGTGAAACACTATGCCCCAATGTAATTACAGATTCTACTTTTAGGGCGCTCTTAAAAAGGATCATAAAAGCTCTTTGCTCACTCTGCCCCTCAGTTCCATACGGTTGGCAGCAGACGGGATTGGGAACTCTTCCTATGGAGTTGAGGCATTTTTTTTTCACCTTTGATTTAGGGTCCTATTTAGGACAGAATACTCACAGTGAATATCTACTTTGCAGGTTGCAGGTTGCAGTGTAGTGATACGGAAACCTGCTTACCGAGGGGTAGTTAGTACTGCATAAGTGATGTACCTGCAGGGTGAAAGAGCTTTATTTGAGCTTTTCAAAGGCTGTCTTGGACTTAAGTGATAACTGATTGTGTCAAGGCATCATGTCAGGCAGTATAGCAGTACACTTCAGAACTCTTGAACAGTGAAGTGACTCATAAAAATCAGGACTGGCTGGAAAAAGGTCTCCCCTGACGCTAACGACCACCTACTTTCCCATCTCCTTAGAATCATAGAATCATAGAACGGTTTAGGTTGGAAAGGACCTTGAAGATCATCGAGTTTCAAACCCCCTGCCATAGGCAGGGACACCTCCCACTAGACCAGGTTGCCCAAGGCCACGTCCAGCCTGGCCTTGAACACCTCCAGGGATGGGGCCTCAACAACTTCTCTGGGCAACCTGTTCCAGTGCCCTACAACCCTCAAAGTAAAAAATTTCTTCCTAATGTTTAATCTAAACCTGCCCTCTTCCAGTTTAAAGCCATTCCCCCTTGTCCTATCGCTACATGCCCTAGTAAAAAGTCCTTCCCCAGCTCTCCTGTAGGCCCTCTTTAGGTACTGGAAGGCCGCAGTAAGATCTCCCCAGAGCCTTCTCTGCACCAGGCTGAACAGCCCCAACTCTTTTAGCCTCTCCTCATAGGAGAGGTGCTCCAGCCCTCGGATCATCCTCGTGTCTCTCCTCTGGACACGCTCCAGCAGGTCCATGTCCTTCTTATGTTGGGGACTTCAGAGCTGGATGCAGTACTCCAGGTGGGGTCTCACGAGAGTGGAGTAGAGGGGCAGAATCACCTCCCTCACCCTGCCGGCCATACTTCTTTTGATGCAGCCCAGGATGCGGTTGGCCTTCTGGGCTGCGATCGCACATTGCTGGTTCGTGTTGAGCTTCTCGTCAATCAGCACACCCAGGTCCTTCTCCTCAGGGCTGCTCTCCAGCCATTCCCCGCTGAGCCTGTATTTGTGCTTGGGATTGCCCCGACCCAGATGTAAGACCTTGCACTTGGCCTTGTTGAACTGCATGAGGTTGGCTTGGGCTGCCCACCTCTCCAGCCTGTCCAGGTCCTTCTGGATGGCATCCCTCCCCTCCAGCGTGTCTACCTCGCCAAACAGCTTGGTATCATTGGCAAACTTGCTGAGGGTGCTCTCGACCCCACTGTCCATGTCACCGACAAAGATGTTGAACAGTACAGGTCCCAGTACCGACCGCTGAGGAACCCCACTCATCACTGGTCTCCACTTGGACATTGAGCCGTTGACCGCAACTCTTTGAGTGCGACCGTCCAGCCAGTTTGCTATCCACCGAGTGGTCCATTTGTCAAATCCATGTCTCTTCAATTTAGAGACCAGGAGCGTTTGTTTACAAAGGAGCTCCATCGAGTTCTGCGTGTAAAGTCACACCACTTTATGAACATTCTGCCCAACGCGGAGCTAAATTCTTCCTTGTGTTTAACCAGTAGCATCTTACATTGAACACTGGGAAGAGTACACAACACTTCTGAGGAGATTCGTGAAGGCGTAAAAAGAGTAACAGTAAAAACACAGCGGAGGTTTTCATTTTTGGATTCAGAGAAAGGAGAATGAATCCATCCAAAATTCTACCAGCAAATGTGATCAGAGCTACGCTTTGCTCTTGAAAGAAGCAAATGCACTATGTTGTTCTTTACAAGAGAACTTTGCTTTGTAGGGGAACATATTTGTACTAGAGGTGGGAAAAAACCCCAGTGACATTCTCTTAATGGAATTATCAGATGGAAAGGTCCAAATGGTTTTGAATCTTAGCATTTTTCCATGAAAAAAACAAAAGAAGGTAAAAAGATCCTTAAACTGCGTATTCACAAACACAAGAACAGAAGTACAAAGGAGGAAAGGGCACAGCAGAAACAGGGAGCCATGGCTGCATTCTAATTCTACAACTCCTGATCTGCCTTTCAGACTTCACTTTCCCACCCAGCCCTTACCTCCAGCTCCCGCCATGTTACTTCCTCACCGTCTCTCTGAGAGAGGCAGAAAAATTTGAACCAAACAGCGCAGGCGTGTGCATTTGCGCCTGTGTGTGTGTGTCGAACACACAAGATAACTTCACGCATTAGAAAATATGACAAGCACAATTTACAAGCGCTCGACGAGAGCGAAGCACAGCCGTGAGTCAGCGCCGCCATAGTTAACGAGTGAAAAAACAATTCCAAGCCATTCCGTGTTCTGTACACGGCCACATGAGGCTGTTGGAGGGAGGATGTGCCGCCGCTCTCCCCCCCCTTACACAAATTATACACTGAGCAGCCAGCCTTCCACAAAAGGGTGGGGGCCAGAAGGTTGCAGCTCCCCAAGGCTTCCTCATAAATCCACCTCTGCTCAACGTTTTTACATAATGATATAACGCGTTGTATTATTACGAGCAGTGACATCATAATAAAACACCGGAGTGCTGCTCAAGTGGCAAGGAACACCCAAGTTACCTTTCTATACTTGTCATTCAGTTCCCGTATTTTTTTAATTATAGATAAGAATTTAAAGTGAAAATAATTATTCATTCCATAAATACTGTATTAATGGATCCCCGGCATATAATTAAGAGGCCTTTAATTTTAATTTTGTATACCGAACACCTGTTTTTGGAGGTATTCCATATTCTACATTTGGAGCCTATACCGGCAAAGCTCTCAGCTTCTGTCATCATGGAAGCTGAAGATGCTGCATGGTTTGCAAATTTGAGAACATAGCCTTTATAATGACGGATGCAAACAATGCGGCTGCCTCAAGCATGCGGCAACTCATTTTCCCTCCGTCTAATTGCGATCCTGTTTCAATCGGGCCATCAGTGTCCCCTGCCCCATCTCAGCTCGCAGCACCATTTCCTAACCCATACTTGCCATACGCAGCATCTTCTTTCTAAAGATACCTAAAAGAGGGAACCTACCATCACAGCGTTCAGCGTTTTCTAGAAACTGATCCCTTTGATGGCTGAAAAAGAGTTAGCCTATAATCTCTGCTGATAACATGAAAATGGATGTCTCCAGTTATTTGCAACTGGATATACAACCTTTCAGCCTACAGTAAAGATTAAAATCATTGGCACGTGATTATTACTAGGTGAGGATAGCCTTTCTGAAAAGGTAACTGTATTTCTCAATTCTAGCAAACGCAGACACTCGCATCTTCAAAAGTACAACAATAACTGGCACCTTTTTGGCAGGCTCAGCAGGCAGGTCAAAGATTGTCTCAGCATGTAGAATGAATTAATATTTCTCTCCCGAGAGTGGGTCCTTCTAGAAAAGGCTTAAGGCAGATTGGTGGGGCATTCAAAGGAAAGCTGGAGAGGGGGTGTGTGTGTGGGGAACTTTTGTTTATATGAACATTTTTCAGATTTAGATCTAGAAACATTTAAGGTTTTAATCTTGTATGAAAGACTCCACCCTTCCCTGTCCATTCTTTATCTATCTGGTCTCCTCTATAGCCCACCACGCACCCCCTAAGCTGTCTTCCCCCATTTCACTCTCTATTCCCACTCTGCCCTTGCGCAAGACTCGGTAAATCCTGTACTTTTTAAAGGATGCCTTTACTCCTTCGTCCCCAATTCCTCATCACACTCCTAACCCCACTTTCCCCACCCTTCCTGCCCCACTTCTGAGTTTTTGCCCACATGTTTTAGCTCTTTATCCTCTAGATTTGCTTTCTGTGCATGTGCTGCTTGCTTTCTCCAAAGCCCAAATGAATTGCGGAAGGCCCGACTCTATTCCAAGAAATGTTTTTTGAATACCAGCCATGTTTACAGCGCGGATAATTTAGGAAGCGCCATGTTTCCTCCACTTCTTGCTGCCACAGGGCACAAAGTGGTCACTTTGCTTTTGTCTCCTGATGCTCACAAGAGAGTAATAAATGTCCCCTTAGTGCTGCATCAAGTCAGCAGCGGCAGTTGACAGCGCGTCTGCATTCAAGGCTTCTTGTCTGGCCACCCAGCCAGCTCCTCACAGACGGATTTAATAGCAGTGGGTGCAACTTTCGGGTGCCTGAAAGAATTAGTGAGCCTTGTGCCTCCCTGTGATTCTCCTAGACGTTGCATCGTGCCGAGATTGCATCCTCTCACCCAGAACCACGGTTTACCATTCTGCCAACAAGCAAATCCGTAGTACTCGCTGCCTAGCCTACATTCAAATTATTCTAGTCACTTAAGGAAACCTCTAAAAGGAAATAGACACCAATTAAGGCACAGCCACTTTAATACAATAAAGATCAGCTTCGAACATCGTTTCCTTGCTTTCTAGCAGATAAATCTCCCATTTTTGAACATTTCATTTCGTACTTAGATTATGTCTTCCCAGATAAGCTTTAAGCATTGCCATCTGTTCTGCAGCAATCACATGATCCTATCACTTTGATTCAGCTGAATACAAAGCCCTTTGACAATAGGGAAACCAAAATAACACACATTTGCTCCAAAAACTGCTGCGACCGGAGATGGTTCAGGGGCTGCTTCATAGCAGAGGTAAAAGATATGGGGAAACTCTGCTATACATCTCCCGCCTGTGCCCCGTACTGTCCGGGCAGCGTCCTGACACTGAAATTGCTTGTTTTCTAGGGGGATTGAGTCAGTGTTTCAGCTGTGTTCAGCAGCCGTAGGGGCTGAAAGCATAGCCAGGGCCCCACGCCTCTGCATGCCCGCTAGCATTTGGAAGCAAATCCTGAGTCAGAAGGAATACACCTTTCTCTTGCAGATGTCAGAGGACTATAGTTACACCTCTAAGCCATCTCGGAGGCGCTCTTTCCACATCTGTCCTCTGCAGGCAACTGGCCCACAGCCACTACAGTTGGCCACTTGCAGCAAGAGATCTTCCCCGCTGGCTTCTAGGAGAAAGGCAAAAGCAGGGTTTGGACCTGCTACTGTGGCCACATCGATTAAGAAAACTCCCGTGAAAGGCTGGTGCATATTATATTTGGAGCGTTCTTCTACTTAGAATAATTTCCCCACGGGAATGGACCCGTTTAGCAGAAAGATGATCCTATTCAGATTCAAAATGCAGAAGACAGTATGCAATATTTCCCTTTAAGATTTGAAAGGAGCACAAACTGCAGTATCAAAAGTAACTTGCAGTCCTTAGCTTTGCATATGCAGCCAATGTATATAATCTAGAAGAATCACCGAAAAAAGTGATTCTTTTGCATTGCAAGTCTTCTCACTATGTCCACCTACACTCCCCCTCAGCAAGGTGTTACAAACATTGTACCGTTCAGAAGGTTAATTTCTCCTTATTTTCACCCACTGGATAATTCTCAGAGGGAATGTTTCAGTTGTATTTGTGGTTGAACACACGAACGGGTTAAACCGCTGTATATTGATATTTATAACTGATTGAAATTTAGGTTATTAGTTTAATATGAAGGAAAAATATAGGAATAAACCAATGTACTATAAATTCTACCTGAATTTGGTATTATGACTCTTCTAATATATAATTTACAGACGAATGCAACATTTCATTTTCTCCTCTTATTTTAATGGCACTGAAAACTCACTGAAAACTCCTGGAATACGAATTTCGGCATGAGAACTTTGAGGATGAGGACAACAAAACGGTCAGATTTCAATGGTACAAAGACAAAAATGTCTTGGACCGTGTACCGTTCATTTGCATTTTAGCACCTATTTAAACTTGGTGTGGGCTCCACGTTTGTAAGCTGTTTCAATAGTTAATCTGCAAGTAGTTGGTGAATATAAATCTCTCAGAAGCACGCTATCTTTCTTCTATGGAGCTAAAAGGGAAAGGGTGATTCATTTCAAGTGTATTGATGATAGAGGAGCTCTGAATAGCATTTTATCTGTAATACTGTACTTGAAAGGAGCGAAGTGCAAGTTAAACAAACAGTAACAATGAATGCATTTTTTTCAGGGGTGGTCCTCTTGGAAAATGTTAACCACATTAAAGGAGGCAGTTATTGAAATATGCAATTAATTTTAAGTTGATAGAAGTTGAAACTGTCATTCACCTGAGCAGGTGGTGGAAGAACCTTCTCGCATATCTGCTGATCGGGTCCCTGTACTCCAGCACGGTTGGATCCAAGAGGGGTCTTGCTGGAGCGTAAAAGGTTCCAAGGCTTGCCTCAAGCTGCGCTGCGGAGTTCAAACACAGCAGCAACAAAACAAGTGAAACTGTTTCATTTACAACAAGTTGTTCATGTTTGCAGTCAGTCAAATTCCTCAAACAGGGATGAAACGGGATGTTGTTGTAGGACACACGAAATTAAAATATGACAGATTGTACAAACACAAAAGCGCACATAAACTTTCACTTTGAGGCAGAGTTGACAATGACTTCGAGCAACAGAAAGTTGTCAAAAGGATGAAGAAGTCTACAACACATCAAGCCCTCACCAGCAGCGTACAATTAAAAGTGACTCATAAGAGTAATACAGTTGGAACAAGTTTGTCCAGTAGACATCAACTCTCAATTAGCTCAAATCGTCCTTGTCCTCTTAGGCAAGCAACAAGGAAGTTCAGTTTTTCAGGGATTATTGTCTTAGGTCAGCGGGTGACAGAACCCTTCTTGGGATGGCCTTGAGGTCTAAGGAACCTCCTTCAGCCCACAGTTCTTTAAAAACTTTAAATGAAAGGGTCTAGAAAACCTAAGGGTTTGACTCTCCTATAGCATGTAGCGGTGGGAAATAGGATAACCTCCCTTGTAATCAATAAAAGCCCTTTTGTTACAGAAGTTCTCTTCACTTTAAACACTTTCTGACTGCTATACTCCACAGCTGGAGCTCTTAGGCCTTTTGCTCCATGTTTTTAATACAAAATTATAAATAATAAAAGAAAATACACAGTATACCTTTGTGTCCCGCATGCTTAGCGGAAAGGAAATTTAATGATCAATAATATTTATGCTGTGTGACCTCTGCTTGAGAGTTAACACGTAGTACAAGTCCTTAGAGACAGAACAGGGACAATTTGCTATATATTTGCTATACAGGTTCTCCTTTTGGAATGAATGTGCAAACTGCTACTGCTAATCAGAATTTTGTGTCAGCTTTAAAAGCAAAATATAACCTATTGTCTCATTAGGCAGACAAAAACCGCACTGATTTGCTGTTATTAACATTTGTCAAAACTAGCCATTTGTGAATTTAGTGATAATTTCTTCCTTTCTTCATTATTTATTTATTTATTAAAATAAGTTCTTTTTTTCTGAGCATAGTTACATTTTATTAGGCTTGATAGCACTAAATGTGCTAATAGTACTGCGTTAGTAAGTGACACAGGCAAACTGTTAGTAAATCAGGTTTTGTGTTATCTTAAATCTAAACAGTATGATAAGTTGAACTTTAAAGGTATTTTCTTTCATAGCAGCTGTCAATTTAGATTAAAATTGAATACAGCAGTACCTGTGCAAAAGCAAGCCATACTCCCTTGCTGTTGCTGTTTTCTTGACAGCGTGTTTTGTACTTCTGAAATATTTCAACCTACATGGAACATGAGCAACTGCTAGCACAGTTATAGATTCATTAGATAGCCCAGCTTGATGTTGAAGGCAGAATAAACATCTCAAAGATAACTGCTGCATCACTATAAATAAAAGGCCCCAACGGGTTTTGCTAATAAAAAAGGAAACAAATTACCATGCCAAATTTGTTAGATTCACATAGAATCACCCCTCCTGGCCAGAATAAAATCCCGTCTGCTGTAAACAGCGTAGGGAGCTGCACGGGGGGAAACACAGAGACATCTATTTATAATGTGCATATTTTTACAAGAGTTTCAAAACCAGCCCTCTTCACGGGTCCTTTTAAAAGCATGTTTTATTTAGAACTGATACGCTACGTTTGCAATGGAGGGAGTTTTTTTTAATCAGATCCCCCAAAATGGGATAGCTGATAGCTTGGCAGCGATGTAGGACACCTCGGAGTTTTTCTATCATCAAACACACCAGAATCCTGAGTATTCTTTCTTGGCACAAAAGACGCCTGGTCCCCAGCCGTCTGCCTGCTAGCCTGGGGGATAACACCTTTGCTAAATCAAGGCACTTCAAATCTTGGAAGTCGATTGAGTTTCAAGACAGACAGCAAATCAAGAGGAAGGCATCACACCAGGCTTCAGCAGAGAGGAGCCTGAACCTAAAAGTCACGCTTCTCGTGAGGGACCCCAGCTATGACTGCAGGGGCCCAGAAGATTACGGCGAGGACAAATGCTATAATCCTAAAGGAGGCAGCAGAGGATAGTGTATTCAAAGCCTTTGGATCTTGTAATGAAAGAATGACCCTTCGAAAGAACCTGAAAAACCACACTGAAATATCTTCTCCCCGTTGCAGGAAAAATGTCCCTCCTTAAGCCGCTGTTGTCTGAGCATGAATATGTAACAAACATTTCAATCCTATATTAACTAATGCTAGCGTGTAACGTAAGCAAATTTATGTAATGTAATAAAGTCACAGCATATATATGATGGCGCTGTATATATATCAAGTCATGGCTGTCCCATATATATGTATTAAAGTATGCATTATTTTAGTATCACCTTTAATACAGATGAACTAAAATGCAATCAACACATTGATCCAGATTTTATAGAAATGACTTGTCTACATACGGCATTCGATTACAAAGTGCCATAATCTGGCCGACTGTCTGCATTCTCGCTATTGTCTTCTTTACACAGTCAATAAATATATTGTCCTAATCCACACACGAATGACAAAGACGCCACCAAACTACATTAAAAATATAATCAGACCCTTACCTTCTCTGTCTGGTGTAAGCTTTTGTTTAAGAAGGTGATTGACAACGGCACTCAAGCATATATAGCACTGACGACCCATCGTGTTCCAGTTCATGGTGTTCAGGACATTAATGGCCGCATGTATCTCATTGTAACGAATGTACTGGTGGATGATTTCCACAAGGCCCAGCCGTCCTCTTGTGAGCACACCTTTTACAAGAAATATTAAAACCGAAGAAAGTGTTATGAGTACGTAAAACAGTGGCTGACTACTTTTCAGCACAGTGAAAAATAACTGCTGTTTGTTAAAATTAGAAAGTTTAACTTAATGGCTTTCAGTATTTAATTTTTATGTGAGATAGCTCTTTATTATCTTGGTAAATATACCAATATATTAAATATACCATTATACTAATTATAGACTGAGGGTGCTTCGGACAGCGGAGAAAAACCATCAGTGAACTTCAGACGTGGAGGTTGGGCGAACGTGGCCAATATCTGCTGGTGACAACACGACAATGAAGTTTGTTTTAAACATGGTAGAAAAAGCTTGTTCCCGCTTTATCATTATTGTTTTGGAGGTGATAAATCCATGTTCATGGCACCTCCTTCCTGTAGGGAAATACTTCTGGACAACACTAAAAACCAGCATGTCTCACACAAATGTACCTACATATACAACTTCACAGCAGCTCAAACTTCAAAGCAGCTCCATTACCCTCTGTAATTGCAATTGCTCTAGAACTTACTTCTAGCTTGACAAAATTCTCCAAGTGAAGCATTTCTTCTGGGAGGGGATGCCACGAGAGAGATCAACATCTAGGGATCTTTGAATCACAGTTGCATGTGAAACCAAGAACAAGCTCGCTGTAAGGGAAAAATACTGAGCAACACGTCGCTCACGCCATGAGAGCATGATCTATCTACTCTCTCTGAAAAGTAGAAATTGAAAGGCTGCCAGTGTTCCTTGACTTGTAGATCCCAGCTTCTGAGCAGACAAGATGACTGAAGAGCTGCAGAAAGTAATCTTATTTATTGTCTCTGATTAGCCAAATGATCGTGTGGCATTTGAGCAATTCTTGCTTGCTTTGGATCACCATGCTAGCGTATTCTTTATCGCTGCTGCTCCAGATATTAAAAAGAGACCAGAATAAATTTACTGCTCCTCTCTCCTTAAATAAAAACAAAATGTGATTTTTTTTTTTATTTTCTCCATTTGTATTCTGATGTTGTTTGCCAAAACTAATTTTAAGGCAAAAATTCTGGTGAGAAAGAACAAGCTGCATTTCAATATTGATATTAAAGCCACAGGATGGATGGGGGAAAAAAAAAAAAGTCTGACAACAGAGAAAAGCAGACCTGATATATAGAAAACATACCTCCCAAAATTTTCATAAACGTAGTTGTGCATATTGTTTGTGATGTAAAATAAGAGTTGACCAAAAAAAAAGAAGAGTAGAGGAAAACAGCTTGAGGACAAGTAACCTGCCGAGAACTTGCATTACAGATCTGACGCTTTGGGGGAAAAAAGCTTACATATTTATTTCTTGTAACAGAGAAATACTTTAGATTTTTAGTGTCATTAAAGAAAAGACATGGTTGTCTACTGTATTTCACTTTACGTTTGCATGTGTCAAAGCCTGTGGACATTATACTGCGCAATAGCCATGTGTATGTGTGATGATAACATCTAATTGTTATGGTAGACTTTACTCTTCCTAAATGTTTAGTGTTTTTGAAGTATTACACAAGTTGGGCAATCTTCACATTAATCACGAAGTGAAGATAAAAATCCTTATTTGCATGCTAATTAAATATAATATTATATTTAAAATGTCTTTCGAGGCCAGCAATGCTGAACCACTGGCACCGGTACCACATTTGGCATTCTCCAAGATCTGGGTTGACATCAACGACATGAAGCCGCAATGCTTTTGAAAATGAATTTGGCATTAGACACCAAAAATATTTGCCATGAATGTTTGAGGGTAAATTTAATACGAACCTTTTCCTGAAATAAATCTGGCTAGACAGCACAATGGAGAATTCACAGAACTTGTCCAAAATCATAATATGTCAGCTGGAAGTTAAAAGCATATTTGCCTGTTCTCATTGGCAGAGTTTCTTAACACTCTTTTATGGGAAACAATTCCAAGCCATGAGTTAATTACGGTTTTTATTTCAGTCCTAAATGCCTGTCTGGGTTTTGCCGTCATGGACCCTTAAATTTTCTGTATAATTTGTGTTTGCATTATTTCTTCGATAGCAGAGAACTAAAAACCGCTGAGGTTGGGGAGAGGGTTGACTAATCACCGCAGCGTTACCTTGGTAGTGCGGCCAGCTGAGAAGAAGAGGGGTAAAGCTGAAACCCAGGATGAACGGCACATTTACAGACTACAAAAGAGGGTGGGAGGGACAGAGAGAGCTTTGCCTTCTTCCTAGAAGAGAATTTTTTTTACAGTAATTATACAGAATGAATTTTTAAAACGTGATAACTTTCAGCTGTAGAGGTCAACATCTTCCCATTTGGATGCTTGACTTCTCCTGGGTGGTGCACTTCCAGGCAACCTGCTTGGGAAAAAGAGGTGACAGCCAACTGGCTGCCTAATTGATTTAGGAACGGTGCCCAGGGAGACAGTCCAATTAAGTTTACAAGCTGGCAATTAGCGGGAGACGCCTCTAAATCCCTGCACTGAGAGCCTGCTTGCCTTGGTAAGAACGTAAATGTGCTAAAGAGAGCAAGGGGAAAGCTGTGCTTTCCGGAAAGCTGTTGTGAGAAAACCCCACAAGGGAGGGCTAGAGAAAAGCAAGGTAGATGTGGGTAGAGTGCCTTCTGCTTGACAGGTAAGAGGTAATTTAGAGGGTTGGGTTTTTTTTAATGGCCAACACGCACAAAAACATCAAACAGATGTTATAATTAGTGTTCAACTATTAAACCTGTTGATGAACATAATGCAGCTGAATTATCTCAAAATAAACGATAACTTGAAAACAGTTTCGTAATAGGTTTTTTTTTTTTGGATAACAGCAATAATCTGGATCAGCTCTTTTAAAACTATACAGCTATAAGTCAATCCAGCATTTCTGCTGCTAACATCCTATTATATTAATTTACCTTTTTTGCAGTGGAACACTTAGTTAAGTTTCTTCAATTCAGTTTTTCAAATGTTTAGGTCTGCAGATCTTTTAGACAGGAATTTTTTCCCCCACAAAAGCACATGCATGTCTCAATAAGTAAAGAAATAAAGTTGATTTTCAACCCTCATTGCCACCTAGTTTTGTTTAAAAAAAAAATCTTCTTCCTAATCTCAGTAGCTTTATACAAATGAATCATAAAAAAAAACCCTCCTGTAAAGAGCAACAAAGGCGATGCTGTTTCCTTGGACAAACAATGGGCAAAATGCTGAAATTTTCCAGGACGAGTATATTCGACATGGCTGTCTGCCCTGCTGAAACACTGGCTCAGGAGTCAGAAGATTGAAGCATGATTGTTTTTTTAGCTCTCACACTGGGTTTGCACCACTGTAACTTGCCCGACTTGAACAGAATGAATACAGCTCTCACTGATGAGCAACCGAGGGGCTTTTATTCTTAGTGCGGTCACCGACTCGTCATGTAAAGCCTTTTAGCCTTCCTTTACTGCTGCTTGTTATCCCCTTTGTAAAATGAAAAGAGTTATGGTTTTACTCTCCTTACACCTAAACTGAGAAGTGGTATATAAATTCCAAAATTTGTATTAGAATCATAGAATCATGAGTGGTTTAGGTTGGAAGGGACCTTAAAGATCATCGAGTTCCAACCCCTCTGCCATGGGCAGGGACACCTCCCACCAGACCAGGTTGCTCCAAGCCCTGTCCAACCTGGCCTTGAACACCTCCAGGGATGGGGCAGCCACAGCTTCTCTGGGCAACCTGGGCCAGTGCCTCACCACCCTCACAGGAAAGAATTTCTTCCTCATATCTAATCTAAATCTCCTCTCTTCAGTTTAAAACCGTTCCCCCTCGTCCTATCACTACATGCCCTTGTATAAAGTCCTTTCCCAGTTCTTAGTACTTTGTCTTTTATTCACAACTCTTGGCAAATCAATTGAGAGACCAAACTTCTCTGAAGGTTATAAAAACCTTCCTTCTTGTGTGAAAAGTCTTCAAGGAAAGAAATGGTGTAACTTCACATACTGAAGCCAGGAAGAACAGAGTACTGGGACAAATGCACATTGTAATGGAAAGGACAGTTGCATCACACATGCAAGAATTAATTTACGAAAGAAAATGGCGTTACTACCCTATTGTTAAATATAGTTTATTTTAGCTTGTTAGGGGTATTACTACAGAATGAATACAACTCCTAAAATGACATACTACAGAGCGAAAGAATTTTCAGTAAGAGAAATTTTTATGCTTTGTTAGGGTAGCAGGGAACATAACGGGACCCTGATCCAACAACAGATCGGGGTCCTATTCTGTCAGACCCCATATGAAAAGGTACTAAGTAATTGTGAAACATAATTAACTCCTTGCTTCACATCTTCAGATACCATTGGAACTACTGGCTTTTAAGGCCATGGTCCCATATATCTAAAATGATGGTGTTGCTTTCAAACTACAAAAACACCCTTTGAGCTACAGATGTTTCCTTGAGAGCTCAGGGTTCAACAGACGTGCTCAGCAACTTACCAAGTTTAAAGTGAAGTGCTCCTAAGGGTCCTTTGTCGAATCTGACCAACAAAAGATCATGAACATCTGCGCCGTCAGCGCTGGCGGATGCAACTGGAGGAGCAGCCCACTGGATCTGGATGAGGCTGCTAGGCACGTTGAAGTGTTTACTGAATTGCAGGGTTGCCTCAGGCGCATAGTCTTGTGCCAAGAGCTGAATTTTAATTGGGGACAGTGCCGTGTCAAAAAGTTGCAGCTCCCCTTGAGAGCTGCCAACCACAAATACAGCTCCAGAAGGGTGGTAGGTTATTAAGGCCGGCAGCAGCTCTGCTTGGGCTAAGAGAGTCACTTGGTTGTAGGCTTCGTACAGAATTATTGACGAATCTTCACAACCCAGGACCAGTTTGTCTTCTGTCGCGTCTCTGCAACAGCTGATGGCCTTGGCTCGTAGCGGTATTCGGGTGACTGCTGCACACTGAATTTTGTTCCTAACACACTTGTAGACGCAGCTGTCGGCCATAGGCTCTTTGTCTGCGGAGACGGAGTGCTCTACTGTGTAAACCTGATCAGGTTGGTTAGTGCTGAAGCAAGCATCGAGTGGATCCCATTCAGTACGGACGTAACTCAGAACCTGAAAAAAAAAAAATCCAAAACATTTTGGTGGTCATTCGTAATGATTTATTCTTACTTTGACTGCTGCCAATGTGTTTTCTCATGGGTCAGTAAGCTCTAACAAACACGCATTTTAGAAATGGAGTTGTAAAATCTACTGGTTTAACTTTTAAAAGGTTAATACATTTGATTAAAAAACCCTGCAATACAGTTCGAGCCATATTTGTTTGTCCAGAGTATATAATAGGTTAGCAGAATAGAAAATAAAAGAGGGGATGGTCCTAACAGTGTTGGTAAGAGGAGAAAGGAGCAGCTGACTGATATAAAAGAATAACTAATTACTCACAAGTGAGGTGGGGAAGAAATCCCCAAAATTTCTGGAAAAAACCCAATAATAGGTTACTCTGAGCATCACACGTAGAGCATTTTTGATCATTTGCTCTGGGCCATGGTAACAGAAAATATTACACTGTAGTGGTAGAAACGATGGCATGTTTAAACAATGTATGCTATACATTGCCAAATGAGTAGGTGGTAGATGTTCTTTGGTGCCGTATAGCTTTAGATGCAGAATAAATGAATTTGTGATGGCTGAAAAGGGGGGACCGTTTAGGGGTACTTGAAGGTTGAACGAACTGGAAGAACACAGAAGGCGGCAGAATACAATGCAAAGACAGCAGCTGGCCAAGAGCAAGAATTTGTAGTGTGGAAGCATGGGAAGTACCGTAAAGTGATGGAGGCAACAGTGCAGTCTGATGCAGCTTCACATCCTATAATATGTGGGTTTGAGCGAGAGGTATTATATGGGATTTGAGCATGGAAAGTGTGGGAGAAGCACCAGCTGTTAAAAAAGTTACAAATTGGCTTATGGAAAACCATTTCTCTGAAAGAGAGGGAAAAAGAATGCCTCTAGAAGGATGAGAGTAGCAGAAATCAGTCAGAAACCTGCTGGTGTTTGTTCATGCAGAAATAAAGAATGAAAGGAAAATGTCAAACTGAGCCAAACCCCATCCTCAGGTGTACCCATGGCATACTTCATGCTGTAAACTAAAGCTGCTGACCCACTGCTAGTTTTGGAAGCCCCTTCTTTTGAGTCCAGGTGGTGTGCATGTACCGTTTACACAGAAATGGGTAACAAATGTGATTAAAAGGCAGAGAGAGGGCAAGGGGGGACGTTTGGAAATTTCAGAGAAATGCACACATAACTTTAAAGCAGTTTAAAGTTGATTTCCCCAGATCATAAGACCGACTGAACATATAATTTAGCCTTTCATCCTGCAAAGGAGGAGAATAAGAAATTAAGATTATTTTTTTTGGCATGCCACCCATTACTTCAGAAGCAACTGATAAATTTATAAACAAGTTATTCAGGATGTTGATCAGACTGATTAGGATATTTTGTTTTGACAGTTTACTTATTTTGTCAGCAAAAGGGCTTCTCATTGAAAAGAAAGAAAAAAAGGATTATTGCAATTCTGCAGAGCTGCTGGTTAATACCAAAGTCTTAGCTAGTTTAAGATGAGTAGTCAGGGACATACAAAAAACCCTCCTAATGCAAAATAATTTAATAGAGAATATTTAATTTAAAATAATCTAATAGAAGAATGCACCCAACTTGTGAAAACCAGATAAACTGCTTTCAAGGAAGAGTAGCGATCAACAAAAATATCTACCAAAGAGGAAATAAAAGATTAAATTACTTATATAGCCTGAAAAACTTTTTCTCATCTCCACCATCCCCTCGCTAATGACTTAGCCTCCGCAACTAGTCACCTATGCCCACAAGATGTGCAGTGGCTACCGTGCAGATGTTAGAACTGCTGAGGCGTGGAGCTTATGAGGGTGTTAAATTGCATAGCAAGGAAACCCTTAAAAGAGGTTATTGTGGACACAGGATTGCTGTGACCACAGAGCTCTGTAACCCCAAATAAAGGCAAGGTGAAGTGTTATTATTTCTTCTGCAGTTTTCCTTAAGTGTATGTCTAGAGACCCGGGTAGCTGCCTTTCAAATATGTGAAATAATAGAAATCTTGCCCAAGCAAGTCTTCAAAGCTTCCATAACTTCAGTGAAATGAGCCTCGAGGCCCTCTGGGACTCAGATTTCTGTCTTCCTGTGGCAGGTTTCAATGCACTGCATTATTCATCTACATATTTTGACGCAAACCCAGCGTTCCTCTCTGGACATCTCCGCTTAAGCTACAAGAAAGTCGTGAAGATCCACACAACACTCAAGCCTACGAGAGGTGAAAGACGGAAGAGAGACTGGCCTTGAAGTATAAGACAATAGAGAAGAAAACACGTGAAAAAAATGGATTTTAGAACTCCATAGGAGTGACCGCTGGAAAACAGCAATGGAAATAGTCACAGAAAAGTAAACGTTGTCATCTGATTGACTGAGATTCAGCAACCAAACTGAATCCAATTAATAATTTTGTTCTGCCTTGTTAGAGCAGAAGCAGGACAAAACATTGCTCACTACTTTGAATTTAAAAGACAGTACAACCTTGTATTGTGGAAGGCTTATTTAATGAGCCTTGAGATGAGAAGTTCCCTAGCTTCACAGGGTTTTGAGAGCAGATCCTTGAAATGAAGCCTAGGGTAGGGCTGGTTGCTGTACAGAACACAATTCTAAACCAGGGAAAAGTTCCCATGAGGAGAGAAAGACTACTTGCTGCATTTCAAAACGGAAGTTCTGACATAATGTTTAAACAAATTAGGCTTAAAGGAAACTTTTCTCGACACCGCTGCTCACAGTCTGGCTGAAAACAAGAGAAACATTTCTCCTTAGATTGGAACAGATAAGCTGCTTCTCATGCATCAATGGCCTCATGTGCCTCTTGGAGGAAGAGTACCAAGCCCAGACACCTCTTTGTTCTGGTTTCCAGTTTTGCTGAATGTAACTGGTATTTGGCGCTCTGAAGGGGGAAAAAAAAATAAATGGATATTCTCTTTCATCTGAGAGGGAAGATTTGAGTTTCTCTGTCAGAAGTGTCTTTTATTATAAATTCTTCGTGCCACTAACCAGAAAACTAAAGCAGAGAGATATACAGCTACAAAAACATGTTAATAAGGCTTAAGATAATGCTTTTGAAAAATAAGAAGTCTAAAAATCAAAACATCTTTTTTTTTTTTTCCCCCCCAAGAAGATGGTACTCCATCACCTGCCAATTGTTTTTTAATCTGGGAAGTAGCCACATGCCAGTGAATGTAGTGCATGTAGTGCGTTAGCAGTCCATTTAAAGGAATCCGCTGGGATTCCCTCCCGGTGAGCAGTACTCCTCTGGAACCCTAAAGGGGAACGTTAAAACAGCAATATATATCTTGAAGTTAACCAAACGTTTGCTTGGGGAACAGGAAGGCAAAAGCTGGAGGAGTTCCCTGGAATCGGGAAGGACAAGTGCAGGATTTGCAGAGGAGGGGACAGGGCAGCGAATCTACAAAGACCGAGCCGTACTATCACGTGGCGCGGCGCTGAATCCCATTCCATGTTAAGCACTTTCCATAAATCTTGGGACTAAGCAGTTAGCCTTGGATTTCAAGGGAAGATTTCTGGAGGTACTCTGCATGAAGAAAAAACAATTACTTTTTGTAAAATAAATAAATAAATAAATAAATAAAATAATAAAAAATATGAAAAATCCTTTTTAGTATTGTGACGTGCACGCTACAAAAATGTAGTAAATATATTTAAATACTGTTGACATAATTTAGGCATATTTCCCTTATTACTGTGGCAGTTGTGCACCATTACTGCACATTTCGGTTCATCATCAGTACGAGGGACGCGATCCATGTCAAGGGCTCAAACCCTGGAGTCAGAAATTGCAACGATCCATGTAAAAGAATCTGTTAATCTTTGTAAATAAGGGGCCTGAATTATGCTAGTTAAAATACTTTCTTTCATTTTACGTTTGAAAGAAATAATAGCACTGGCTTGTGTGGGCAGTATCACTCTTTTCAGTGCAAATCTTTGAACACCTAAAATTGAAGTATTTTGCATAGAGTGCTGGGAAAGGATAAAGTCCACATATCAAAACAAATAAGAGTTTTAACCAGTAGTTCTTAAGCAGAAAATTGGCTTACCAGGCAGATACAAAAAAAGAAAACAAAAGAAACAGAGAAATAAGCTTGCTGTGACTGAATTGTGTGTCTTTCAGATGGGAAAAATGTTTGATTTATTTTATGGGTGTTAAAAAAAAGCTTATTTAATTTCACACAGCGAGGCTCCAAATAACAACAAACACTTTAATTAGAAATGTAGAGTAGGAAGTGCAGTGCACACAAGAGTAAAATAGTTTTAAATACAGCACTGTGAAGATGGAAGAAAAAACCCCAGCCCTATTTTTAAACATTTCTAAAATAAAAATGCAAGGCTCCTGCTCTAGGTTACTTATTTGGCTGCGTTGTATTTACAGTCCCACACGCAATCTTATTATTTAGATCTTCAGCCGACGTTTATTCTCATTTTCTTTCAAAATGTATTGTCATCGTCTTTATCCCATATTATTCATTGAACTTTTAACCCAACGCGACATCGAGGATTTGACATTTTTTGCTGTATGTGTGCGAGAGGTATTTCAGCTATTCACTCACACACCGTAGCCATTTTTTCCGAGCACTGCAGTAATTGTAGGATAGCTCACTCCTAAAAGACTCGCCGTGTTTATTTTGCAAGTTTGAGGCACAACGTGGAAGCAATAACTATGAAATATTGTCTCTCGGGAGAAAGAGAAATAATATTTTCTCTCAGGCAAATTATTTTTTTCCACAAGATTGAAGTATAATTTCAGTGATTTGTACTAGCACTAAATGGAGTGAAAATAAACATGACAAAGACAAATGCAAAGTACCACAGTAACTAAGCCCCGGCATCATCACCTCCTGGTAATTTATGTTTGCAGAATAAAGTTCATGTTGATTTTAACACGACTTTCTTTCAAAGCATTTAATCCGAGGATGATTTTACATCAGATCCTATTTATTCATAGCAAATGGTTCAAAATGATTTCTGGAAGATTCCTTTCCTGGTTTTGAAATCAAAATACCAGCATTATCTCCACAGGGAGACAATTGAAATAACATCATTGATCATTGGTACTTTAACAAAGAAGAAACAAACAAACCTCGACTAATTAAATAAATAAATGGGAGCATGGATGAGTTTCCCAGAGGAAACCAATGCAGGCAAGAGAGCAGACAAAGGTGCCACAGACACATAGTTCTGCAGCAATGCAAGCGCGTGCACATAAACATACACTGCACACCGGAGCAAAGTCATGTGTTAAACAGAAAAGCGCTTTTCTTTCTTCAGGGGAGGATTCCTCACCAAATCCTAGAGCATTTAACAGAGTAAACACTGATCTCAGACCAATAAAAAAAAAAAAAAAGGGAGTAAAACAAGTCAAGATTTGCAAGGAAATGTAGTTCTTGTTTTTAGAGGAATAATGTCTACCTTTAGCCTTAATAGTTGCAAATGTTAAAACATAAAGCCACCCAGCACAATTCCAATCCCATTTATAGCCGGTTGAAAATGTAAAATGTATATTTCCTCCATTAAGTTGAAAAGCTGCATTGAGTATGCAATACCCCAAACGCTGTACGTGCAACGGGAATCATCCCAACACAGAACGCGCAGGTACAGGACAGCATCCCAGTTGAGTTGCCTTGTCCCAGAGCTATTCCTCTCCTAATAAGCGCTCTTCTGGTGGCCAGTGAACACCACTCAGAAAATTCTTCCAGGGAGGAAGCAGCATCTCCTAAATGCCCCGTTTCCCTTCACTCTGCCACACCAACAGGCGTGTTGGCAGCTGGCAGATCTTTCTGTGGGTTTTATAGGTCAGCACCGAGGTTCTAAACAATGGCTGTGGGTAGCACCCGCTCATTTCCCCAGGCTTGGATTACTTTTTCGTAAACCCAATGTGCCAAACATATGGGTTAGACATTCAGCAATCCCTGCTTTTCTCTTAATTCTAGACAATAATGCTGTCTTATCCAAGTGATGCTACTATTTTCAAGTAAAATGTTGGTATTACTACACTTCTTTTTGATAAACGCTTCAAACCAAATCAGTTCATGCTTCTCATTCTTCTTCTTCTGTTGACAATAATTATTTACTGGGGGAAAATTCATGTTATTGGTCAAATATGACAAATAGGGATTTACTTTCATGCATAACAATGGCACATCATGTTTTTATTCCAGGCCTATACCTGAAGAACTCTACAAATGGTAAGGGAGTATTTTTGTGGTATCTGACCTAGCTTAGAAGCTGCCTAGAAACGCTACCTACGCTTTTGCTCATGTTTAAGCTATCAAATGACCCTCAGAAGTTCAGAGTGTTAAGTTAAAGTTCCCCTCCAAGACTCTGCAGGGGAAAAAGGCACCTCAATTAATTGCCGATTGGGGGTCAACACTACTTCTAGAGCTGCTGGGTTAGAACATCCCACAACCATGCATGGGAATTTTAACTACTGCCCATAAGGAGCGCTAGAGAAATAATGAAAAAAAAAATCAACAACAAACAGTACCATAGGTTACACATCATGGATACATAGGGGAAGCGTATAGGCAGAGTGTCTTGAGCCTTACACAGCAGCCCACTGATCATCCAAGAGGCAAAAACATGGAACAGCCTAACTGGCGACCAGCAAGACAGTTTGTGATCTATATACGACAAAGTTTTCCACAGGCCTGGCACAGCGCTTGGTATTTTATTGCCAAATACAGGAAAAGAAAGTTCATCCAAAGATCTTAGAATTAAAGCAGACAAGTACAGTCAAAGGATCAGAAAAGGGAAAGCAACCGAACAGTTAAATCTGGCAGTTCTGCTTTTAAAAATAATTTTCTTCTATTTATATTACAATACGGGTTAAATTAAAAGGATGATGAGTTTAGGCCTAAAGGCTGAGGGAATGCTTATTATCGTTATTGTGTTAAGCACCAGTGATGTGCTTGGGACTATACTAGACAGCCTCAGCCCTGAGCAATTTAAGTCCGAACCAAAAAAGGATAAAACAAGGTGCATTGGAAGATGCAGAGCAATGCTGTAATTTGGAAATCTCCCTATAAAATATAAAATGAAACGGAGAATGCTTTAAAGTGACAGGGCGGTTTCTGTGGATTTCTTAGAAGAAACGAGTCTCAAAAAAATCTCAGAAAACAGACTGTGAGCTGCTATGTTGGCATTAGGGAGCTTTCTGGAAGAGGTGGGGAGGAAACAAAAGGCATGGGAACGTCGCTGCCAGAACCCAGACGGCGTGCGTCTCAGGTAAGAAAGATGTGCAATGTTAGTAAGGCTGAGGTTTCGTACCATCAACC
Source organism: Anarhynchus alexandrinus (assembly GCA_008711295.1). Taxonomy (NCBI): domain Eukaryota; kingdom Metazoa; phylum Chordata; class Aves; order Charadriiformes; family Charadriidae; genus Anarhynchus; species Anarhynchus alexandrinus. The sequence goes on along the minus strand of VUYV01000183.1, from coordinate 1,196,525 downwards.
TGGTGCAGGGGCTAGGCTGAAAAAACTCACAAAGAAGAGACGCATGTTTCAGCTACCTGAGTCATTTTTACATGCGGCTGGGCATAGCTGCAGGGGGAACCGAGAACCGCAGGCGTGTATCAGGCAGAGGAGAGAGATGAGTCAAAGATGACCACTGGTGGAGAGAGGTCAATTGAAGAGAAGTGAAGGCGGGAGAACTGGAGGTAATTCGAACTTAAATTCTACAGGGACTAATGACTGAAATAAGAAAGAAAAGCTGTCTCGACTACCTTTTTTTTTTTTTTTTGCTTTCAATACATAGAAAATCCCAAGGGAAAAAAAACCCTCACTAAAATGAATATTAGTTATCAAAGTAATAATTCCAAGACATTAAAACATTTACATCTTCCCTAATTAAAAAGAACAAGATGTTGTTTATAAGAGCAGCTTATTCTAAAGTGTTACTTAGGGTTTTCCCCCACAGGGAAATAGCCTGTAATAGCTGCTCCAGAACAGCTATTCCACAGCTGAGCCTCAAGTTTGTGCTCTTCTCCCACAGTCAGTGCCTTTTTAGTCCATATTAGTAGTGGTTTAAGCTAAACTGAAAACTCCAAATACAGGAGCATTTATATGAGATGCTAGTCCAGAACAGCTTTTACATTTTAAATTCAGGCTTCGGTTCTTTTCAGAGTATGCCCACATAGCTTCATTTTTAAGTTTTTTACCTAACACAAGAAACTGGTTTCAGGTATTCTTAAATAGACGAAATAAAAAAGAAAGAGATGAAATGGAAAGACCTGCCTAAAAAGGTAAAGCTAAGCAAGTGTCAGGAAGAGGGTCAGCTTGGAGCCTTGTTCTAACTTGTAGCTTACATTCCCACCTGTAGATGGGGAATTTTGAGTTTTTCTTTGAGAAAAAGAAATCGCTCCTTGATTTGATCAGTACTTGTAAGCAACAATTTAAGCAGCATCTGGGTGTAGCTAAAATTTTACAACAAACCACTTGAAATAGCTGTAAAATGCCCATCAGTTATCATTGCAGACTACGTAAAACAACTGCATTAGGCAAGCACGCAACAGCTACAGTTCCTAACTCAGATTCGAGTTTTCTAGTGGTATTGACACTTTTCAGTGTCAGCAGCTCCAAAGCTATTCCGTTATAAAGACTTCACTTCCTCGCTACGTTTCTCAGACTGCCAGTTTTGATGTGGAAATGGTAAATGTACGAACAAAGGTGCTTTTTTTCATTGAATAACGAACCTTTGCTTTTCAGATTAGAATGGCTGCTCTTCCTTTCTTATGCTTTCAGCACATCTATCCTTCGTCTCTGCCTGCCTATGCCTTTACAGTGGAACAGTTCTTTCGTTAGCAAATGCGAAAAATGACGTAACATGAGAGTTCAGCACTTTACCTCCAATTTGCCAGGCGCACAGCCTAACAGCAATAGGTTGGCTCTGTCCCTCTCACGGGAAATAGGCGACCAAGGCCACGCTCCATGGCTAACTGCTGACCACCAGCAAATGACCATATCTTGTGTATTGTTTATTGCCAGGTGACGCTTCATCCTTCTACCTTCTGGTCCAAGCAGATCAATGTAAGAAATCTGACGGAAGAAAAAAAAAAAAAAACTGCAGGAAAACGTTTGAGGTGACGAAATAGCACAGTAGGAACAATTGGGAGCATTTACTTTGGATTTGTGAAAGAACATATATATATACACAGAGGACTGCATACATATATCTTCATATAGGCTGTCCGTAAATGTTAAAAATATCTCCTCAGACAGAAAAAGACACGCTCACACTTTTATCTGTGGGGAGGGGATTGGGAACGAAAGGCATGTGAGTTAAGAAGGAATTTGCTGCAATGACTCCAATCAATACCAAAATGTACAGTCATGGTTGCTTGACAGCATCGACCTACACGTAGGATTTAAGCTTAGCCATATTAAATGACAAGTTCTGCAAAGCTGACTAGGGAGCTAAGGCTAGTGTTTAAGACGTAATCAAATATTAAATACATTCAACAGCGTTTGAGCAAACATATATCTTCCTTTTTCCTCCCTAAATTAAGGAATCCAGATACAAGCCTCTGCTTTGCAAGAGAATATACACTTTTCTGCATAATGTGGATGAGCTACAACATCATGCGTAAAGTTTATGCAGCTCTTGAGAATTGTGCCTCCTTTCTCAGGAAGGATTTGCGGAATTTATTATTCAAACTCTGTTATTTTGGAGCATGGTTATTTGAAAACATGAGCGGTGCACCATCTGGGTGACACATGCCAAGGAAATATAGATTGCACCGCATTTCTGCTTAAGGAATTAATGGAAGGTTGATAGCTAGGGGAAAAAAAAAACTATCTTGCCATTGCTGGTCAGCAATAATCGAACCACTTTCTGGGGATTAAGCGCATGGCTAAGCCTACTGGACCAGACACTAGCAAAGGGCAGGGGGTCTTCTTATCAGAGAAATGCTTCTGGAGCCAGTCTCACTACATGACAGATTGCTTTCATATTCCTGTCTGCAAGGCAACAAAGGATGGCAGTAATGCGATAATGCCAGAGTGCAATGGGTGTTAAGAACCCGTTGCATTTATGTATTGTATTTAGTAAATAATCAGGCTCATCCAAATTGTGATCTCACCACTCATCCAAGGCCATTAAAATCAAGGTTAATGCTTTAATAATCCTTTGCCGTTTTTTTTATATGGTCAAAAAGAACCCTTTTCTATTTGCATGGTCATAATATTATTGACCTCTTCATCCCCTGAATACACATCAAAAGGAACTGAAATCAAAGTAATTACCAATGTTGTTCTCTCATGGTAAACATTTAACTCCTTGTACCGTCTCCTCCTTCAGTAAATTGAAATGGATTAAAAAAACCACAGACGGGAAAAACTTGCCAAAGGTCAGTATTTTCAGAATATCCTGTGTTTTACTTGTCAAAATTCTCTTTAGAAGTGTAAAGATAAAACATACATAAAAGTTAACAGGTAGCTGATGCTTGAATTAGAACGATATATAAATAGGTGATTTGGTGACTACACATTTATTAGGACAGACAAACACAAATACTTTCACGGATATTAATTAGTGCTGTATTGCAGCGTTACCTGTTCGTAATAGTGTCGCCTGTCATAACAGCCACAAATCTTTTGTAAACCTTTACATCTTGCGTTAGACGTGGCACTTCCAAACGTGGGCTAACGCCACTGAGAAAACGCAGATGATAAGAGCTGTTTTTACATTTTGCTGGTCTTAAGACTGTAGCGATTCATACAATAAGTCTTTCTTTTGTCAAAGTGTAAATAAAATCCAAGGTGGTATCGGTTGGAAAGGATGATAGAGAAAGTAATTCTTCCACTTAGGTATGTATTGTGTAAAAAAAAAGAAAAGACTTTTGGATAAATATCAAACTGCGAGGAGAAAAGCATGGTTGACTTGTTCTTATTACTAATAGCACTCCGGCAGCCCAGTACTGCCTCGCGTCCCCCACCAATTTTGCCCACCATGAGGCTGGACAGTGAGCAATGCGATGTTGCTTCCATCCAGCTACCAAAGAAATGACAAGGTAAGTATGACGGAAATGTAATTATATCATCACATATGATCAGAAGCAAGCATTTCCCTCATGTTAGAAATGGGAATTTAAACCCAAATACTATGTACATTTCTCAAGGCTACACCAAATGTCAGGGGAGGAGATGAAGGTTACACTCAAATTTTCTGAATCTTAGCTCCACACTTTAATCCCGTGGCAGTTTTATACCAGGGCAAGCCACCTTTTCATTCAATTTCTCTTGGAAAAAAATAAAAATCAACGCTAAGGGACTGTTTTTTCTAAAGCGTGTATTGTTGCAAGTTTGCACATTTGCAATTGAGGAGCATCTTTTGTTTCTTTTGTTACTACTGATAGCGACACTACTGTTGACTGCATCTGTGATCTTTTAGCTTTTGTAAGTTTGACCAAAAGCAGCCCTAAAGAACTCTAATTCAATGCAGAGAGCTGACATAATATTATTGCAGCAGTGAATAATACTTTCTGCTGGCTCATGCCGGTGCAATTTTGAAGATAATAAAAATTATATTTAGCTGCCTAACTAGCAAGCTTCACACAAAAGAACATTCAATTAAAAAATGCAAATGCCTTTTTTTGGCTGGCAAAGCAATAATCCATAGTGATTCCCACTGATTTCAAGAGAAAGCAAAGTTAACATTGAACACGGAGGCGTTTCTAGAAGCTCAGCTGTGTCAGCAAAGAACTGAACATAACAACCCTATTAAGGAGTACAGCAGATATTTCTGGTTTCCGAGGGCAGAGAGAGTTTTCTATGGATTAGGCTTTTCTTCTTTCCCAAGAAAAAAAAAAACGCCACAACCACGAGACGCAAAACGCACCCAGCAATACCCAGGATGAAAATCTATTTTCTAAACATAAATTAAGTGAGGAGCTACGGCCCTCACAGTTAAATGATGAAGGCATTCTTCAGCTCACAACTTCTTCGTTAAAGTTAAAGCTATTAAAAGAAACCACCCTGGACCACACACCACCCTTGTTTCTAAAGCATGACCTTTACAAACACCATAGGGCAGGCACAAGCGCACGTAATTTTAAAGTAAACTACGTATCAGCTCAGTTCCTGGTGAACAGTGAACTGTCTCAAATCCACGTTATAGAGGTTGGATCAATCTCGCAAACACAAGTCATTGCTGAAAAGACGCCCTGAACTGAAACAGCCTGGAAAATGTATTAGATATTAATCCTAGCAGAAAACATTTCTACCAAGGAAGTTAAAAGGGAATATGGCAAAACTTAAATTAAACACATCCTTAAAAAGCTTGCCTTGCAGATGCAAACTCCCCTTATGTGAGGAAGCGAATTACTGAGAGGTTGTCAAGGGGAAAATATTTGCTAGCAAAAGATTGTTTTCCTTAATACTTATCCAGTCTGAAATAAACACAAACTCTCTCTTTTTCTTACTACATCTTTCGACCTTTCTTGGGCAAAGGCTTCTCTCTTCTTCGTTCTTGCAGCGAATTCTACACAGCCCCTTTCCTACTCCGCCCAGTCAAAGTTAATTGCCTTTGGCTGATTATTTTGTCGTACTGTTGGAGCACCAAGCACTTCCACCGAAGGTCAGCCCCCTGCCCCGATGTCAAAGGGCTGATGGTCAAAATAAGTTACGTCTATGCAGCCCAATCCACCCCAAGACACGGTGTAATTCAGTTTGAGATGAGCTGGTTTCCACCCACATCCAAACCAGCTAGTTTAAAGCCAGCTCAGATACCTCAAGACTACCTTTCCGCTACTGCTGTGACCGCGGTATAGATACACCCATACACAAAGGGCTGGGAAAAAAAAGAGTATTTTCATCATCACTGTGTAAGTGGTGAATTGAGATACAGAGGCACCAAGTCACTTGCCGAAGGTCACGCACAATGTTTGTCAGCGGCGAGAAACTCCGGTTCTGTATCTTGAGTCCTAGCTCAGCGGCTTAATTGTAAAACCAGCTCTCCCAACAATACCGTCACCGTAACTAGAGGGAAAATTAAGATTTCTACAAAGAATTACAACAGTCTTGGAGCTCAGGCAGACGACTGAATTATCATAACTTCATGAGTTTGTGTATATCAGCCGAGCCATAGTAATTGACCATGCGTGCATTTTTAGCCCACAGCAAACAAGAGGTAAAACACATTAGCTTAAATCCTTTACACTGAGGTTTACCATTACAGATTTCGCTTCATGCTTGTTAGATGCTGAGAATGTGCAAAGGGTCAGTTACTGCTGCTCAACTGACAGAAGGTAATCTGTTAAGCAGGGGTAACTCAACTGTGCGGCTGAGCCCTTAACCGAAATACAGTAGAAAATTGGATCCCTCTTGGCACAGTATTTTAATTAATTAACTCAGAACGCCACGTAATTTTTTTTTTTTTTGACTTTTCAATGACTGCCGGTTTTAGAATTGGAGCTGTTCTCATCGGTTATATAAAGGTTTGCAATTTATACCGCTAGACGTTATCAGCAAGCACCAGCGATTCGCAATGTGAAGTTACTGCAGTATTTACAGTCACCAACGACAGCTATACCTTAAAGTCCAAACAAGAGAGTTTTTCCAGTCTTTTGTTTACATCAGGAGAATCCATCTTCTTTGTAAGCTGAATAAAGCAGAGTTGGTTATGGTCCTCAAATGACAAGATGATGAAATTGTCTGTAAGAACAGCTGAAAAACAAATAGAAGTTGTCACCACTGCAATACCTGTTTCTAGGAACAAAACGTATTACTGAGTCCTCCGCTGAGACACTGCAAAAAGCAATTTTTTCTGAAGACAGTCTCTTAAATATTACACTGAAGCCTCCATAATCTCCTAAAAGACATCAATGTGTCATCCTGCCAGGACCTACTTGGAAACAAGAAATAAAACCCAGGGAGTACTCCGCTTACATAAACCTCAATAAATTATCTCATACCAAGTTACCACTACATTCAAATATATATGTTTTATGCCCTTCCATGTTCATTTTCATCTCGGTTCAACCTTCAATTCTTTTTTTTTCTCCGTATGGTAACATCCATTGGTATTTCAGAAATGCACCCCAACACAGTATTGCTCGTGTTAAGAATGATAAATGCCAATTAGTCCTTGAGCTTTATCCGGTATTTTGACATTGTAAGGTTCCAGGTGCTGCTGCAGACGCCGAGGAAGCTGTTACATCCAGGATTATGCTTTAGAGGGCTTAGGGGTTTGTTGAAAGCTTCACATGGGGCTACCCAAACAATACAGGTAACTGGGATGGAACCCCTGGAGTCTGGAAAAGCGCAGTGGAATCCCCGCTGTTACTCTAAGGGGGTGCTAAACCAAAATAGTTCACTAGAAAAGTGAATAACTAATTTGACAATGAAAATTAATCAGACAATAGCATCTGGGATTTTTCCCAAGTGTTATCCAGTGACCACAGGTAAAGAGATGTCTGAGAATGAAGTGAGTCATCGGGGTAACTAGTACCAGCTCACCGAAGAACTGTTTGTGAGAACCAGGTTTAAAGGCAAGCTAGGCAAGATGTTTTCGGAACGTAAACTCGGGATCTTCCGCTAAAAGGAAGACACCATGGAAAGTGGAACCGGATTTAAAAACAAACAAACAAAACCCTGCGAAACAACCCTGAAACAGGAGAGAAAGAAAAAAAAAAGCATTTGTGACTAATAGCCTAGATACCTAAACATATTTTATATATCTTTAAGTAGATTGACAGTTTAGTCTTCCATATAAGCAGCGAAAACTGGCTACTCTGCTGTGCTTTGATTCCATCCGATTTACAAACAGTTTCATTTTCCAATAGTCATGTACTGGCACAGAGCTGCAGTATCTGGTATGCAAATACTAAAGGGTAAGGTTGAAAGCCAAATAATTGCCTTTGAAATGTAGCATTAACACTAGCTTTTCTGGGGGGAAAAAGAAACAGTGATAAAATATTTGACAGGGTGAGTCAGAAGCCATAACTGAGACATTTGTTTCGGGTGAAGGAAGGCAAGGGGGACGCCACCATCCCTGCGCAGGTGTGAACCAGCCTCGCAGTCCCTTGATTTCCAGCAGCCACGGATGTCTGGGGCAGGAAGACCTCAGTGCCACAAAACAACTTAGAAAAATGATAAATACCCTTTTCTCTTAGGAAAGCAATTTTTCCTATAACCTCTACTTAAATTTATTTTTTAATTTTGCCTACAAACAATAAAAATCAGGAGGAATTTATTAGAGGCGGGAGGATCATAAATGTGATCTTAATTCTGTATTTTGTGCACCTTTATTCCAAATGTTAAGAGGACATGCTACTCTTGAGTTAGCATGACAACATTTCATAAGTAAATTTGACAGATTGTAATCTTATCCATTTCTACATCTACACAGTTGTTAAAATAAGAACTATTCTTTTTATACAAACTTTTTTGTATTAAATATCGAATTTCTTTCAGCCAACTTTATAATCACAGCCCTAATTCCAACTTAGATTTGGAAAGATATGCAATTACGTTGGATTAAAGTGAATTTTTTCTAGGACAACATTATGTTGGCGTTCTCACATAAAGATAGTTCAGTATAAAAATTTGTATTTTGAGCACTATTTGTGCAGGTAACAAAAGTATCTTCTTTTGTTGTTCATAAAAAACCCCAGCGTATTGCAATGACAGGTATTATGGGTTTTGCTGTTGTTGAACAGAAGCTGTCCTGTTTCACCTTCAGGCATGGGTATTACCAAACATAGAGGTTTAAGAAATTCCTGAATAAGTGAAAATAAGGACAAACAGTTATAAAACTTTATCTATAGTAGTCTGAGTGGTATAACTGTAGAAAAACATATTTGTTGCTTTAGTTGTAAGCTTTTTAAGGTAGTAGCAATTTTTTTAAAAAAATTGTATTTCTATAATATATTAAGCCAATATAAGGCAAGAGATGTGTAATTTAATTATATATTTATTATTTACAGACTTTTTCAAAAGACAGAGCATCCTAAATAAGTTCTACAAGCAATTTCAATTTTGGTATAACCTTAGCTTCCATGCTTTCCTACTTTTTGTCACCTGAACATATGAAATCCTCCCTCTGGAAACAGAGGGCGGAAAAATCCAAGGTGGAATCGGTAACCTAGTAACTTAAGTGAAGAGTGAAAAAAAGAAGTCAAGACATTAAATGTGTTTTACACTCTCTGTGTAATTAGTTGATCAAAAAATGAGGTTAGGGTTAATTTTTTTGATACTAAAGATTCTACTAACATAGTTATATTAATGTTGTTTTTCAAGACTAAACTACAATATACTGATAAAAAGGGATGAGAGGGACACAGTACAGCAGCTTTCTTAAATAACCAGGCCAATATTCAACAGATGCCTGGGTATGGAAGAAAATAAATCATTAAAGATCAAAGCTAAATCCAGCGTATATTCTCATTACAAGGATGTAATTAGGGTCTACTTTTCAAGAATTTGGAAGATAAAGCACATGGAATTTAGCTCGCACTGAAATTCCATGTTCTTGATCATGCAGATGCCAAAATATTGACACCTGGTTGGGTTCTCAGTGGAGCTCTGTGGGGACACATTGAAAAAGGTACTGTCGTACTATAAAGCTGTTATAAAACTGGTACATTTTCCTAAGTTTTCTTCTGCATTGAACTAAAACTTCATTTTTAGCAGCCACTAATTAACAATAGTGAAATTCTGGAAAGCTAGGAACTAAATCAGAACACCTCCACATAACTAATATTATCCAGCTTTTTCTAATAAGTAAATATTTTAATAATAACCACCCCACATAATTAATCAGTTGGCTAACATTTGGGTCTGTCCCATTTTCCCCGCTTATGAAATGAACACGGCAAGTTCGCGTGGCAGGTTCTCGGTGATTAAAATGTGTAAGAAACTGAATTTTAGAAACCCGTTCAGCATTTGACAAGCCTGAAAACTTTGATGTTAAATATTATTCTTAAAGTGTTCTCAGTCCTGAGGGTTGTAACTATGGCTTTACATGCAATTACTTGTTGTGTTTGCAAGTCCCCAGTGGCAATAATTAGTCTACCTGTTGACATACTGTTTCTCTACTCTATTGTTAATGCAGGCAATTGATTTGCACGTGGTTGTAATTACCATCGCTGATGGTGTCGGAGATGAGCTTCCCCACCAGGGTCCTGTCAATCACCGCTTTCTCCAGCTGTGGCCCAGAAAGGCTAAGGGACACCAATACACCTGAGTGAAAGAGGAGCTAAATCCAAACAGTGAGAAAACAAGACATCAAGAATCATTAATGAAGCGAAACAGTCCAAGGTACATATTAGCAGCTGTCCATTACGTAGTAATCTAATTTTCAAAATTACAAAAAAGACTTCTCGTCTATGTGAAGACGTCTTATAATGACTTTGAAAGCTTTTTCAGTGAAAGGCAGAGGTGTAACATGACACTGAATTACACAGGTACAAGAATTACGGTTGCGGAACACTTAAAGAGGATGCACGCTAAGTCCCCAAATGTTGCAGAAAATGTACTGAAGTAGTTTGTTAAAAGCGGAGATCGGAATTCTGTGCTGAATGAGTGAAGGGTGACACTGATCACGCTGTCATCCATGGACCTGATTTTTTCCGTATAAATTAACTGCATAGCCTCCATGAAAAAACATATAAAGTTGGGCTTCCTGCAATTTTATATTATTATAACAGATTAAAACCAGCACCTTTTTGCTGTCCTTGTTATCTCTGATCATTCATCTATTGTTTAATTTAAATAACGGTGCCCTACCCCAGTGCCAGCTGGGGGCTCCTCATAAATTCATGTACTCCTTTGCAAAAGGAGTTCCTCTTAGAAAGCAGGAATTTAAACCATTGGACAGAACAGACAGAGGCTTATTTCAGAGTGAACTAAATACTTCTGCCTAATTAATCTCAATGAAATGATACATATAATCTTGAAGACTAAGTCACAGTACTTATCAGCTCCTTCTGATGCTGTATCTTGTATGAGAAAGAGAATGCTCAGGGGGAGGAGTCATGAAAACCATTTCTTTTTGCATAATTAAATCATTAAACTTAGCAAAGAAATTCAGAAACTAAACCCCATCAAATTCCCTGCTCCATTGCGAGTTGACCTCACTTTGCCAAGGTACTCCAATAGCAGGTGTATATGTGAAGCTTTATTAGAGAGATATTGTTTTCTTAATAACACGGTAAAAGATAGTCAGGGGTTTATTAAAAAAAAAATATATCTGACCACATTAATTGTTTAACTCACGGCCAGACATGGGGTCTACAGAAACACTGATGTAAAAACAGCGGAAAAAAAATCACAACGGTGACTTTGAGCTTTCACGTGTAGTACTGAAAACACAAGCGTATTTTAATTCATCTTCCAATGCCACCTCTGACCCCACAAGCCGCTTGGCTAGACGACCTCAGTGGGTAAATTCAAGAAGTTTCAGGCCAGCTCTCATTCCTGCTACACAGCAGCGGTTCGGAAGGACCCGTTCTGGCAGTTAGGTTCATCTCCCTCCAATCAGTTAAAAAAAATAAAAATCATAATTCGTCCAGCAGAGGCTTATACCAGCCTGAAACTTGCTGAACGCTCTTTTCTCGCCAAAGGAATCCTCAGTGGAAAGATGGATGCAGGAATGTACAGAGGGCTCACCAACGGGCAGAAATCTGCGACTCCAGCTCTTACTTCTACCTAACAGCAGAATTTTAAAGAAATCTCTGTGCTTTTAAAAAACTTACTACTAGAGAAATACTTGCTCTCATAAGAGAATTTGGCATAAAGATTCCCGTTTGTTTTATGCGAGAGCGGCGAGACAAACGTGGTCGCAATATGCTTTTTAGTACAACATGCTGGTACATAAACTTCCTCGCAGTGAGATCTACTGGCTTGTATCATAAATAAAAAGTACTGGGGACAGGAATTGAGTGATGTAATTGAGCTTGCCTCTTGTGCCATGCCCTGCTCCCAATAATTTAGCTATGGAAATTCTCAGTTATACGTATTTCGCTATATCACTATAGCTCTGGGCTCATCTGTAGCAGAGGACAAGCATATTTAAATAAATTACCTTCTTGCCCTGACTAATATCTTTAACCCACATTTTTCCAATCTATCTTCCCATCAATTCACAGTAGTTTGAAAAGAAATTCTAGTGACGTCTGAAATAGATACAAAAAATACCTGTGATGTGAAATGAACTCCTTAAGAACAAGTGGTCATTTCCCATCCTGCCAAAGTCTAATCATGCAGTCATTTGATAAATATATATAGTCAATGTTTCAATATTCCCTGTCATGACAGATGTCCTTTAAGGTTTTGTCCTAGTAAAAATGTTAGACACAGTTACACTCATGCAGCTTTTATTACAATCTTTCAAAACTTCCATTTATCCCTATGTTGCAGTTAGATTAGATAAAATCGCAATTTTTTTTCCAACTTGATAATGTTAAGCCCAGTAAGGTTTGACTACGGTTAGCTGGAATTACTCGAAGAACCTAGTTGAAAAAGTGAGGGCTGAAACCCAGAAGTTGACAAACTATGATGCAAGCAACAATCGAGCAAAATTACGTAAACACTCTAGAAAGATCCATTCTAAATTAATCCATGACTTTTATTGTTTCCCCCATTGTGCTCTCTCCTTCTTTACTTTTACAGTAAAACATTCTTTCCCATTATTCCCCACAGAAGTTTGAGATATTTGGGCAAAACTTCAATTTTAATTTAACAGATTTTTGCTATAATAGCTTATAATAGGTTTGTAATATACCTGAGCTCCACAGGTTTCAGTCCTTCCCTCTAGGAACTTCAGAGTCTAAATTTAAACAGTAAATCAGAGACCTTACATGCTACATGGCCAAGGAAGATCAGGATTTCTTCCATTTCCCTTTAAAAATCCTCTGGGTTATAATGTTGGGTGGTTGTGTTTTTTTGAAATAGTTCTTAAAGTTTCCTATGAAATACAAGTAGGTATTTAAATAAAGCAGGGAAGTGGCTGAGTCACCACCCTGGAGGTATTTAAAAGCCATGTAGATGTGGCGCTTAGGGAAATGGTTTAGTGGTGGACTTGGCAGCAGTTTACCGTAGGACTTGATGATCTTAAGGGTCTTTTCCAACCTAAATGATTCTACCATTCCGTATTATCTTTCATCAAATATATTCTGTAAAAGAGAAAATATTTATGTGCTCGAATTGAAACTTCACTATTTCAATTCCTTACTTGCAAATTATAAAAAATATTCCTGTGCAAAGGCTGTTACATGGTAATAAGATTTAGGTGCTGTTATACATAAGCTTGCACAGTTAAGCTCATATTTTGGTGGATGGGAGCAGTCCAACCATCAGTAGGAATGAATATAAAGCAAATGGGGAAGACTGCAAACTTGGCTTGAACGCAGATATACAGCAATCCCACTCCAAAAAAGTACTGCTCAAGGGAATTGCCCTGCATTACTACAGAATAAAAGCAACCATACGAGGCATTATTTACACAAGGCACAGAGTCATTCCATCTAACAGATAGCAACTTAGGGAAAGCATCTCACAATAATGAAATACATGACAAATTTTTTGGTCTGAAGTAATGCGGGATGAAAAAACAGAAATCAGAAGAGTCACCTCTACAGCTTGAACAGCCTCAAGGTGTTCCTAAACAAAACATGAAAGGATGAGTTCATGGCTATCGGAAGAACGGGCATAGCCTTTGTACTTTAACGTAGTCTGAGTGAAATGTTTGGGCATCTGGTCATACTACATGCTGGGAAGGAGGGGACACTTCCATTTCTGTGCTACTGAGGAGTTGAGCGTGAAGACTTTGATAGAAGGAATTATGTACTTTGTGTGCCCCAAATGGTTCTCCATTGAGCAAGAAAGACGTAAGAAGGAGCAGAGGATACTCAGGGGAAGTCTTGCCTTTCCCTTCCCCGACAGCAAGGCGCTCCAATATGTATTTGAGTTACATTTTATTAAGGAAAGGACTTAAGTACGGGCTCACGGCTTATGGACTTTAGTAGAACTTAAACATGTACTTAAGTGGATTCCTTTATCCTCGGAAGCCTTAGCCCTTGATTCCTCATTCATGCAGCTTAGCTGCTTATCAGCCCTTCTACCTAAAAAGATACTTGCAGAGCAAAGCCAGGATTTGCCTCTATCTGATTAAAATTGGAAGAGAAGGAAAATATGCCTGCAAAAAAATATTGCTGCAAACTGTTTTCCCTTACAGAGCCCAACCACCAAAGGAATATGCAAAAGGAGAAGAGAATTGCAAAGCGTTTCTTGTTCAAGCAGGTTCCCAGGGTTTTTCCCCACCTCTTCATTCCAGATTGCTTTCTTAGCCACCCTACCGTAATTACTCTGTTGCACGCCTTATTACAGATGAAGTTATTGTTGTTACACGTCGCTGTTTCACAATAATCGATGCATTTGTACCTCTAGCTCCAAATCTCTAAAACCGCACAACACATTAACAGCTGCGATCAAAAGCAACCAAAAGAATTTAAGATGAGGGCAGCATTCCTCTTAGTAACTGGTGATGGGTACCAGCTTCTCACATATTCTAGCCAGAACGTTTGGGGTTTGGTATCGGATGTGCTACTCCGTGTCACCACGTATCTTGCTAAATCAGTTTGCTTATAGGCATTGTAGCTGATATAACAAGCCACGTCAGCAAATTTTGCCGTGTGTCTCAATTCAGAAGCCAGTTCTAAGTATGTCAGTGATGGTAGTAACATAAACCCCATTCATGTACATATGTAAATTGCAACACAAATCAAATTAAATCAAATCAAAGTAACATAGCAAAGAATATCTACATCTTTTTCATTAGCACGTAACAGATATGATTCACAGCTAGTGCTTGGCTTTTAGACAATAAAATAATTCAGTATTGGCATGTGTTTAATTCTATGTCGTAATGCAAATGTAAAACTGAAAGAAGTTGAAAATCGAATGTTTTGGCTAGATCTCATTAATTTTTCACTACCTTATACTGTAAAACCAAACCTGAAACAATGGCATCATTTCATAGGCTTGACTTCAGGATTTTGTGGCAAAACTTAAAAGCATTCAAAAAAATTAGAGAAGGAGACCAAGAGGAAGGGAAGCAGCCAGAGCTGAGCTGAGTAAATTCAACAATGTTGATAAAATTAATTCCTTACATTATTGCTCCTTGGCAGGGAAATCCAAGGAGTAAATTGTTTATTTAATTATAAACAATACAGCCGCATCTTACTGTAAAGACTTCTTGTCTTTTTTTTTTCCCGTCATCCTTCTTTTATGGCCTATTTATTTTCCTGTGACATCACCTAACTGAAGATTACAGGATTATTTCGGCAACACATCACAGGTCGTGGAAGTTGGGGTTCAGAGGTACCATGGAGAAATGGTGAGCATTCAGATCCTACTGGAACAAGGAGGAACAGAGCTGAAGAAAAGACCTCGGTCCTTTAGGGCTCTTTTAAACAGGAGAGCAAGCTCCTTGACAAAAATCCCTGCAGTCTAGGTTATGTTTACATGAACTGGCACATCATCTAGTTCAGAAGCTCTAAGCAGCACAAGAAAGTAGATTTAGGACTGCAAAAATAAAGATCAATGGATTCTTTTTTTTGACCATGGCCAAGGAAGGGAATAGGAAACTTCTAATGCGCTGATTGTATATATAGATAAAAAAAAAAGCAATAGGAGAAATTTTGATGCATAAATGATACACTAAGAAAGATAGAAAGCTGGGCCAGCCTTACAGGCAAACTCTAGTTTGCAAACTCCAGTAGTTCTAGGCAAACTCATGCAGAAGAGCCAATTTTGAGAAATACGGTTCACACTATGGACAAGATAATGTGCATGCAAACTAACTGGATTTTTCACTGAGGTGTATGCATGAGGTCTAATTGGCTATTTGCACACAAACTGTTAACATGACGGCACACTTATTTTTAGCAGATGCCTGTTGAAATTTATAGCCCCCAATTTTTGCCTGTGGGCTACTTAGAAGCTGGAAATGCTGGAGGAAGCAGCGAAGAATTAGGAATAGTGATGTTTAGGTTCCAGAAGGCATATTAGCAGCAGTCCTACACTTGTTTCTCATAAAATCTGAGGGAAATCATGCTACGCTTCTAAATGATAGTCTTGTTATCATTGAATCACCTTTCAGATAATTTTTTTCTATTTATTCTGTCTTGCTGAAGGTACAACAGCCATTGAGTTTTTGGATAGCACGTTGCTATTACAACACAAAGGGAACTCCTCCTGGTTCAGCTAAAGATACGGCACATTCAACTACATAGACCATTTATTGAAAACTGTGATGGCTGCTGAGTTAAATATTTTAATTGCTATAAACAAATTTCTTTGACATTGTATTGCTATTAAAAAACAAAGAGCTAAAAAAAAGACACTATAATTAAACCATATACTCAGATTTAGCACAAATCACTGAAAATTACAACAGAGTAATTCAGTACATGCTCTCCGTGATGTTTGGCTGACATGTTGCTTTCTGTCACCCTTGAAAGTTCATGCAAACATGGATTCTTCTTTTTCCACTAGCAGCTGCTCTAGCATCCATCCAAAACAGCACTTGAATACAGCAGTGCTATGACACAGATCACTCCATTATGTGATAAGCACTTTCTGACGAAACAGTTAATCAGTCTCCTACTTAGAACAAAAAAATAAATGTACAGCATCTTTTCCAGAAGCTTCAGAACATTTGCATACAAATGGGAGAGTCCAGATATTGCTGCAAAATGCTCAAGGACAGATGAGCAGCAGAAAAACAAACCGTTTGACATAAAAATTGAAAGAAGACAACTTTTCTGTTCTAGACTCTCCCACATTATTCATTTTTCTCTGTTTTATTTTAATTTGTTGGGGGGCTTATATTTTCAGGAAGACAAAAAGTGGAATAACACAATTGTTTCGGCAGACCATTCTAAACCCTGTTGGAGACTTCAGTTATGAGCCATTATTAAATAAAAAAAAATCATTTTGTTTTGGGATTGAGAAACCAAAAGCAGAATTTAAGGATATGAAATTACTATGATTTTTATTTATAAGTTTAACTCTGGCTATGTTATAAGCTATACTATCACTTATACTCTAACTACACAAAACCTAACTAAAAAACCCTAAAAAAATACTCAATTTATCAAGCTACCCTTTTACATGACTCAATCCAACACAGAGCCACACCTAATATACTAAGATAAACACATACACCTCTCTTCTTTCCCCATCTTGTACAAGTAATAAGTAAAATTGTATTTATGTCACTTTTGTTTATGTAAGCCTGAAACTACTTAGAGGATGCTAAGTCAAAAAAAAAAAAAAAGAGTTTTATACAGAATTAATAGTCACCCAAAGGTGTTATATTATCAAGGCAGGATGATCAAATTTTGGCAAGGAGTTCACTGTTGCGAAGTGTGTATTGGTAAGGAATGCGGGTGGATGCAGAGATGGGAGGGGAAGGAAAATGATAGAGGGAGAATGGATGGGGAAAGCAAATGAAGAGACGGCAAACTGGGAAGCAGATGAATACACACATGGCTAATTGACTAAGTATTACTTAACCAAATTCCTTTCCTAGTCAGAACAACAATAACAGAAAAAAGGGAGTCCTCTGCATTAGTATACAATTAATATTTAAATCAGTTCTAGAAGATTAACATTCACAGCTATATACTATGTAATCTGTACACGAATTATATACATCTACTAGTGATAAGATCTGATAGGCCAATGTAGCTTAGACAATATCTTTATTATTGATAGGAAAAGACTATATACCATTTGGCATGCCAGGTATTTAAAAATTTTGCTATTTTTAAAGACATTCCTGGAATTTCAGCTGTATAATGTTTGAATATTTAATATTCAACCCGCTGACACACATTCGGAACTACCTGAATTAGAAGAAGAGAATTATGAATCTGAAAATGCATGAAAGTTAGAACACACAATTTCTTTTTAGAAACAGTATTAGTAAGATTTACCAGTATTCCCCATGCCAAAGCAGCTTCAAATACGATGCACATTCCTCACGAACAATAAAGACTGCAGAAACTTATAAAATACCTTAGGTATGTTTTTCAGGACGAGCTCATGATTAAGGAGCTAGAGCACGTGTCATGTTCAGATGTCCCACCTACCCTACTGTTCTGTGTTAACAGGGATATGAAAAGCTGTTTCTTGTACACAATCTGTGGAACTTACCCAGACAGAGAACGTAGCTACATGTGTGCCACATGTCACAATATCTTTTGTTCCATAACTTGATTAACGATCTAGCTGGTTTAGAGTTATAGCTTCCCTCCCATATTACACAAGCACAAAGGAAAAAGATTTGCGACAGATATGTTAATAATTAAGATATAAAAATGTAATATAACATAGATTCCAGACCTGTCTATATATTTTAACAGCTCCCCTAGCCTGCTATTTTGAGGTACAGGATGCTTTCAGTTTCCCCAAATAATAATAATCTCACAGAATCAGGG
The DNA here is from genome assembly GCA_008711295.1 of Anarhynchus alexandrinus. Classification (NCBI taxonomy): domain Eukaryota; kingdom Metazoa; phylum Chordata; class Aves; order Charadriiformes; family Charadriidae; genus Anarhynchus; species Anarhynchus alexandrinus. The sequence goes on along the minus strand of VUYV01000183.1, from coordinate 1,178,538 downwards.
CCCTTTAACGTCATTTTTCTTGTTGATAAAAAACAGATTTTTGTTTTGCAGCAGGTTAGAAATTTAAATAAACACGATCTAGGTAATAAGAGCCCATACATCAAAAAAAAAAAAAGCCCAAAACACAACATCAATGATTTTCTGTGTTAGTTAACATTTTAACACCATTGCATCAATCACTGAATGGCTGTTCGGCTCCACTGCCCCAACATTGCAAGAATTTGTCAAAACATTTTACCTGACAGATATGTTTGTTCTTCCATTTGCTCAGCACACACTGACTGTTTTGCATTAAGTCCTAAAAGACAACAGAAAACAGAGAGTGGAGTTGGGAGTACACATTGTCGCTATCAGTTAACATACTTCCGATTTTCAAGTTTACTGACGAAGCATGCCACACAAAGATGCAGCTGTTTTAGAACAGCCCGCCAGACAAAAGCACATTTATCATCACTGGGAGAGTTGGATCTTTATGAAAATTAAAGCTGTTGAAAGAGGTCTGCAAACCGGATTATATGTTGCTGTACTTGAAACTTTCTGAAACATACCTCTACCTCCTTGAGCGTATCTCGCAGTTTGTCTGGTCGCTTGTTTTTCAGCATCCAAGGATAATCTCGAGCTGGCAAATAAAAGTTTAAAAAAAAAAGAAGATAGAGAAATGGGTATAAATAGGCGACGGTGTATATATGTGTGTGTATATATATGCATGTGTGTGTACAAACATACATTTATATATAACAAAAAAAGAAGTTCTTCGAGTTGAGCTTCCTTTTCTATGGAAACACAAAACTGAGATTTCTAGGAGTTACCTTTAAAGGTAAAACTTACCTATAATTGGAAGGAAATGGCTACAGTTTCTATTGATTTGTATTGTCAAGTCATATCCTTTGGCAAAGCTCTGTCGTAGGAACAGTTAGCATGAAATATCCACACTGACCATGACTTCACCATGGCAATTGTGTACACCGCTTGCGGGATGGAATATCTCACCTGGCTGCTAAGCGCTTGCAACGAGAAAGCACCTCACATGCAGTATGTTAACTCACGTTCAAGTTATCAAATCCTAAACAGATACTATTCTTTTGAAGCAGCATTTCATTGCCTAATTTCAACAAGCAGGCACTAACGTGTCTGCAAAATATATATGCATGAATATATGCATATATAGAGGTATTAACAACAGGTAATTGTGAACGCAATAACTTATATTATGGAGTATAGGGTTTTTTTATAGGATTTGCTCTTGAAAATTTGGCCAGAAGAATCTGCCAAGTCAGGCAAACATGAAACTGCATGACTGGCACAGTCCTCTAACAAATTTATTAATGTTCAGCAAACTATTGTGAAAACGCTGGCCTAATACATTAATCCTGAAACCAGGAGGCAAAGCTTCCTCCGGAGTTGCTAGTAATTGGCTTGTTTCATGGCTGAGAATCAGGCTCTAATAACTTGTGAAATTTCATCATTTAAAAGCCAGCAGTTTTCTCTCCCTAAGTATACAATAAAAACCATGAGAAACTAGAAGATGTTGTCTTTTTTAAAATCTAGCCTATTTAAAGGCGACCCGATGAAAAGTTTTGAGCTGCAAGCTGTCAGTTTGTATGCCAGCTTCCAGACTGAACGACTTCACAGTTGTGTTCAAACCTCCCTGCAAAAGGAACCTCACAATGGAAGTGCTACAGAGAGAAAAAATTAAGGATTTCATATATCAACAAAAGAGCACACCAACATACAACTTCTCTTTGTGTTTTATTGGACTGGAGCCAGCGTTGGTGGAACTGTTATGATAATATTAATCAGGCATGTAAGATCACATTTTCAATAGGTGCCTTCATAAATACTGGAATATTTATCCACATATGCAAAATGGGAAATTGCCCATACAGATACCCAACTACATATACAAATCAGCAGCTGTGAATAAAGTTACACAGTGCTCCCCTTTAAGAAATGTGCCATACAGCGCTTTGTGCCTAGGCCGCCCCTATATTTACAGCAACGAGGTCCAGCAGCTCGTGTTCCTTTTGCATGTCACGTGTATAAAAGATAACCCGCTCCAAACGCACCTTATGGCATTGCAAATCACTTATCCTTCCACAATACGTTTGGCCTTCGAACGCACGCCCGATTCCATGTGCATTTTCATTACAGTAAGATAAAACGCGAAGGCAATTCTTACAGCACACGAATTACTTTGTGAAGTCGTCTAAAAATCAATTAGGTTTTTTTCAGAGTCGTCATGTAATAATGTTTGAACATTAATGAACGTTCTGAGCAATAACAACTGTGCAGGAGTTGTAAAACTTGAGCTGAAGAAAAGCTGTACTAATATTAAAAACCTTTAACTGTCATAATACTGCTGTGTGATAGCATAAACTGGAATTGCTTTTAAGTAGATAATGCAGGAACAGTGCAAATGTTTCAAAGCTAAAAGCATTCTATGAAGGCAGCTGATTATTAACCTGGAATTTGATTTTTCCTGAAAGTATTTTAGTTATAATTTTCAGCCGGTATTTCGATTCAAAAGCCGATCGGGAAAAAGTTTATTGTTCATCTGCCGAGTAAATTTCATAAGAAAAAAATCTGGATTGAGATTATTTTGGGGATTCCTCTTGACAATGGATTTGAGAAGCAACACACACTACTATGCTTAGTGACACAGGGGGGGAAAAAAAACCAACCAGATTGCAATCAGCAGTCTGAGGTTATTTTAATGTTTTTCCAGGGGCATCGCCAATCCAAATTAATAATTTGGTCTTACTGTAACAAGAAACTCCAAAAATGTCCTTACATTCTGCTGGCTTTTGCTTCTCTTCTAAGTAACAGTGCTTCATCTGTGATGCTAAAGAAAAGAGCGGATGAAAAGATGAATGATAATCCTTACGACTGCTGTCAGCAAATATTAATCATAGAGAGAAGATTCGTAGTTTGCTAAAACACAGAACTTTACAAAAAAATTAAGACGGCCCCGATGTTTTCACCTTGTGAGGCAGATATCTTAAATTTGCAGTGAAAGAAAGGCTCACGCAGCCCAACAGGTGGTCCAGCATTACTGAGCCCGCAATCTCACTAGATAGAGAAGTGAGCTGCAAGCGAAGCCAGGAGTGAAGGCGAGTGGGTCTGTCAGCAGCGCCCGGAGACAGCGCATCGCCCGCGGCCCGCGGGATGCTCGCAACAAGCTCCAACCTGGCTGCAGGAGAGGGAGCAACTCTAGCCCAACAGACCTTTCGGCCCCCCGGGAAACTTCCAGGATTAAGAGGATTAATCAGATAAAGAAAATGGATCGTTCGCTCTGAAATGGCCATTTCTGACACCAGGTAGGGATGCAGGAGGCCAGGGCTGGCGCTCCCGCGCGTTCGCGATGCCCTCTGCTGGGATGCCAGCAAACACCCAGCCACCGCGGGGCCCGCTGCCCAGCCCCGGGCTGCATCCCTGCCCCTGCATCCCTTTCCCGGGCTGCATTCCTGCCCCTGCATCCCTGCTCCGGGCTGCATCCCTGTCCCTGTATCCCTGCTCTAGGCTGCATCCCTGCCCCTGCATCCCTGCCCCCGGCTCCATCTCTGTCCCTGCATCCCTGCTCCGGGCTGCATTCCTGCCCCTGCATCCCTGCCCCAGGTGGCATCACTGCCCCTCCATCCCTGCTGCAGGCTCCATCCCTGCCCCTGCATCCCTGCCCCTGTCTCCATCCCTGCCCCTGCATCCCTGCTCTGGGCTGCATTCCTGCCCCTGCATCCCTGCCCCAGGCTCCATCCCCCTCTCAGTGATGGGAGCACCATCCTGTGGCACTCTGCAGCAGGGCAAAGGGCTGAATACAAGATAAAGTATAACGTAAAATATAAGAATTTAGAGTATAAAATCCCACTTAGGCTTCTAATGACATAAAGGTTGTTTTCTAACCCTAAGAGTGTAGCCATAGGATGACGGGGTTTTAAACTGGAAGAGGGGAGATTTAGATTAGATATTAGGAAGAAATTCTTTCCTGTGAGGGTGGTGAGGCACTGGCCCAGGTTGCCCAGAGAAGCTGTGGCTGCCCCATCCCTGGAGGTGTTCAAGGCCAGGTTGGACAGGGCTTGGAGCAACCTGGTCTGGTGGGAGGTGCCCCTGCCCAAGGCAGGGGGGTTGGAACTCAATGATCTTTAAGGTCCCTTCCAACCCAAACCATTCTGTGATTCTGAGTCTATATTTTCCCTTTTTCTTTTCTTCTGAGGAAGAAAAAGTTTTTAAGTACTCAGGTAACGTGGGAGAGAGAATCTCTTTCTGTGCTTCTTTACTCTATAGAAATACAGAGGCATACATTAACAAGAAATTCAAAGTTGTATTTTTTAGAGCAAGCAGTCGGTGTCAAAGATTGAACATTTGGAAGTTTTGTTTAGTTTTAATTATGGTTATTTATATTTTACCTGGTTCTTTCTTGTCATAGTACTGGTGGATCCCAATATCTTCATCTATACAATTGAATAGAAAGATATTTCATTATGGATGTGACACTGGAAACAAAACACAACTTAGCAAGCAAAGTTCAGCATCTCAATTTTTGCTAGCTGGAGCAGCACGTTAGGTGTTAAAATACAAGTGACAGTGGAAAAACTACAGCATATAATCTGAATACTTGGTAGGACTTTCAAGAACTGGCAAGCAAGGGCTGAAGGAGAATGTGACAGGTCCTTAAGTTTATTTGAAGCTGTCATTTCCTTTACGTACACTTTGATTCTTTTCCACCTGTCAACATGCAAAAATATTTTTACCGCCTTCCTAATTAGCATCTTTTGTGTTCTTTCACAAGGAAAGGTAAGGATCAGGTAAGGATCACGGTGAAAAGTGTACCTTAGGATAACTTCAAATGTTTTCTGATGACTGACACAGCTGACCTAAAGACACCAGGATTTTTTTTTAAGATTCACAAACTCATAAAGCTCCTTTCAAAGGATCCAGTATTCTTCATCTATAGGTACTATTGTCTAGCTGGTTCCCATGGTAGAGAAATTTGGATGTTTCAGGTACAGTTCCTGCCGTGACTGCCTGCTAAATACTTCAGTGTGCCACCACGAGCTCCACCAAGTAGGTGTAAGTACGGTTTTAAGTTGCGTTGTTTTAAAATAATTAGTTTGACGCCACATCTGTCTCTGTCTAAACTCGGACAGGGATGTACCACGGGGAGAAATCCCTGACGTGGAAGAAGGGAGGCAGCTTTTCAAACAAGTCAGCAGTCCTCCCTTCTGCCTCAGAATTTTAGAATGAGGTTTGTAGCCAACAAGTAAATGGACAGAGAAGAATCAAGAAGGTCAAGAGGCGCAGTACATCTTTCCTTACAATAAATCACGCCTCTGTGTTTACTTAAACCATCAGACTCTCCTATGAAATACAGCTTTTGACTTTTCCTGTTGTTACAGAACAGTTCTCACACAAAGATGGGACGCCAAGACATATTGAGACATATTTGAATAATAACATCCAACTGAATATTCATTCATAACCAATTGAATTGTCAATGATATTCAGAGTAATGTTTCCACAGAACTATTGTACACTACAATTGGCATGAAGTGTCATAAATAATATTTTGATATGGTTCACTTATAAAGCAGTGGGGGGTTTTTTAGTATTATATTTTAGCAATAACAAGGCAAGATGAATGAAGGTCATTTCTACATGGCTAGTAATTAGTCATATGTCTCCTGGAACAATCAATAAGATAAATATATCCTTGTAAGTATAAAATTTCAAGTAATCATGCAAAATGCCCAGAATGTGCAGTGATTTTTTTTTATTTTCATGCCACGTACAAATCACAATGCCTCTGCAAATCAGTGGACTATAGATCTTCATTCACCCAAACCCGTCATTAAACTGAAGCTTACAGTCAAGTAGGGCACAGCTTCCCAAAAAAAAAATGCATCCAATTGAATACAATCTTAACATTTTTTACTTGAAAGGATGATCCGTTCTGTGATGAGATAAACAAAGAAGTTGACCACGTTCAAAAGTCGCCTTGCTGCCTGATTTTCTTTCTAACCAAGTATAAATCCCACTCCTCATTTGGGTATTCAGAATTTTGAATCAGTTTAATATTCATCACCAAGCTTTGCTGTTTTGTTTTAGTACCAGGTAACAGCTCACCTCTAATACGTAAGTTAGTCTTCATAGACCAAAGGAACATCTCAGTCAGGCAGAAAGACATCTGGTGGCAGACGGAGCCTTAGCACTGTCAAAAGAAGGAAAGAAACTGCATGAGCAAAGGAATTACCCTCTGTCACCAGGGAAAATGCAAGTATTTTGGCAACTAAGCACTAGAAGAACCTAGCACCGATGATATTTTGCTATACATAAGTTGTAGTTTTCCACTGCAATAAAATGAATAATGCATGGGAAAGAATAGGATGAGAAATGCATATATATGTCTATATATACATCATATACAGAGACAAATCAACATTTCTTTAAATTTTTAGCTGCTCTCACTGAAGTAAATAACTTTATGCTTGATGCTTCTTATACACACCTTATAATCTATTTTTACTGTATGATTATTATCTTGACACATGCAAAAGTGAAGCCAATACTTAAAAGACCTGGCTTAGACAGGAGAATTTGACTTTCAGGCCCAATTTTTTAAAGACCGTACATTGGGAAGTGTCAATATAGTCAAGAAACAGTTTTGAACAGATGATATTTGCAGATATTCATTATAGTACAAAATATAAAAAATTATGTCTTTCTAAATAAAAAAAGAGCACTTACACCAAATCAATTAAAACTGAGAAAGAACAGATGTGAAGCATATAAAATATATAAGTTGAAATACTTGTTCCATTGACTACAGCTACAAAATGTGTTTTTTTAAACAATCCATCTGAATATTCCCATGAGAGGATGTGTTGTGTTTCAACGGAGCACGGGGAACCTTCTGAGACACAGTAACCAACCGACTTCCCCCAGTAATTTCCTGCAGTGCTGTAATTGTAAGTGGGCCATCAGACCAATTACTTTCACCTCTTTCCCTAAACCCAAAATCCACAGAGAGCTGGACTGCGAAGGGGAGTTCACACAAATACAGCCCGCTTAAGAACCACTGTTGGTATGGTGCTGTACTTGAACTCCTTTTCTTTTTTGAAGTGGACTCTTCATTTCCTTTCCATTAGTACCTAGATAATGAATCATTTACAAGACGGTTGCCGAATTCCCATCACATAGAGTATCAGACTTTTAAGTCAAGATGAAAAATATGCACAAGAATCTCAGGTAGCATCAAGGAAGCTATCATAGTCCGAACAGAGATATGAGACCTGGAGGTATTATCACTCAAGCTAATATGTATGTTTTGATGCACTGCCTAATCCACTGAAATAGCACAAAGTGGAAATAGCATTTCCTTTACACTGATTCCCCAAATGTACAAAAAGTCATGCTGACTTACTAAATCCCATAGTTCTATAAAAAAAAAAAAACCCACAGAAAATAAAAGCTCATGACACACGCCTAGTGAATGGAATATACTTTCATCTTGGGCGAGAATGAGATTTAGAAAAAAATGCAAGGAGATTAGTAGCAACGGTGGCCTGTTGAACACAGGAACCATTTTTGGTATAAATATGGACGAGGGCAGCTCATTTTCCATGTGGACTACAGTAAAAGGAGATTGTACGTTATAATTTTCTTATTTGTTGTCTCTTTCTTTCCTTTCTTACTTTAGCAAGTGAAACCAAACTTGCATTCCCCAAGGGCCAGAGATGCTGGATCAAAATCTCTCACTAATAGGAAGTCATCGAATTGAGTGAACTTCTCAAAATCTTATCATGGTTTGACTAAAAAAAACCCCACACAAACCTTTGATTGGAAGATGATCTCTTCAGCTGGAGAGAAGGCACATCTGCCCAGAAGACAAGGTAAGACTGGGAGACTTTGGCATAACAAAGAATTTACCATAAATTCCCCAAATTACTTCAAAGCTCTTGTATGTATGATCCATGGGCCATTTTAGTTGTGTCCTCCTGTTGAATATAAAGCTACCCCATAACGTTTTCATGCTGCTGTGTGCCTTCCAAACTGACAGATCAGGGAAGACTTTCATGTCCTTACTGTTTCACCGAGTGCCAGAGACATGGAAGAAACCTTCCAAAAAAACAGAAGGAAGCTTTCAAATGAGCACTAAACACTCAGTGTTCAAGATATATCCTTTAAAAAATATTGCCCTCAAAGGGGGAAAAAAGAGAAAGTTTGTAAGAAAAATGTTAAAAACCCAAAGACTTCTAAAGAACTGCATTTTGGGTCTGCACTGAATAACCTAGATGAAGCAAAATTCTCCACGTACCCGAAAAGGTAAAAGAGATTTTGTCAGTTATTCTAATCTTGGGTTTAGCTTTTCGCTTCTCACTTTCTTTGGCCTCTGAGCACCCACAAACCAGCTAATTATTTGAATCCCAGGTACTCTTGTGCCAGTGAAAATAGCCATCCGCCCCAAAAATACTGATCCAGTCTGACAATGTTCTAATGTGAAATACCTTCAGGTTAGTTATAGTCTAGAAAAAAAAAAGAAAATTTGCATCTGTAACAAAATATGGCATTGTAAAGTCTGACTATTTTGTTCAGAGGAATTATTCTTTCTTGTTGTTGCTTTTGAAGGCATACACGCCAACTTTCAGAGTTACGCAACTACATCTCACCATTTACCACATCATTACATTTCCAGCACAATGGGGATGGAGATGATGATGACAAAGGGATCTTTCTGTCTTCAAAAAGTGTTTATCAGAATTCACAATGTTCCTTTAACTACATGAGCTGGGCCCTGTTGTCGCAAAGAGGTAGGTATGAAAAAATACAAAAAATTCCTCCTATGGAGCTTTAAGGACTTGATCCCCCCCTCCCCTTTAAAACTGAGTAGAGTTTGGGTAAAATGGGATAAAGTAACTCTATTGTTAAGGTAAAACTGGAATTCAATTTAACAGCTGGTTCTTTTTCTGGCTCATGCAACACTGACTGTCTGCTTTCACAATATCTCCACAAACAATAGGCGGGGATATTTTGGTGGTTGCAAAAGCTTACTGACAAATGGAGATGTTCTGCAATGGTTAGCCTGCTCCAGTAGCTCTCTTAGGAGCGCTTTGTTTAAAAAAAAAATAAATAAAATCCTTAGTTTAGTAAATCTTTGTTTAACCACTGATACAGATAATAACCACCTGGCCACTTCGTGACATCAACAAATGCCGAAATTGATATCTAGGGTCCACTCTGACACCTTCAATATAGCTGCTGTCATGCCAAATAATTAGGAGCTATGCACTGCATGAATGATTCAGGGCACTGATATTGTATTTCTCCTCTTTTTGTACAGTTACCTGGGAGAGAGGGGCAATGCCCCGCTCCCCAGGCGAGTGCATCCCAAGAACATGGACCTCTGAAAACGTGTTAGGAGCAACCTAGAGCTAGAGAATAGGAAACGCTGACTACAACAGACCACCTGAACTTCGTAGTTTATGTGCCAGAGGCATGGCTCAGTGTCACGACACCATCCCAAGCGCCCCTCTAAGAGTAAATCCTGTAAGTGCCAAGCTCCAGGATGACCATCTGCCTGGTGGCATTCCATTGAAGGTAGGCCTAGGTGCTCCCAGCAAAAGAGGGATATGCAAAGGGGATCCCCTCCAAAATATCACTGTAGTTCGGGAGACACTCCAAGGAGCAGAAACAAGGTAAAATAAAAAGCTAGTGAGAAAGCAGGTACCTCTATGCCACAGCAAAGTTACAAAGCTCCTGCAATAACATGTGTACACGTACTAGAGGAGGTGCTTCAGACGTGGGTTTGGGCAGATGTTATAGGACAAAATGCCCAAATAAGAGAAAATGCTGCAGAACCTACTCTCACCACTCGCATGGTATCAGACTTGCTTGGCAAAAAATACTGTACCAGGAATTATTTTATAAGGATCAGCGCAGGCCACCCTTTTGTTTTCCTCCTACTCCAGATTGCTTTCACATTCTACAGGTCTAATTTTATTCAGAAAAATATTGGAAAATATAATAGCCGCCATGAACTCTAATTCATAAAAATAGGTATTTTTTTTCATTCCACAATAGCTCTGCTAGCTATAGATTTCAGAACAGATTACCTTTGATCTTAGCTCTGCCTCCCTTTCTCCACCCCTCCATTGTTAGCATCCTATCCCCGCCACCAACAGCTCGTTCCCAATGTCCCATTTGTAACTCGGGCACCAAACGTTTAACAAAACAAGGTAAGGCATCAATCATCCCACAACTTCATCTAAGTTTCTGCGATATAATATTCGGAGTAGAAACCATCGTGTGTTTTTTCTTCCTCTTCATGACCGATTTCTCCTTCACCGAGGAGAGGAACTCCCTGCAGCACAGATATTCACAAACACAATATTTGACTCTGTAAGATAAAAGTTTAGATTGAACTTTTTGCATTAGACCAATAGCTACTTGCTATATGCTTTGACACAACAATTTCTTTGTGTAAAGCACATAAAATACAATTTTAAACATACTTCAACGTTTTTAGCTCCATCAACTTAAAATTTACTGCAATTATTCATTGAAAAATAGAACAGTAAAAATTTTTCTCATAATAAACACATAGAGTAATAAAGTCAGCAAAATCATGAAAATTCGTAAAACTTCATTTTGCATTCTACCACTAAGTGGAAACAATCCAGATTCTTCCTTCGCGTCTACAACTTATTCCATCAAAAGTAAGCAGCACAGCAATTAAAGGAAATTGCTAGATTTATATATGTCTATAAATAGTTTTAATTTGGTTTCTTAAGAAAATGATGCTTGTGCCTGTGTGCCAGTCAAACCTTTTAAATTTGTTAATCCACCGATCAAGCTAAATCGAATCTTCTGATTTGTTTTCCCAGAAAAAAAATTCTTAAAAATAGGAAGTTCCTGCAAACGCTGTGCAAATCTGCAGGTGGGCAGAAAGAAAGATTGTCTGAAGACCAGAACTGAGGGACACGTAGGGATAGCTCAGGCCTTAACCACTTTTCTTGGTGAAATCTGTAGCTCTAGCACCGTCGAAGCCCAGTGTTTCTTGCCAAGCTGGAAGATCTGAAGGGGACCTGCAAGAAAGCTGGAGAGGGACTTTTTGCAAGGGTATGTAGTGATAGGATGAGGGGGAATGGCTTCAAACTGGAAGAGGGGAGATTTAATCAGATATTAGGAAGAATTTGTTCACTCTCAGGGTGGTGAGCCCCTGGCCCAGGTTGCCCAGAGAAGCGGTGGCTGCCCCATCCCTGGAGGTGTTCAAGGCCAGGTTGGACAGGGCTTGGAGCAACCTGGTCTGGTGGGAGGTGTCCCTGCCCATGGCAGGGGGATTGGAACGAGACAATCTTTAAGGTCCCTTCCAACCCCAACCATTCTATGATTCTATGATCTAACAAAGGGGGTGTAGCCCATAGAAGACCATGAGGGCTGCAAACATGGGGAGCAACTGGACAGGAGAGGGGAAAGAATGGGTGGCAGGTTGTAGGGAAAAGTGAAGGAGGTCTGAGACCACAGTGGATGGGGGGAAAGGAGGCAGATGTGGGGATTCTGAAGAGCATATATTGTATATATTGGCTATACCACTACTGAATAAGAGAAAAGCACAAAGCACACATGAGCTGGGCAGGGGGATATCATCAGAAATTCTTTAGTTCTGTTGCTTGGTGAACAAATTGCCATAGACACGTTGCCAAACGTACTTGTTTCTCACTGACGAATACAAGAGAGTAAGCAGACTACTTCTCATCTGGGACTCTGGCCCAAATTTTAAGAGCAAATCATGCGCATAGGTATGTGTGAGCAGTTTCTTGCTTGCTCCTGTGTAGAAATCTCGTGAGTACAGGAGACCGATCAGGTTTTAAGGCCTTGGCTCAATGGGGCCATTGGTAAGATCAGCCCTGAATTTTTAGCCACACCACTTTTAAATCTCACAAATGTTTGGATCTAAGACACTGTAGAAATAGCACAGAAAGTTTTAATTTGGTTAGAAGTTAAACGGGTGCAAAGATGGCATTCTGATCTACCTTCCCATCGTGCAACCCTTTCTTTGCATTGCACAGGTTAGCAATTCCATCACCTATGCAGAAAATAAGCTGTTCTCATTAATTCCTAAATGTTTCATTTGTTTAATTGTAGAATTTTAACTTGATGTTCTGCTGAGTAGAGGTTCTAGTCTTCATCTTTCGCTTTGCACTGGCCAAGTCTGAGATGCAAGTATGGTAACCGGAAGCTCTGCAGTCCATACTAAAGGGCAGTCAGGGTTGGGTCCCATTTACAGTCAGACTGGGGTTAACCACAATGGCGAATGTTCTTCTGCCATTCAAGATCAGATCAAAAACACTGTGGCTACATAAAGCAGAAGACTGACCTCATAAAATTTGGATCAAACAGGTTACTAATTCTTCTGGATGGACAACTGCAAGCTGGCTTTGGTAGTCCCTGTTCTTTCTGGTCTGTTGGCACCCATGACTAGACTTCTTGCAGCTGGGCCACTGGTATCTCTGCTCCCCAATCATCACTGCTGTATGTCACCTTCCCCTTTACAAGCAGGCTTGGGCTCATCTTCTTATTCTTTTTCTTCCTTTTTTCTTAGATGCTTGTTGAACTCAGACCCTTCCTCGCTGGCAGCTACTTTTCCTGAGCCTTGGTCAGCCCCTCCTCGCAACTCCTCCTCCTGGGACTGAAACTCCTTGCCTGAGATCTTTGCTATCTTTAGTAGCGCAATGGGCTTTATTCTCATATTGATTTACTTCTCCTTTAAATCCCTTTTCCACTGAGAAAAGAAGTGTCGATTTTGTAGTATAAATGAAAATCAGGTCCCCAGTCCGTAAGACCAACCTCCGATTTTAAGAAGTAGAAATACAGGCGTGCTCTTATAAATCTACTCAGCGCATAATAATTCATATTGGTTTAAGAATATTTTCAGCTAATCCAAATAACAAGTTGTTCAATTACCATAAATCTCAAGTTCTAGGCAAATATTTACTGTTGCTGCTTTCTTTCTCTTCAACGCAGCATACTTCAATGACTCAGAATATTTTTGCCAAACGTGAATGAAGCGAATTCTTCTTCTAACTGCCCCAGTCTCAATAGGAAAACTACTTTGTAGATGGGCGAACAACACACAAGAGCACTCTGTATTGAAACCCACAGTGAAGCGTCTATTGTAAGAAAGGCCTAAATATGGCTTGCAGAATAATCACTGAAAGGAAATACATCGTCTGATAACTCGAGAATTCTGGCATGAAAATTATACACTGTAAATTTGTTCCCATATGTTGTGAAGTTGTATCACACTCCATTGAATTCATTTTTGTGTGGTTTGTTTTATTGTTTTGTGAGGCTGAAAATAATCCTCTTTTTTTTTGCAATGAGTTATGTTTACTGAGTTTTCATACAAGATATTTACATTTTTAACTGCAAAATATACATCTAGCTCCTTAAGAACGTTAAGACTATTTGACACATACTAACAACACTGAAATTCTGTAAATGCTGTAGAACAGAACGAACGTTTTATCTCCAGTTGATATCAATTAAGATTACTTCCTGCGCAATTATCTTGGGCTTAATTAATACATTTATACTCAACTATTTTAATTGCATACAAAATGTTAAGGCCCTGATCTTGCAACTGGTTCTGCAGGGACAGTCTCCTTGACCGCCACGGCAAAGCTCATGGTAGGATCACGTCATTAAACAGTAACCATAAAAAACTGCCGCCAGACTTAATTTATATTAATATGAAGCACCAGTGTTTGAGATATTATTATTTTAAAACAGATTAGTTGTCTGTGGGTGAAAAGCCATGCAGGGCATTGTTCGGGATGTCAACTGTGGGGTGAGAGACAGCCGTCCAGTTCATCCTCTGACCTCTACACTAAAACTCTATCTACTAGACAGAGGGTGCAGAAATACTCCAGGAAATCTATATGGGGGTAACTTGCTGCCAACTAATTGCTTGCTCTTGTGTCAAAACGGAGGCACAATTTGCGCCAAGTTGTCGCCCAAGGAGATGACAACAGGATCAGAAACTAAATTCTGATTTGGCAAATTCTCGCCTGCTGCCCAAACCACACTACCCTCTCTCCCACCTTCGGAAACACACTTCCAGTGTCTGTTATTGGTACACTCTTCTGCAAGACAGCTATTGATTAACCGAACATATAATAAGATTAACAAGAGTGAAGCAGAATGAATTCGAGGGAGGTAATGCCGTTTGTCAAGAAGATATTTAGTTTACATCTCAGCCACACCTCTGACAACGTTAATGAAGCCAGCAATTATTCTCCAGTTGATACTGCGGGCAAGCATCACAATCTATAACAACTCTCTGGCACAGCGGGCGTGAAAAGTTAAGAAGGTCACAGAAAATAGATATAATTGACCTGGGTTTTTACTTCACAGAGTGAAAAGTTCATATACACATTTTGATAAAGACCCGAAGGCCTTTATATAAACCAGATAGTAGATAAGCGATCCAAACTACAGATATCCAGTGCTGACACATGACATAAGGTAATTACAGAAGAACTAAATGTCAAACTGTTTTACGCTATTCTTTTAGATAGCGATTGTTGTAGTAAATAAACCAATTTTTCAATACTGAAGGTCAGCAGGTCATAAAATTTCCTTACAGTGATTTCTTACCGTCAGCCAAAACAGAAGATAAAACAACACCTCTTTTTTAAGCTAAGCAGAAACCAGCCTCAAAAGGTGAAAGGACCTGCAAATTATTCACGCACAGGAAAAGTCCTCGCTCTGTTGCCCTACCATTGCCGCAACTCCCGTTTGCAAGGAAGTAGGTTTATATCAGCAGGTCTTTAAACTGAAAACACCAGTTCACACTGGAAATTAATTACAGAAATGCGTGGGTTTACAGCAGTACTATCGACAGCAACAGATCTGAATCATTTGTTTCCACTTACGCTTCTATGCACGGGGATTTTAGTTCATCGCCTGGCCTTGCAGCACGGGCTGCTACCATTAAATAAACAGTGATCAAAACAATAGTTAAGTCCAAAGCAATCAGTTAACCAGAGCTCGATCTCCATTTTAACTATACTTGCACCTAAACAATTAAGATTCTTCTATATTTTTATGCAGTATTTCAGATTTAGCTATCAAACTACTAACCAGATCCGTAAGGATGTCAGTTCATTTTAAGTGCAGCGCTGAAAATACAGCACGAACATCCATTTAGCGTTCCTTTTGTTTATGTGCTGTACCAACACGTTTCTCACTGAACTGTACAGCTCTTGCCTTTAACATGTTACACTCTGCATGTTAACTGAGTGCTTGTTTAAAGAATTTTCAAAAGCACACTGGCAAACACGTTGATTGGATTTACAAATCTTGCAAATTTGCAAGCTGTCTTTAAAAACAGAAATATATTTCTGAGTACGGTGTATGAGCTGAATAAATTTACTAGAACAAACACATTGATTGTTTTTAGATCTACAACATCTTTAAATGTATTTTTTTTGTATTCTTTTTCAGAATGTTTTGCCATTTAAATAAATTTCAGTAGCTTCTTTATGTTGACCTATTTTCTTCTGTTTTGTTTTGATGCAGGCAATAAATTAGGCAAGCAATAAATTAAGCTTCACTAATATTTGAAAATCACCTCTGAATAGCCATTTGCAAGGCTCATTGAGCTTCTTGTTTGCGAGCATTTATTTTTAAATATGGGTTTTTTTCTGCTGTACTTGAATTCCAGTTAATCCAGCGAGACTTGTATCTTGCTTTCTTCAATGTAATAGTAAAAAAACCTACAATGCCTGTGTGTCAGACTTCCTTTTAAGAAAGATTTGATTGCAAACACAAACAAAAAGCTTTTCTTCTTTTGTACTTCTTTATGATCTTCAAACAGGTTTCTATGAAAAGGACTAATATTTTTTCAATTTTAAGCCACACTCACCTTTGCAGTTAGGAAAGACAAAAAATGAAAATTTCATGTTACAATAATTAATTCCTGATTGTAATGCTACAGTATAGTTTATGTTATGTTCTAATTACACAGATATGCATTAGGGAAAATAACTTTGAAGAAAAAAATGTGTTTAAACATTTTCATAATCACATTTGGAACTGCTGAGCGGTGGGGTCATATATTAAACAAAATGCACGCAGATTTTAGTATTGAACTACAAACTACTCTGCTGCTTTTAGGAAAGTCACAAGGGTAAAATATTTGGTCTATAAGTACAGCTAGTTTCAGAAACCTACCTTATTAAAAAATGCAAACAAAATAGGTGCAGTGTACATTATGAGACAAACAGCAAGTTGGGGCTGGGGTTGGGGAAGGACAGAGAGAAAGAGAGAAGAAAGATCAAGCCAAAACTGAGTATTTTTTACAACAAAAAATGATGATCTAAGCAGTCCAGTTACCAAAACCAGAAGGAACTTTTCCTGCCAAACAGAATTAACTTGAGATGCTCAGTTAATTCACCAGCTTACTCACAACACGAGCTTCTGTTTTTAAGCATTCCTGACTCTGGCAGTGATACCGACGTGAACGTGGCCGAATGGGATGTGGTCTTTCTGAATCTGCTGACAGAGAACCCAAGGTAATCCCTGCTTTTGTCCAGGTAGCTGGACTGCTGCCTGTAAGACGGACGACCACACGACAGAGTTTGGCTACCACAGTGGTTAAGTGCTGCCCATGAACATACACGTAAGAAAAACCCAATTGATGGGCTGAATCTCTTTCCATTGACGATGTAGGGGACCCA
Organism: Anarhynchus alexandrinus; assembly: GCA_008711295.1. Classification (NCBI taxonomy): domain Eukaryota; kingdom Metazoa; phylum Chordata; class Aves; order Charadriiformes; family Charadriidae; genus Anarhynchus; species Anarhynchus alexandrinus. The sequence goes on along the minus strand of VUYV01000183.1, from coordinate 1,161,805 downwards.
AACTGACTACAGTATGAACATGAGCATTTCAAGGGCCAAAAGCTCTGTCCAGCTTCATTCTACCTATTATGTGAGCAGAGTAAGACTAGCTGTGAATAAGATACCTGCAGTTGCCTTTGACCAGTATTTAAAACAGATTTGGTCTCACACCTGTCCTATAATAGCAAGACAACAGATTTAGTAACAGCCAGCACCATCCCTATAAATTTGAGCATTTATAGTAGAGATAAAATGAGTTTCAGGTTCTGCAAGGGATGACACAGACAATGGGTATCATCCAACGCTTCCTAAGGAAGACTTTCCTCTTGCTGATACCGTCACTACTGGATGAAAACTGTTAGATGTCACTTTATGATCAGCTTCTTCTGCCTCAAAAAGCTGAAAATTGCAGTATCTTTATTTGATACGCTAGACAATGACACTGACATGAAGGTCATTTCATTCACCAACCCCAGTTTCATGCCTTGAAAGAATCTATGCAGTTGCTCTAATTCCTGGTCAGCATAGGCTAGCAGTTCTTAATTTCTGTAGAATAATGTACTGGTGGAATTTGTACATTTTATGTTTTATAATCTTCTTTAAATGTAAAATGGACTTTTAGTCAACTTTTAATACTTTAGAATCAACCAATGAGCTTGTAGCATCTTCCCAATGTGTAGCTGAATTATGGAGAGAAATGCAAATTGGTTCTCTGTAGATGTAACCATCTGTTTTTTTAGATAATACTGGCGATGTACTACCTGGCTTCAGGCTTACTGTCTTAATTTTCCAGCTGTATATCAAGTTTGTTTTCCTAGTGTACAGATCTGAAGGAGACAAGATTGACATAATCAAAGTATGTGCATCTTTACTATCTTTAGTTATGAGTTAGCATATCCAGTATATTTGATCACCTATGCTTTCTTTTCATGACTATGCTGATTAGCTCTACTCCCATCATTAACTGATGGATTTATGCTACTTGTCAAAAAAAAGTAATACAAAGCAGCTCTTGCTAATATAGGAAATGTTTACTGAAGGAATCAACCCTCCAGAAACTGTTAAAATTAAAAAAGTATACTACTAGAAGCAATAATTAGTTTAATAAAGTGTAAGAGTAGGCAGACTCCCTGTTTTCATTTGACCGTTGTTACCTGTCTAGTTCAAATTTTAAAATACCAGTTGCAAACTGAACCAGTGATTTACAACAGCTACTCAGATATCCTACCAGCACAAATATCCCTCTACCTAATTCTAAAAACGTTTGTAATTTGAAATTGTCTCCTGTTGTCATTCAACTCAGAGGAAAAACTACTACTGGGTCGACTGGTCCACACTCCTAATAAGCAGAGTGTGTGCATTAATATTTCATTCCAAATTACAGTACTATTATGATTTGCACAAGAATAGCACCAAACACACTTATCAGATTAGGGCTAAAGTTTGCTGGGCATTGTAGAAACTGTGGTATTACAGAACAGTTGGACTTGATGATCTTAAAGGTCTTTTCCAACCTAAATGATTCTATGATTCTATGACATTGCTGTTATGGGTCTAATCTAAAAATCTCTTTGAAAATCTACAAACAATTACCTTCAACACGACACATGACATAACCTTCAATGCCTACTATCTTGAAAGAACTCAGAGGCTACCAGTCATTCTGCGTATTCATTCAGAAGCCCCACATTTTATATAGAAAGAACAAGATGTTCACAATACCCAATTACTCTCTTGTTTGATATGCTTAAGAAAGATGTTTTACTTTTGCCTAGATTCTACTCCGAAACTAGAAAAAAAATGACTTGAGTCTGAACTAGACAGTCCAGGTACTAAAGAAAAAAATGTACGGCTTTTAACAGCTAAAAGAAACATAAATAAGTACTGTATAATCTCTTGGAAGAATTAGAATCAAATTAGCTATACAACAATGCATGTCAGCTTCACAAAGCACACCCACCGCTGTTGAAATTTATATTACTTAAATATATATGCAGATCCTGAATTCCCAAGTTGTAAGGGAGTATGATGTTAGGGAGATTCACAGATTTTAATTCCACGTGTTCTTGCAACATAAAGCCTGCCTTTTGAGAAGAAGGGCTCTTAGAAGCTCAGAAAAGATATCCAAGTGACGTATATGTAAAATTAGAGACAGCAGTACCAGCAGCTCTCGATACAGAGATGATATAATGAGCATATCAACATATAGAGCTGCAATAAAAACATGGACAATTATGACTGAAGGGACATTTTGCTACCCTTTTTGTTAGTCCTCGGAGACTATATGGCTTCTTAAGAAGCTCCCAAAGAAGGTTTTTATCCCTCCCCTTTCTGAGCTCAGTGTCAGTTCCTCCAGCTGTCAATCGTCATTTTACTAGACATTTTACATTTTACATTTACAGTCTTTGGAAGTTTTGGCAGCTTTCAAAAGCCATTGGATATCAAAAATCCTTAACCCGAACCTGAAAATATGTGCAAAGATGTACCAGCTTCTCCCAGAGGAGTATTTTCAGAATCACCATCTCTGTGGGCTGGCTTTGACAGAGATTTGCAGGTGGCAGATTTCTTTGCTGAGCGCTCGTGATCAAGACATTACTGGACATTTAACTGAGATGTATTGCTTTGTACTATGTGCTGCTTTTGAAACTAAATGACTTTTATTCAATTAGCCTTACCAGCAGAATTTTTTCTTAGAAATCTGCAATTCTCCTTCATTCATCTTGCACCAAGGTCCTGGGGAGAAATGCAGACTTTAAAATTATAATATATTTAAAATTATAGTTCTGGGATAAATGCCTATAAAACCTGTTCCCTACTCTGCCGTCTGCACATTCGCACAGCAAAGACATACCGTTTTTAAGTTTGCTGCTGAATGAGGAAACGTGATGACTCTAGAGAAAAACAAACAACTTTCTTTTACTGAGTTTTATATTTAAATCTTTACTAGCAATGGCAGAAATTTACAAACTGCATCTAATTTACCATTCTTGCAAATATATGCAGAGGTGTTATAATGAATGAATCTATTTCTAAAAGAGGCGGTAATACTGTAAGCAAGTGGTATAAAGTACAGATGCTCATCTCTGTAATTAGGTAAGAGACCATCCCATTTTTCACTTGCATGGGGTCTGTGTATATTTTCCTTTGTTTTTACATTAACAATTATGAAACATAATGATTTTGCTGCTTTGAATCATTCCGCCCTCTCTGAATTACCTTTAGTTATCCATATATTTTCCTTTGTTTTTACATTAACAATTATGAAACATAATGATTTTGCTGCTTTGAATCATTCCACCCTCTCTGAATTAACCTTTAGTTATCCGTATTTTAATCCTCTGAATTCCAAGAAAAGTACTCCACAAAGTAATGCAAATTAAAGAAGAAATCAGTAATTCTAGGAAACATGAAATGATTCTTCATTAAATCTACAAATACTTAAAGTTAAGTAAATTGGGTTTTAAGAAAAGAGAGCTCCTTGGTGCATAAGCACCCTCTGATGGCTGGCTACTGACTGCTCTGAATAACAACTGGAAAAGCAATTTAATAACTCCCCTAAAAAGGAAGGGAAACTGCTAAGATACAAGAGAAATAGAAATGTGAATATACATATGCACCCACACACATATTCACATTTCACATACATTCTCGCATATCCTTAACACACAAAAAAAGAGCAACATAAATCTGATAAACTTTTTAAATTAGAGCCTGTATTTCCTTTTAAAACAATATTCTCAATTTAGCAGATGAAATAGCTTTTTATGTTTGCCCAGGTTCCAATAATCCTTCAAAATTTTAAGATAAACAGAAAACTGACTTTCCTATCTTATCGCAATTAACTTTTACAAAAGAAAACTAGACCAAAAAGGCTTTATGAAAAAAGGCTATATTAAGTCCAAATCATACAATAATTGAGGCTGGAAGGAACTTGGAAGTCATTGGCTCCAACCCCCCGCTCAGAGTTGGCTAGCTCTGAAATTAGATCCCAATAGAGGAATACTAAGTTAAAAAAAAAGAGATAGGTATACTTACTTTTGGTGCTAAAGCTGTACTAGAGATACTGGAAATGTAAACAATTTCTGCTGTCTAAAAATATGTCTTAATAGCTTTTCCCCCCCCCTTCTATTCTATGGCTTTGCAGATATATTTTTTTTCGGAAAACACCTAAAATTTGCTTACATAACTGTGTTATTTTACCTCCACACCAGAATCTGTATTTAGCATACAGTCCTTTATTACTAACTGTTAAGTATAATATCTCAGTGTTCATACAAAGCCAGTGGCAGATAGAGCAGTTAATAACATGAAAGTAATGAGGCTAACCGACCAACTTGCTTCTCAACATCACTTTTCAAATCTCTTTGGGCTAAATTTTCAGCCAGTGTGTGGGGAATTAGCCACAGAAATCCCATTAACGTTAATGAATGTTCCATGGTTAACTCCCCATGCTCAGTGCTGAAGATTTACCCCTATATCTCTAAAATAAATACGTGTAGATGCCAAAATTCTTTTTATAGAGCCTGAAGAAATTAAGGACTCTGTTCTCAAATAACTGACTTACACATATGTATCTTTTTCCTCCATGGATCATCTTCTACGTATCAGAATGGGTGTAATGTCTGCATTATTCTCATTGAAAAGATTATCCAAAGTGTATGTTTACTGCATAAAGGCTGAATTTGGTTAATTGTATGTTTTACAAAAATAATATATATATCGAGTCGGATTTGTCTCATAGTTAAACACACAAGGCACAGGTTGAATGGTATTCAGTATCGTTAAAAACAACGTATATTTGTACTTACATCGCTGAAGAAAAGACAGTATTTAGGAAAGTCATTAGTCTGAAAGAATTGGAAAGTATCCTATAACCCTACAGAAAGCTAAAATACAAGTAGGGCAATATAAGCCTCTGCAAGCAGTGGCTGAGTCACTGTTTAAAGATGGTGAAGGATGTTTGTTACATCAACGAGGAGAACACGAATCTGGGAAGGGCTTCCAGGATCAAAACCAGAAGCTGCCTTCTGGTTTTGAAAAGTATGGGGGGCAGGTGGCATATTTCTGTCATATTTTCAACTCCCACTTGCAAGAATTGTGACAATTTTACTTGCTCTTTTTACAATTTTTATTTAGAAGTCTCCTTGCCTAGATGAGCATATCATTTCAAGCTCCATGACGGCTTAAAAAAAATAAAGTGCCAAAACAACTTCTTTGCCCAAGCTGTGCTTTGCTTTGGCAAAATTCATGGTTATAAATTTTTGGCGTCGCTGGTATTAAAGCACATGCATAAGTGCTTTATTTATCTGAGGGCTGCAACTGCCCATAAAGACATAAAATGGTGTTGACCTTTTACTATACTGGGACTCTTTCTGGCTTCTGTTGCATTTCAGAGATGTCTCAATCCATTAAGTCAATGAACTGATTCAAATCATATTCACTCGCTAAAATTTCGGAAATAAATCTTCAGTAAGACTCTTCTCGTACATGAAGATTTACCTTACCTTTCTTAAAATGACTGTTCTTGGAGATCAGACTGGAACAGGTCAGGTATAAGACCCAGTTGTCTGCATCTTCACTAGAAATAGTTTATTAGAGAGTTAGCACTATAACCTCAAAGAGGACAACCTACTCCCTCCCTGAATTCAGAACCGAAAAATCATTTACATGGAGCCTGTGCGAAGCATTTTATCTGACAATAATACGGCGGCTAAATGAAGATAGAGGAAACCCCCTGAAATTATGCAGTGAAACCATATTTGAGAAAATTCACTCAGAAAAAAACACAATCTTTCTGGCTATACCTGGAGCTGAAGATGGTGTGTTTAGATAGAACTTCTTTTAGCTTATGTGCAGCCTCTTAAAATCATTTCTAGATCAAAGATTAAATGTATAGTCCTCCTAAGAACATCAAACTATGTGACTATAAACCAATCCTCTTTCAATAGCAACACATTTAGACAGATTCCATTGAAAGGTCTTCCATACATGTCTTTCATAGCCAAGATTAAAAAAAGGAAATTTTCCTGGTAGCATTCTTCACAAAAATGCTTTCAGCTAGAACTGGGGAATCTGGAATGAGGTAAGGTCAGGCTGGTGGGGAGGAGAATCAGTCATGTAAACAGGTTTTATATTGCATTTATTACAAACTCCCCTTATTTTCACTTGCTTCTTTGGAAATTAGCACAACCATGACTGGATTAATTCTCTGTGGGTTTCCCTCTGTACTATTATGGAGCAGTCATGGGAAAACTCAGCCAAATGAGTATGGCTCTAGTGAAGCCATACATCTAGGAGGAAGGGCAATCACCAGAACACAGGGTTTGTCTAAAAAAAGACATTCACGCAGATAGAGCACTTAAGCTGACCTCCCCGAAGCGATGTCCTCATACTTTAATTGAGCTGAATTGTTGATGTTTTATGTCACTAACTGAAAAGGAATAATTTTACAGAGAACCTTTGTTGGCTTTCTGGTTTTACAGACGCATTCCTACCTATTCTTTCATCCCTCACTGCACTGCTTCACATCTGAGCAGGTCTTGTACCCGTACCTGTGTATCCTTACCACAGCTCCAAGACTATGTGGACTAGCTGAAACCTCTCTCTTTAAAGTGCTGTAAGGCAACCACGAATGTGTCTTTTTGGTATGATGAGAAATGCAGACATTACAGCAGCCATGTCTTTCTCACACCTACTGATCATGAGAAAATAAAAGGCAAAGACTTTGACAGTGCAGTTCCTTCCCAATGGGTCACAGTTGGTGTTCCTTTCCCACTGCTGCATCCCTAGAGAGGGATGCCATCCTCGTAAATAGCAGCAGTGTTATCTCTTTTTGGTTTGTTCCTGCGGTTTTCTGAACATCGTCTTCAACATCTCCTGGGAACCTGCCTCAAGACAACATACTCCAGCATCAAGACACCTTGCAGGGGTTTATTTGCAGCAATTAAATTGCTGACATCTGTTCTCCTCTAACCTGCTCCCCTATTGATACGCTTGGCAGTATCACCTGGAGGCCTGAAGCATATTTGTCCATACTTGATGCTGTCCGCTTGTGGCATCCTATAAAGTATTCCTTCCCATCAAAACGGGGTAAGAGGAGAGAGGATAGGCACTTTTGTCTTTCCAATACCACTTCAGTATGTTGAGCACTCTATTTACGAAACATCCCCGCTGCTGCTGCATTTCACAGCAGCCTCCTCCCTAAAAGTATTGGAAATTTCCACAACAGTCCCAACAGCTGATTTCTCAATATTCGACTGGCACCAAGCGAGTGTAATGAGCTTTCAGATGGTAATGGCAAAATGCCTGTTGGCGCTGCCAAGAACTTCCCCATCCATCTGTGGCAGCTCTGAAGTGAGTGCAGAGATGGACAGTGGCCCATGTCATGCTGAATTTTCACTTCCACCGCTGATCATCCCAGTTGTGCATCATTACACCACTTCCCCATATATATCAGCAACTAGCTGGTCTACCCCAAAAGCAGCGCTCCACCAAATAAAGCTGCTTCAGATAAATGTCATGGGGAGGTAACTACTCTATTCGTCTACCCGCTCCTCCTCCTTCATTAGCTGTGTGGCCACAACTTCAAAAGCTTTATAAAATCACGGAGCCAAAACCATCTCTCTACATGACTACACATGCATGTGCACAATCTTATTCACATTAATGACTATCATGATCTGTGATATATGCTCTGTGCTGCCTTACAGCAGTTCAAAACAGAATGGCAAAATTAATGGACATAGGAAGAGGAGCCATATAAGTTTTCCAGCTTCATTCCCAATCCTAAAATTTCTGCAAGTATTGCAGGCACTGACGTATGAAAAAAATGCAGAAACGTGAAAAAGCAATTGATTCACAGCATGGAACTGAGCAGCATGACATTGCACTACAGCTCCTACCTCCAGGATTCTCAGCGGTTAAATGACAAAAGTAGGGAACACAGAATATGTCACTCTAGCAAAGTGAAGTTATAGAGAAGCATTTCAGTTTGATATAGTCAAGTTCCTCCACATGGAGCAAACAAACTATTCCGGTTCCCCCAACAGCTCTTCATATCTGATGACAAATTTCCATACAGATCCTTAAGGGTCGGGAAGAGCCTGGGATACTGCAGTTCTGGCATCAATACATGTTTTAGGGCTTTTAAAGGCACTTCATTGCAATGAAGTCTCATAGCTGTCCTGGCCCTTGTCCTTCGCAAGGATTTCTTCATGAGATGTGTGATATTTAGTAACCATGTTCCTCATTTGTCAGCCTTCTCTTAGGATTGCAAAACACACACCTGAAAAATATTCCATTGCTCGATCAGGCTAACACAAGTCACATTAATTAAGAATATGTTTGTGTAATTACATGGGAGAGGTGCTTTGCACAGCAGTTAAAGTACATGCAACATCTATAATAAGCAACCCTGCATGTAAGATATTATTACAGAACAGGGTTCTTGGGCTGAAAGAAGTAATTTAAAAATTGATGCCAACTCTTTGGTGTTTTCTAGGTCACATAAATTGTTATTAGGACCTGATATATTCAAATAACAAAGCACATGAAATCGTATTTTATCTGACTCAAGAGGAACAATTGTTCTATAGCATTTGCTGAATAAAGTCAAACACATTTCTTGCAAAAAGTTAATTAAAAATGTATCATTTACATACAACAACCAGATCTGAATGGCTATTGCAAAACTTTGACTTCCTTTTGACAACTTTGTCTAAAAGAATAAGCATTGATGCAATCAAATTTTCACATCTTGGAGTTATAACAAGTACTTTGTTTAGAGCTAACTCTTCACAGAACCAATAAGAGTCGCACACGCTCTGTGATAAAGATTTGCAGGCTAAAAAAAGCTGTTAGCAGGACAGCCCAACTGTCCTGAGGCAAGCAAGCTCCCCATTTACTGCTTAACACAGGTAACAATACAGAGAAATAATGGGCATACGCTCAGCAAAGCCATTTTTATGTTTTCTTTTTCATTTTAATATCAAAGTATTCCAAAGCTCAATTATGCTTCATTAGTGAAACTGTGACTATCCCACTTAATTATTTTAATATCTCAGGATTAGACAAGGAATGCAGAATTTTGGTAAAGCAGACAACGAAGGAAACACATTGACTGTTCCAAGAAAAAAAAAAAAGCTGTATTTCATGTTTTGAGCCAATCAACGATGAGCCACAGATATTGTATTACAGATGATTGCTTTAATCCTAAGGCATTTTAGGGTGTATTTGAAGTAACACAAGGGAAGCTTGTTTTGATATATTCACAATATAAAGCTGCTAGGAGATGGCTCCTAGATTCACACAGTTCTCTCTCCTCCTTTGAAACCAAAAAAAAAAGGCAAATACTTGCAAGCAGGCTGAAAGTCGACATAACACAACTATTTCTTACCCAGCTCTTTCCTGAGATGCCCCTTTTCCTTCTGCATATGCCAAAAGCAGAACCATAGGCATGCTCTCATTCATCCTGTGTCACAAATCTTTCATTCGCCACTGCTAACTTCTCTGCACATGTTTCCCAGAAGTTTTTTAAACACCGTTTTCACCTTCACTGACTTCAGAAACTTCGCAGAAATACACTTTACACAATGGCACCACCTAGTGTTTAAAATACCAATTTTCAATCCTTCCACTGACCTCAGCTTCTTTCCTCCCACCCACAGCTGAGGAAAAATAGAACTATTTAAATAAGAGCACATTTCCTTCAAACGAGCCTCATCTCCTTTTCCACCAGCTTGCATTTGTGTCTTTCATACCCAAAAATTACCTACAACACGACCTCTCTGAGCGTATTCTTAATTTAGTTTCCGGTTGGTTTTCATTTTAAAGACACACTTGGGTTGCCGCGCAAGCCCTGTTTCGTGATCAAAGTCAGTAAAATTGTCTCTAAAGCAGCATTTCACTGGTCAGTTAAGTGGAAATGAAGCTCCACATATATGTATTTTAAACCATTATCTAAGAAAGTACATTTCCTCTAAAAATGTAAAAGTCGTGAAAAAATGTTTACTTCAAAGATTAAAGGCAGACATTACCATATTAGACAAATGCGTCATCCTGTGCCCGAGCTTGTCTTTTATTGTTATGGGCAGGCTGGCAAAAGTGTCAATCCACCTTCCCAATTTTACAAGTGCCCTTAAAATTGTGAATAACTTTGCAAAACTTCATCTGTGTAAGCTGAAACACAAATAAACCTTCACCAGGTTGACTTTGCTTTTCCGGAGGTGGAAAGTGAGGTAACTTTGCAGCAAAAAATGGTTCAGTTGCTTAAAAAATCTACTTTTTTTCCTTTAAAACAATTTCAAATTTTCCAAGGTGGCTCTTTATCTTAGAAACAGACCTCCTGCTACACCTGAAATGGAGCTTAAAATAAAATTAAAAAATTCTGGCCTTAGTGCGAGTGAAAGAAAGCACAGATATGGTCTTTACCCTGAATCTTAGTTTAATTCTAGTTAAAGAGCCACATTAGAAAGACTTCTCCTTCAACACCTCACCTTTAACATATATCACAGAAATTCTCTGCCCTTCTTGTAATACTGAAGGACTTGCAGAGATAGTCTCAGCCCATCAATCCCACCTACTTTTAAACGATTCCAGGGCCCCATCCCTGGAGGTGTTCAAGGCCAGGTTGGACAGGGCTTGGAGCAACCTGGTCTAGTGGGAGGTGTCCCTGCCCATGGCAGGGGGTCTGGAACGAGACGATCTTTAAGGTCCCTTGCAACCTAAACCATTCCATGATCTTATGAATATTTCTCCTACATCTCCTATGCTCTTCCTCACAAACCTAACCCTTGCTTCAGCTGCAATCCCTCTCTCTATTCTACTTTTCCACCTGCTAATTTCTTCTTCACCTCCTGCAAGCATTCAAATCATTTTTCAAAAAGCAGTTACACCTTTTAAATTAGTAGCTATACTCAGATCACATTTGCTCAATATAAATACAAGCAGAATCTATCAAGGCAAATTTTATTTTAAAATATCTACATTTTTCTCAGATATTTACAAAGTATATCACTGTATAGTATTCCAGGCTCCCTGATTCAGTGGTCCCACATCCTCTTGAGTCACCACTACCATGAAAACACTGGTTTTCTAGAATCTCCTTGTGCAGTCTTTTTGCACACATTCTTTATAAACCTCTTGCCAAAGGTTTTTAGCATTAGACTTTCAAGGGAGCTCCAGGAATCCAAGTCAGTGGGTAAAGGGGAGGCACGGCTAAGAGGGAAATCAGGGATGCATTTTATACTCAGGAAGGCACACGGCCACTGCTAATATTCATTCTAAGAGATGATGCTGGGTAGTAACAGGGTTTATTACAGGCATCTCCAAAATTCTAGAAGAGATTCCTTATAAAACCGGTTCAATTAGTTGGATACGCCATACCCTAACTCATTCTTTAGATTGCAAAACCTTTTCAACCTTAAGAATAACGTTACCTTGTTCACTAGGAGATAGCCCAAAACTGATCATCAGCACCTTTGCTGCTACACCCACATCCCCAACACAGAGGGCCCTGAGAACGGACTCTCTAAAAAAAGCCAGAGCTGTTGATCCTCCTTCATTTTTGCTGATACAACCGTTTATAAGGCCATACAAAGAAAAATGTTCATTTTAAAACCAGTTCAATTCCCTGAACCAGCTCATTAGGCATCCCTATAAAGAATTCACCAGGGCAATTATGGTCGGGATGCAAGAGCAACACAAGAGCTGTGTCAGCTGGCAGGGCTGCCAAAAAGATGCCTCTTAAATCTGTATTCTCAGGAGAGATATAATGTGAACCACAGATATCTGCAAGGTGTTTTCAGCTGGAGACAGGTGGACGCACCAGTTCCATGAGGAGAGGATACCTGTCCCTGGAAGAGTCCTCCTTTTTCTCCCCAGCAGAGCAGTAGAGGTTGAGTGGGCAGTGTCACCAAGCAAGCCTATCTTCTATGGACTATCTAAAAGCTTCGACTGGGCAGCTATGGTTTACCCTGAGACATCTGTACTCCTTCTTTTCACCCATTGTTCATCCCCCTTTGTTGCAATACCACAGGCGTTGCATCAGAGCTTCTGAATGACCACAAGCTACAGTCTGGCCTATTAAGAGAAACCAAAACCAGTCACAGTTTACATTAATATGCCAGACTATAATCTGAGATGATTCAACTTGTTTTTACAAGCAGCAGAGGCTGGAACAACTGGAGGCATCTCACAGTGAGAGGTTCCTCACAACCTGAGCCACGCTTCCATGCTTCATTCTCCTGTTCTGCACATTCTCTGTTCTCCACACAGTAGGAAGGGGAAACAACCTTCTGGCCTCTGGGAGGCCAAGACAGCAGCAGCACATCAGCAAGCCCCAGATATCTTGCACTGAGTTATAGGCAGGTAAAGAGAAGCTTTTTCTCCTCTTCTTTTCTTCCTGAAGAAAAGGAAGCTGGAGACAGCAACGGAGGTTGTAAGTTCAACAGCTGAAGGCAGAGGAGTAAACAAACTGAAGACTGTAACAAATGTTTTTATCCTTCCTAAATAAAATGGGGTTATAGGTAATCTGAAAATTTAATTTCACTGCACTGCTTGGTCACAGCCTAGAAAAATGAATCAGATGGAAATCAAAGGCAAATTTAGGCACAAATGAGCACAAGGCCACATGACAACTCCATCTTTGAGGACTGAAAGGCCATAAAGGTGACAAATTCCTAACAAAGATGGTGATGATGATGATGACAAAGGCAGTGATGAAGAAAAAGGAGAAGAATGGTATTTGACAAGCAGCTATACTAAAAGCTGTTCAAGATTGGGCTGGTACAATAAAACCTGGAAGCATGGCAGGGACTACACAGAAATCCCCCCTAGGATGAAGACCTTTCACATGAGACTGCCACTATCCAATTCCTAAAGTAAGTACGAAACAGCAGAACAACTGAACACATATTCCTGATCAAATTATCATAATTGGAGAAAACTGCCATTGATTGTGTGCAAAATGCAATTGCATTTGCATGCAATTTTCAGAGCTGTGACTCCTGCCCAACATAAACAATCCAATTAGATCTGAAGAAGTTTAAAAGTTTTTGAGAACTGTAAGTCCTTGTTTGGATCCTTATAAGCAGAAAAATCCCAATTGTAAAAACCCTGATTTCCATGAAGGTAGAGGAATCCTGAAATTAAATCCCTTTAAAAATATCTTTGTTGCTAGAGAGTGTATCTAGAAGGTGAACTGGACACGTCTGGACAGCTAATTATGTATTGCAGTACCCATGGCATTGAATTGTTTATTCTTTATCCACATTGCTTTTGAATGGGGACAGTGAAAGATTGAGGGAGAAGACAAAGGTTAAAATTGCTGTAGTTCAGGGCACCAATTCTTGAACAGGGCAGACAATCGCAGGACAGATGCAATAGCTCTCATTCCAGTTGTCCACCTAATTCTCTTTTTTGTTGTGGACAAAGGGGTTGTCACCCTGTTGCAGGGTAGCTCAGCTACTTGTGAAATGAGTATTTCACAGCTGCGAACTGATGCAAGGTATAGCTCAGTGCCAACGGCGCACTAGCACCAATTTCATCTTTCCTTCATTTGCCAACCTGTAATTTGTGGAGCTGCTACATAAGCAACTGAATTGTCCCCGAAGCAGAGGCGGCACAATAACCAAACCAACCATCCCAAGGTAAACCATCCCGGACCGTGAATCAGATCCCTGAGACATCTCATGCCCCTGTGAGCCCCAGTTTAGAAGCAGCAGCACTTGGCACTCTGTCTAGTTGGTTAATGCACACTCCCACCTTAAGGGGAGCCTGAAGACATTGCTAAGAGTTTGATGAGTCCATCATGCTGATTGCTTAATGCAGATGGTCATATATCATCTTTTCTTTCCAAGTAGCAAATACAAAGTAAATAGCCAAAATTTCTTTGCATCTAGAAAGGGGATTTGAGAAAATGAGCTCCTTAAAAAAACCCAAACACAACATGCTAAGCTGTTGTGTTGCCGAGTAGTTTCAATTTGTACCTGTGCTACTTGATATTGTATAGAAGGAAGACATTACTGCCGGCAACGTGTGATCGCAGCCCAGAAAGCCAACCATATCCTGGGATGCATTAGAAGAAGTGTGGCCAGCAGGTCAAGGGAGGGGATTCTGCCCCTCTGCTCTGCTCTGGGGAGACCCCAGCTGGAGTACTGCTTCCAGCTCTGGAGCCCCCAACCTAGGAAAGACATGGACCTGTTGGAGTGGGTCGAGAGGAGGAGAGGAGGCCACGAAAATGCTCTGAGGGCTGGAGCCCCTCTCCTATGAGGACAGGCTGAGAGAGTTGGGGTTGTTCAGCCTGGGGAAGAGAAGGCTCCAGGGAGACCTTATAGCAGCCTTCCAGTCCCTAAAGGGGCTCCAGCAAAGCTGGGGAGGGACTTTTTACAAGGGCATGTAGTGATAGGATGAGAAGGAATGGCTTCAAACTGGAAGAAGGGAGATTTAGATTAGATATGAGGAAGAAATTCTTTCCTGTGAGGGTGGTGAGCCCCTGGCCCAGGCTGCCCAGAGAAACTGTGGCTGCCCCATCCCTGGAGGCGTTCGAGGCCAGGTTGGACGGGGCTTGCAGCAACCTGGTCTGGTGGGAGGTGTCCCTGCCCATGGCAGGGGGGTTGGAACTTGCTGATCTTCAAGGTCCCTTCCAACCTAAACCACTCTATGATTCCATGATTACTGCTGTATTCCACCACTCACTTTCACTCAAAGTGAACTGGTATTTCTCTTCAAAGGTGTGACGCACATGGAAGTCCCAACACTACGAGGCCCAGCCTAATTCAAAGGATCCACAGTATAAAAAGTTTAAGAAAGGAGAACCACACAGCAGTGCCTGAAGCATGTAATCGGCAGCAATTTTCCAGGTACTCACAGAAGGGAAGAGTGGCTGACTTTGTTTTTAGGCTTTATATACTGATCAGTCAATGACGTATGACTCAGTATTAGAGGACATTTTGCTGTTAGGCAGAAAAAGAGTGTCAGAGCAAAAGTTAAGGGAATGGGGATTCTTTGTGTAAGCGGTGGAAAAGACCTCTTTTTTCATGCTTGGGAAAAAGGCCATAATCAGGTAGGCTGTTGCTCTGCACTATTACAAGCCATCAAGGTACATTCAAGACATTTGATTTTTCTTTCCTTGAGTTTCAGACTTCACTTTCTCTCTTCTCTTTGTAGCTCTCATCCCACCCAACAAAAGGCGGCAGACTTCCTGCTCTGCCTTCCAGCCTTATGCCATGTCAGTCCCGATATTAAGAGGATCAATCGGGATCAGTCTTTAAGAAGAAAGTCCAGCCGTGTCCCTTCTGCCAGGAGTCAATCTCTGCTCCTTCTCTCTCTGTGAGGAAGGCTCAGGTGCAGTCTGGTCAGCAGCCCAAAAGCGAGACGGGCGCATTCAGTGGAGATGCAAAGCTTTGAAAAGCTAACTGTTGAACTTCTCGTGTAGGTCTCAAGAGACACAGGCAAACTCCAGTCTTTCAAAACCTAATTTAAAATGCTCCAAAGAACAGAGGTATCAGTGACTTCGGGATGTGGGAAAAACTTTAAAAAATGTTAAGAGAAAGCAAGCCCTCAGCAATTTTTCCTAGCTTCATCCTTAGACAGATTGGCAAAACCTTTTTGCTTTCTTCTTCCAAAAACCAATAGCCCTAGACAAACACATAACACATACTTCAGTTACAGCAATTAAAGTCATAAGGAACTGAAAATAAGTTCTTACAACAAAGAATTAGGCAACCTTTCTGACCTCACCTACTGCAAATCATTCGGTCCACTGAACAATTTCATATGCAGTAACATATTTGGAAATGTCACTTTTCTTTATATGTGTCTAAGTGACTCTCAAATTTATGTGGGCTTGGATATAAATGTTACGCTGTACGTAACACCTAAGCAAAGTATACAATTGGCAGCAGGTAAAATCCTTCCTAATACAGTATTTATTTTGAAGGGACTACATCAGTCGTATTTTAGTACTTCATAAAATTGTTCTCTATCCTTAAAAAGGCTGAACACAGTTTTGGTATCCCCTCATAAACAGAAGGTGAACAAAATAAAGTAAAAAAAAAATATGTTTAGGTTACCTCTCTGTTGAAACAACCCAGCAATTAATATTTTTTATTCAAGGCTATTTCTTATATTTAACATTACTGATATTAATATGTAAACAGTATTTAAATGAGTTACATGAGCTAGAAGAGGATCTGAATTCTGATTTAACTCAGGATAAAATTGCCTTTTTTTCCACAAAGAAAACACTGCTCACACTAAAATTATTGCCTCACATCTTCCCTTGCCTCCAAAATCAAAATCATTACATTTCCTCCTCCTTCTGCAGTTTGAGGAATGTTAACTGTGCTTGTGTTCACAGTGACAAATACGGATGACAACCAAGGAAGCAATAACGATAAATGTCTGATCCGCCTCCACTACAAACATATACTTCAGCTTCAAAACAATATGCCACTCAAATTGAACAAACACTACCTGACACAAAAATTACCAATGTTTGCCATGTTTGAACACATTTTTGAACTAAATTAAACAAGTGAGTCTTGCCTTTATCAACTCTTCTAAAAGAAAAAGAATATTTAGCAGCTTAAAAAGCATGTCCATGTAGTGTGTTTCTGTCACTTTTTCTTAAAGAGAGAGTTCTGGGCACTTGTAAACTGTGAATTTATTTTTTTTTTTAAATGGCATCTAGATTCTTGGTGGATTTCACTGGCAGTTGTGTTTGCAGCTTTGAAGTCTCCTCCAGGTCTGTCATTTGGTAAGGCTGTTGATGGGTGCCTGGGGTGCTTTGTCCTCCGGGAGCCTATTTTCCTTTAATTCATCTCTGATTAGAAGCAATTTATGCATTTTCATCTGTTTTATGTAAAGATCAAAGGGATCATGGATCCCAATGTTGACCATATTATAGGCAAAAGAGGCAGGCTGCACTTTTTTGCTTGGTTTCAGTTTAAGCCTCAAAGCACCCGTTCATTCTACTCAGTTCTTGATACATAAACCAGCATTTTATATGGAGACCAAGTACTACCTATTCTCTTGCCTGCAAATACATGCACACTTTTATATTTATATAAAACAAAGTTGTGGGGTGAAATTTCCATTTTCAAATCTGCTAAGATAATTATTTGCCCAACACGAACAAAGAGATTAATATTAAAGTCAGTTTTGCTATAATGATACTCCTCTTACTCTTCCCATTAATAAATTTATGACACTTCATCTAATCACAAACTGATTCAGCTGGCCCTGCAGCAGAAAGTTCTTTCAAAGCTTTCTTAATTTTTTTTCCATCCTCAAGTTACAATAAAGACTTTTACGCAATTTAAATAGAAATTTTTCACAACACAAAGACAACTTTAAAATTTATTCCAATGCAATCAATATTCAGCCATTGATATTAATGACATTGATATTAACGTCATTGCCATCAACACAAGAGCACAAATACAGATGTCATTGAAACTTACCTTACGTGAAAGGAACTACATAAGGAAGTTTTAATTTATTTCTATTTTTTTAAGCAAATTTGGTACATATGCCAGCAAACATGTGGATATGGGAAGCTTCCAGGATGTTGTCCCAACCAAAAAACACACATTAGACATGCAAATACCTCTTCTTACTTCCAGTCAGTTCAACCTGATTCCCTCTCCGTAAGGCTCAACTCTTCCTTTTTCTTACTAATCATGTGTAGAACAAGAAGACAATATTGTGAAAACCAGAAGATAGGAGAGGGAAAAGCCCATCGACAATCCCCTTTGATGGAAAAGGCATAGCACTATGTTTGGGAAGGCCTCTCAGGTGGCAATGTTAGGAGAACCAAGACTGCCACGGATAGTTTGTCATTTTAAAGACAAAGAATTAGGATTGCACTTAGTAAGCAATGTCCCGAAGAGGATGTTCCAAATGATGGACTCGCAATAAATGCTGGCTCTTACCTTGAGAAGAGTGGACTCTACTCCTACCAACTTTATACATTTTGATAAAAACTATCATGGCCATTCTTTCACAAGAGTGACAGAGGGGCTGCAAGAAGCAACAGAGGTGCAAGAGAACAGCATTGAAAAAAACTGACCAGGAACAGTACAGCTTATTTGTTACCAAGATAATCCTAACAAGACAAGAATATTGAGAATTTATATGTTGGAAAATAGAAAAAATATCCATTACATGGATATTTTTATTACATTAAAGGACTTTGTAATTTTCTCCTTCAGGCCCCTCTTTTTGCTCAGCCTGAGTTACCACACGCCATTTAAAAAAAAAAACAAAAACCACTGCCAGGTCAGGGAACTACTTATGAAACTTGTGACGCTTTCTATGGATTTAAAAAAAAATAATTCTTAAATGCATTACAATGTTCTTATGCACTTGTGTTCTTCCATAGCAGCCGTCATCAAGATTTTGCTGGTTATTCCCAATCTCCCAGAGCCAGGCATGTGGTAACTCAGGTTGAGTGCAAACGGAGACCTGGAGGAGAAGATCACAATGTCCATTACAAGGTAATGGCCATTTTTTCTACTTTCCAACACTTAAAAAAACACCTTAAAACACTTAAAAAATCTTGAAAGCCACAGTTCCAAAACCAGACAGGCTGAATTCTCAGCTTGCATCGTTAACACCACTGCACTGAACTCAGGTCTTTGCTAGTTTATAATCTATCAAACCCAAAGAACATGCAGAAGAGGTACTAACACACACCCCCGCCCCACCAAAATACACAAAGCAACTCCAGCTTATAAGACAATTTAAGAAATAATTACAATAGAGAACCTCAGGCTGTCAATCATACCCATAGAAAAAAAAACAATAATTGAGCTCTCCGAGTAAGTGTCTGAATTCAAGACAAATTCTAAAAAGCAGCCATAGGGAAAGAAATGCCACCGACAAAGAAAACACAATTAGAAGAGCTCTTTAAATTGCAATAGGCAAGGAAACTGATGAGATACTTAGGGGTGAACATTCCAGGAGAAACAGAAAAACTACACAAAGAAAAAAATTACATGCTGCTTTTAAAAGACAAAAAATTACCTTGAGAAGACAGGCAAACTTCCAAATTCATTCCCAGGGAGCAACAACCCTCTTCCTTTTTCAGGTCTGACCTCCCCCTTGCCTAGGGATGCCTTCAATTGCATTCAGAGACATGTAATCAAGTTTATATGGTAAAGGAACAGGAAAAAAACTGCCCAAGGCCAAAAGGAAGGTCCTATTTGGGGGAAGGGGAAGGCGGTGGGGCAGGGGAAGAACCGGGGAAGGGAGCCTACCTTTCCTCTCAGAAAAGTCACACACAGAAAGGTCTTGTCTGATTTTTGGTAGAATTTCAGGGTCTTTTACCACTTAGCAGAAATCAAGCAGCAAAATTATCTTGGACTCTATTAAAATCTGAAAGGACATAAATGAAATTGTACATGTAACAAACTGACATGGGGGAAAAAAGGGAAATCACAGCCTGTTGGGTTTGGGCTGCTTTTTTTTTTTTAAATCACTTTATGCTCCTTTGAACCCCTAAAAAAATTTCCTTGTTTTTTTCTCTGAGCCCCCTGACCAAGACATTTGACAAAAGGGGAAACAGGTGGCTTGACTGGAAACAGTTTATTCCTTATGAGGAACAAAATTTTAAGTACTTGGCCTGGTTCTCTTCTTGCGGAATCAAAGTGTTCACTCCAAAAAACTTGTGGAAACACTTGGCATTCCTATCTTATAATTAAGCAGAAAATAAATTACCTAGCAACTCTTAGAGAAAGACTTATGCAGTTTGTTTCCACTTTGCCATGAGGTATTATCTAATGCTTCTGTTTATTTTAAAACGAAAGGTCTGTTTCAAAAACAAACAGAATCTGTTTGCTCCATTGTTGTCATGATGTATGATACCCATGAGGCCCTTATAACATAACAGTCTGATTAATCTGAGACAAAGCCTTGTTGCGCTAAATATTAATACCTCTAAAGTAGTATTCCTAAACATGGAGTGCCTCCCGCACTGTAAACTGAAGATACACGGGGATGAAAGCACACCAGGCAGCTGGCTGCACCATCACTATTTTTTTTCTGAGAATTTGGTCTTTTATTTAAAATAGACATTTGCTTGCATGCTATTTAATGCAGCTGCTTTTATCAACACTTAAAGAGCAATTCAGGTTTTTTTTTTTCCCACTATTCCATACCACAAAATATCAAGTCAGCTACTGGCACAGACTGCTTTGCGGGGTTGGACTGATTTCCTCTCACATGAAGCCTAAGCAAACAGTTTGGAAAAGCCCAAAGATGGCTGAGTGGCACAGCTTGTTGCATCATCCCACCAGCCTACAAAAGCAACATGAGATTTGACGTGTGAATAACATAACCATCAATCACATTGGTAAAACACAAAGATGATGCCTACGTGTTCTCCATTGCTCAGACACCTGAGCAACTGTTTTGCATATTATGCATCACACACATCCAAACACAAATGTAAATGCGATGACAGATTTATTGTTTGGAGATAACGACGTTCTCCATGATACTAAGTCTACCCGAACCACTGCAATAGCCAGAAGAAATGCAGACACGCCACAGTCAAAATCTTCTCGCAAGCCCAAAGAAACAAAGACGTTTCCTGTATTTGTCACATAGCCCCTGGCAGTTCAGAAGAGAGAGAAATGGTAGATAACTTCTGAGTAGGTCAACTCTGAAGGAGGAATTTCACAGAGAATGGAAAAAAGGGGATTTTCTTCTTGTGCAAACACTTGGCGGACTTCCATCACTTTCTGGCTCCTACAAGAACACACCAAGTGTTATGTTGAGGCAAACTTGAGGGTATGTTGATGTAAAAAGTTTAGTTTGGGGAATATTTCCAGCTCAAAACACTGCCGTGTTCCAAGTGTTAGCTCTGGTTGCAATACCAAAATAGACTAGAGAGGTAGGAATTAAACTGTTTCTATATATTGCAACTGGAAAACAAAACAGCATGCTGCCCACAAGCAGAAGAGAGAGTCATGCAGCCGATTCTACTGAAAAAGTAAAATTTACACATTTCTTCCACTATTCAGCAATTTTAGATAACAAATTAATGAATAATGATTGTGATTACAGAGAAGTTTCCTGTGTCTATTTTGCAAGACAGCAATTTGAAAGTAAATTCCTTTAAAAGCAAACGAAAGAACACAACGTAACAAGCAGCGTATTTTTTACCTTAATAAATTCTGTATTTTCAAATTTCCTGGTTTAGGCAAGTAAAGATGACAACAGTTGTTAGTTTTATGATGATATACTTTCAGTTTTGCACAAAGTCAAGTGTCTAATAAATCACTAGAAAAACCCTTCAACAACTAAAATTAAGAACCTTGTTTTAGAAAGAGATATGCAATTTTACATAGCAGGCTTTTATTTCTAAAAGCCAGTTTAAAAAAAAACATTTTTGTTCTCAAACATTTACATCTCAGATTAATTTTTAAAGTCTTCTATAAATCTTCAACATTGTTCAGATATAGAACATAAACATGAAATGTGGCAAAAGTCGACAAGATAATTTATTGCCGTCTGTAATCAGCAATCTATGCTGATCTTCAGAAAAGATAAAACTAGAAAACAGATGCTCATTCTGTTGAGGAGATAAAAGCAAATGGGAAACTCTGAAAGCGTTCCAGAAATGCAAATGCATACATCATTTGTGCTGAAGGCAACACCAACATTCTCCCTTAAACAAAGCAATACATCAACGTGTAAGAACAAGGAAGCCTTTTGCTGTCAGCAGAAACACAGAAAACATTGCCCGTGATGAGTAAGCGATCAAACTGAAAACAAAATGGCAACAAGAATTACACAGTACTTAAAATTTTTTATTTTGAGTGTGCTTGTATGCACAGACACATATACAGGTTGTAATCCAAAGGGCATACAGATAGCGAATAGCACTATAACTTGTCTGATTTTCTCTGGATTGGTGATCTACAAGCTCAATGCTACTAAGCCATCCTCATATTTCCACACATTAGTTTCCCTGCTTTTCCCTCAAGTTTCCCAAATACTTTCTGCATTCCAGTTAGCTCATTCACTTCTTTGTAGCCATACCCTTTAATTCCCTTCTCCGTCCTCTCCTCTGCCACTACGTGGAACTCTCATGCCAGCCAAGCACAAAGCTGGACACTACAGCTGGTCTGGAGCAACAAGCTTTCCCAGCAATAAGTAAATATTTAATGGTTGATATTAAAGGCCAAATCGGAAAAAAAATCCTTGAGCTCAGTCACAGCCTTTTCTTGAGGAGTCTGGGGGAGGGAACACCAATTTGGATGTCCTTAGATTTGGACACATTTGGAGCTTTTAAGACCTCCACCTTATCCACCAAGTCAGCCAACAAGCTCCAAAAATGAACGTGGGAACAGAAAGGTAGACTGTGCGATCAGCTGTCCCTTCGGGTAATTGAAGAAAAATGCTGTTCCCTTACTCAGCAGGTTTTGCTTACAGGAGTCAGGTGATTTAAAAAAAGGGGGGAAATAACAGTGTTCTGAATAGAAACGCATCTGTTGTCTATCTGGAAATTATGGCTCCTACTATAAGCTTAGCGTTAACTCTTCCTCCAATCCATCATTTGAAGACAGAAAAACTCTAAGCTACATTTCTCGTTAAACATCTAAGGTTGCAATCCCAAGCTCATTCTAATATTTTAGTACTGGACATTAGCAGATTTAAAACCAATACAGACAAAGAAATAGTTTCCATGACCAACAGAAATAGTATTTGCTCACTTCAGAAGGGTAAATTTTTACAAAAAAACAGCTTGAAATCTACTTTCAGTACGTTCCAAATCTGTTTAGCTTTAACACTAACTAACAAAATCATGTATTTTTTAAAAATTTTCCATAAAGCTATACAACAATACATATTAAAATCATCCATTCTTCAAAACTGTGAAAGATCCATAGTTCATAGGCTAGACACGTGGTAAGTCACTTATTGCCCCATGCACCCCCCAAAGTACATTATCACATTTCAACTGCCACTGCCTAAAATAAATATGTAAATCCATATTTGCATTTCACTTTCAAAAACTAGAGCACTTATAAATTGGCATTAGGACCCCGAATTAAAACGTTTTGTTGTTATGACAAGACTCCACTGCACAGTAAGTATGCTACTGGGCAATAAATGCCTTTCCCTGATTCATTTTTGAACAACTTAACATCTTAATAATCAAAAGGAATGTTATCCAAGCTCTGAGGAAAGATGCATGGATGAGTGATAAGATAAAATAATGCATCTTCAGAGGAAGAGAATGAAGGGTAACTCATTGTTCCCAGGAAGAAAAGGTAAAAATTGCAATGCACCTCTACCTGGTGAAAGCCATCCGTATTTCAGGAATGTTTTCTGTGCTTTTTCTAAAATGTAAGAGAAAATGAGAACAAAACCTAATTACTAATACAAGGCAGCTATAATAAAGGTCGTGAAAAAATACATTTCAGTGTGTATGGAAATGCCTTTCCCCAGAGGGATAAAGTTCCTTATACCCCAATTCTGCCATATCCAACCACAATGCTGACTTTGCTGGGCAGATCCACTTTTTCATCACTTATACTTCATAGCAAAAGTGTGCCCTGCAGCTACAGTTCTAAAAGGCAAACAATAACTCGTTTCATAGCTCTTGCTTAAGTGTGGAAAGTGAATTCTTACATATTTCTCAAAATCAGAAAGAAGTAGGGCATAGGAATATGTTTGTCAAGTAAAACATAGGAGAGGCCCAAGAACGCTTGAAGGTGTCAACAGGACTTGGAGGGACAAAAACCTCTCAACTTTTTCTGCATAGAGAACAGGACAATAGTTGTCACACTGAAGAAAACGCCCCGGTTCTTGCCGACCTCATTTCTGCTCTCACATTCCCAGGCACCAACTGCAGTTAAACACAAAAAAAAAAAAACCCACAGCTTTTTTCTTTTAATACCGATTCATCAAGATAGTTGTATCTTTTTGCAGTATGATGAGTGCCTAATTACAATGATTCAAATCTCTTGTCACCTTCAGGCTAGACTACAGATAGCAATGGTTTTTAGCCAGAGCTGATAGTGAAAATGAACTTGACACAGCACGCAATGGTTTGTTAAGCATGATATAATATTAAAAACATCATTCCCCTTTTTAATCTAGCCAGGAGGAGGAAAAAAATCACATGATTTTGAGTTCAAAGTTGCTAAATCCCTTCTCCAGCAGGGAAACATGCTTGTCTGATTACATTTTCAGGTTGAACGCATTTGTCACTCTATCACCTTTCTCCACGTTCAGTCCTGATTTGAGCCCTGTTGGCTTCAGACAGTTCTTTCTCCTCCTAATTTCGCTGTAATTTTCAGAAGTTTCTTCAGCTTACTACCCATTTTTCTTCTTGGAAAATGGTTACACGCAGGCTGGGCCCTCCAGTGCATCCTCATGTAAATGCACTGCATTCCCAGTTCTTTTTGCATTGTTTTCCTCTACCAAGAAACTTCTGAAAGAGCATTTACTCTGTCCATGTGCCTTCTGCAAGCAGACCCTATTTGTGCTTGCAGAACCTGAGAAGAAGCAGGAGTTGACTGAGTGATATATCCACTCTAGTTGTACTGTCGCTTATTGTCAAGACTCAAACTCAAGCAATCAGCCCTGTGAACGGCACCACCGCTGCACAATCAGCATCAAAAGCCCGGCACGAAACTCAAGAGATGAGGACAGAGAAACAGATTCCTCACCAGGGGCAGAAGTTGAGGGAAGAAACCTGCTTAATACTTCATATACAGGTCCTTTATGAGGACAGCGATCTGAACCGTCCCTTGGGATCAAAGGATGGCAATGAGGTGCATACAGACACACACGTGTGGCCCAGGTGGGAAACTGTCAACAGCTTCAGATCCTCAAAATACTTCTGCTTCAGGCAGAGAACAACGCCCTGAGGGTGTAATTCTCTCAGTCGCTCTGCTGCATGTCCTATCAAAGCCAATTTAAAACTTCAGCATCTAGAAAACTGTCTTGATACTCCCGTATCGCAATTTTTTTGATTCCTCAGGTTCTAGTTCACGATTGTTAACATAATTATTCATCTAATCTCCAACCTGTTTGCTTGTCTTTCACTTTCTGAAGATAAAAAAGATCTGACAGGCAAACCTGTAGATGGTTATAATGTTTTAAATAAAAAGCTGCAATTATATCTAAACAGATATTTTTATGTCACTTAAAAGATTTTGGTTTTTAAAGTAACAAGTGAAATGTTTTGAAAATAGGCAATATTATGTACAAACCCAAAATTTACACTGACAAAGCCTGCAATAGTCCAGGGGAAAAAACGAATCAGTAATATAACAAAGAAACTGGCCACGGTACAATTAGTATGAACAATACCAGAATTCTCTGTACTACTCAACACAGCATATAGACCTTCACTATGCATGACCTCTAAATTGATAAAATCAAAGATCAACAAGCATAGGTATGAATGTGCTCTATATGAATCACTGCTCTTTACATTCCGATGAATATTTTCAGCCATGACAATTAACAAAGAAAAAGGAAGTCTAACTGAATAGCAACCCTATGGTATAGACAAAGCTACACATTTTGTTACAACTTCCCAGGTTACTGAAAATTTAGAGCACCTCTTGGCTGCATCACACCCAGTCTATGTTTCAAAAGAAATTGTTCAAACAAAGATTGTAATTTTTTTAATGGATTTTAAAACAGCTTCTGCCAGCAAAGGCCTTCCCAGTTTTAGAGGGAAAAATGTCATTATAGGCACCCTGTCAATGTCATAGAACATGAGGAAATAGCATACAAGTGAGCAAGTTTGCTAATAGACTTGGAGTTACCTGATGAAATCACTAGAATGCAGAAGCGTTTTGAAGCTTGCTTTTCTTTCACTGCAAGGTTATTTAAGCTCTCTTTTTAAAACCTTCAGAAAGGGTTCATTACCAGTTGAGTTGTGTATATGATTTGCGATCAACAGGTGTGACAAAACAAGAACAAGCTTTTGAAAACCAAGAATGGGCTTATGTTAAACTGTTTAACATAAGGATGAAACCTGTCCTGACTGTTTTTAAAATAAAACAGAGTTAAATTCATACCACTGACATTAAGCATAATGGAACAATAAATATTTATGGTTTCTCTGTGAATTCTGGTTGTAAAACTCTGGATGTGGTCACAGAGATTATAAATCTGCATTTGTTATCTGGGGAACAAAACAATTATAGTAATTTTCTGCTATTACAAGCAATTGTCTTTAATTACTTCAATATACTACTTCACATTGTCTGAAAAGACAGGATGTCAGTGTGCATAGCATTGGTTTGGCAGCCCCAAATTAGCAACAACCATTAAAACAGTGCACGTTCTCTCTATTCCCTTCCCCAAAAAGAGGACCTGAGCTCTCACAGGAGCTTGACTTTCTACCTTAGTATCACACAAAAATAAAAAATTGAAATGAAGGGCATTGGACAGACAATTCTGAAAATTCCAAGTGCTATGCTCACATCTTTTAAGTTTGTTCTTTGCATCGTGAATATCTTTTAATTATCAATCATTTCACAGTCTGACCCATTCTCTCTAGCAATCCATTTCTCGTCTGACTCCAATTTACACCAAAGGTAAATGGCAATACGATGGAAACAATGGTACTGTGCCAGCAACCGATTACTTGACAAAAATTCTGCAGATGGCCGTGCAAGGCTGCCTTTACAGCATCAGCCAATTGCTGGCAAATTTCTTGCTTTTGCAGGGTTTCCAAAAAAAAAAAAATTACAAAAATGAGAAAAAAATAATAAAACCACCAAATACAGCAATTACACACTACCATTATTGCTGTGAGTATATTACAGGTCAGCTTTGGCCCTGAAAATCAAATTAATGTGACAGTAAGACTGCAACACTTATATTATACAGTTTGACTCATTTATATAAATTTAGGCATCAATAACTGGTTGCAGTCTTTGAACTCATGTTTGTAATCCTGCAATTCCATGTATTCCAAAGAAATTTTTATCATTTACAAGTTTTGGAGTCTGATTTCAACCACAAAGATGATTATTTCCCATTTGTTCAGTTCATCCAGGATTTATCACTCATTAAGGACATTGTTGAAAAAAGCATTAATTCGGAGCAATTTCGAAAGATCTCCTCTCAAATGAGATCTGTGACTGACCATTCCAGATTGCTGCAACATTTGGCTCTTTCTGTTTCCCCAGCTGTAAAAGATATGATTAAATTAACTCGTCCACACAAGTTTAATCTTCCACATTGGCAGTGCAAAACAAAAGCAGTAATTGGCTTCAGCTGGCAGAAGCAGACTTAAGTAATTTCTGGTTTTTACACAAGCCTTTATTTTACAAAAGTTTTTGGTTTTTTTTTTTTTTTATGGCTGATACAATATTAGGGGCCTTCCCACTTTTCTCTGTGGATTTCTTCTCCCAAAATCTTTGTCTGAGTTGAGCTTGCTCAAATTAAAGTCATGGCTGCTGTTACTTTGTGTGATGCTTCCTTTTCATCCACCTTTGTATGTTAAGGGAAGCAGGAATATTTTCACCATTATCATTATTCCTTTACTTCTAAGCAGAAGGCCAAGAGCATAATCTTCACACTAGTCCATGAAATAGATGACAATTATTACATACATGAGGAAAAAGATGCAGAATTTTCATTCTTCTGCTTACTTGTCCCATTCAGCAAATACTGCCTTATTTCCTTTCATGAGAATAACGTTTCTTTGATCCCAGCAAAGAGATTTTTGAAAAATTAAGTTAGAAATAAACCTAGAATAACTAACTTGCACAGCCTCAATTACAAAATGACATTTACTGCGGTTCATCCGTGATTAGGGAGTTTTAAAATTCACAGCATGACATGTTCTGAAAACTAAGCAGCCGCATCTTCACAGGTGGGCCACTCCTGCAGCTCTATGCCACATCTGCACTCTCATGTCTGTGGATTCAGAGGGACTAATAACCTCAGCACAGCACATATTTTAAAATAACACCAATGGCCGAAGTTGGCATTTATTCACTGACGTTATAAGTGGCATATTATAGAGGCTGCTTTTTAAGGAATGCTCAACCACTTGCACATCGTGCACAAAACAATTGGTGATCACCACAGTGAAGTTCAGCTCCGCACTGGAATTTAATGTGTTGCACTGATATAAAGTTTTGCCAATCGGGTTCAGAAAACAAGCATGAGAGCAGTGTAGCTACTTTATTAAGCCATGTACTGAACAGGGATACAACTTGATATATTGCAAAGCAGAGAGACAGAAAAAGCCACTTTGGAGGTTTCCTAATACCACATATAAAAAACTCTACCCAGAAAATAAAGCAAAGCAAAAAAACTAGCAAAAGAAGAAAGGTGATGAAGTCAAACATCATCACTGACAGATGCCAAAGAAGCTAGTCCAGCTAGATCTTTATGGAATCTAAATATTTAATTTGCCCTTTTATGATATGTCAAGTAACCAAGTTATTCTGAAATCAAATAGTCCCCTGAGGACTAAGGTCTGCTTATTACCTAAGTGTTTACTCAAATGAAACCGCCACTAGCGCCACTGTTTCCTTATCTGTCTGAATTTTGTATTTGAACACAAGAATGGCAGTGCTACAAGTTTTTGGGTACCAATTTTACACTGAATTCCACATGAAGAGACCTTTGCAGCCAGCTGAACCAGCTCCTAACAGGGATGGAACTTTGGCCAGCAGAGTGTTCAATGAACGTTCTGAGCTAATAACTTCTGTCACAAGCTGCATCCCATTCACTGACATCACCTCATTAAGAATTCTGTTTCAATTTGAATGCATTCATTACATTTACAAAGGAACTCTTTTAATATCTAAAAATTATCAACACTTAACAAACATATCTGCTTCCTCACATGTGTATACTGTCACAGGAGGTGCCGAGTCACTGTTCTGCTTTGTGTGACTGCCCCACCTTGTTGCCCCACAAGATCCCGGAAAAGATCATCCTGGAAGCTATATTAAGGCATATGGATGACAGGCGGGTGATTAGAGACAGCCAACACGGCTTCACGAAGGGCAAATCGTGCCAGGTGAACCCGGTGGCCTTCTACGACAGAGCGACTGCGTTGGTGGACAAGGGAAGAGCAACTGATGTCATCTACCTTGACTTCTCTAAGGCCTTTGACATGGTCTCGCACAACATCTTTGCCTCTAAATTGGAGAGATATGGATTTGGTGGATGGACCACTCCATGGATAAGGAACTGGCTGGATGGCCACATCCAGATTTCCCGTGTTCCAGTTTACGCCTGTTGCCCCTTCTCCTGTCGCTGGGCACTACTGAAAAGCCCCATCCTCTTGCCAGGTGGAAAAAAATCCTGCTATTTCTCTAAAGATCTTAATTTTCCAACAGAAACATACCACTTGCCCTGGCTCTGCCAAATACTGAGATACTTAATCATATGGTAAGAAATATATTCGTGCTAGGGATTTTCCAAACCCTTTAGAAATACTCTTCTGCTCTTTCCCCAGAATCTTGTAAGCTGGGGACTCGCTTCTGAAATAGCTTTGCTATCAAGTACGGGATATACAGGTTATAAAAACGTAAAGGTTTAATCAGCATTTTTTTGAGTTAAGTTCACTAATGGGTTTGCCAAATGAACCAGACCAGAATTGTGTAAATATATCATTAGACCCCATTTTGTATTTGCATATTACCTGTCTCTTAAGAGTGTATTCATCCTCTGTTTTGGTGTTTTATATATTTACAAAAGTACTCTAAAGTTTTGTCTTAAGAGAAAAATTGCACAGAATAAGAAAAACTTCTGTGGTAACTTTGGGATCTTATAACTTGCAAATTAGCAATGAAAGCACTGAGATAAGTCTTTGGGAGTATATTTGAAGTTTTAATGAAAGAGTCAGATTACAAAAGGCCATAGTGAGAGTTTTATATGAGGAAGCTTTAAAGTTAGTTGCAATGTATTAAAAAACAACATTCAAATAAATTATTTTGCACTGCAGTATGCCAAGTTTTTGGAGATAGAATTAAAATTGGGCTTTCATTTTAGACCAAGCAAAGCATAATATTAGACTATAATACTGCATATACTAGTGAGATCCAAATGCCCACGGTGTTGCAAGACAACATTTTCCCTCAGGCATTTGAAATTTAATGCTTCTTTAATATTCTCTGTTGGATATTGTTAGAATGGAATTTCAAATATTTCCTGCAATTTGAGTTAAAGATTACTGAATAATGCTGAGCAGCAAAAAATATTTGAAGCATACATCTAAAGCTGGCATAGTAGCTTAATGTCCTGTTGTTTCTTGCTTTAGCAAAATTAATTTCTACAGTCTTCAACCATGAATTCAAGCACCACCTGGAGATACAAACCCATAATTTAACTGTGGTGTATTTCTAGCTCCCTTGCCTAATACACTGAGGCTAGACCCTGTATGTCAGACAGTTATAAAAGGAAAAGGCCACTTCATAGCAATACTTTATATTCTCCTAAGTCAGACAGCGGGCAACTTGAAAAAACAGTATCTGGCCCATTATTGTAAATAAATGGGATTACTTGTCCTGAAATAAATGTACATGGTTTTGCCTATGTTAAAAGTATATATTCTACTATATAGTCAAGAGTAACACCTTGCCAATAGGACCCCAAATATTCAAAAGGCTTTTATCCAATTAAGATCCGACCCTTTCACCATACACGTGTTAGTGCATTACCATGGTTACTCAATACAGGTAAGGGCAGACTGCAAATTAAACCTAACAAAAAGGCATAGTCGTATCATTCTAGAAACAAACCAGTAAAAGACTAACTATAATCATGATTCCCTTTGCCTGATTACTTCACGGAGAAGCCTCCTTCATTCAAAGATGCAGCTACTTTCTTTTCCATCATTTGTGTCCACCATGTAAGTGGTCACGCTCCCGATTTTGCTCCTTGGCCATGGTTCCCTTATCATTCATATTGGGCACATGCAGACTCATTCCTTGGCGCTCTCCTACAGGAAGCCTGCCAAGTCCCCTCAAAGCGGCTTGGAACGCTGCTTCAGACAGTATGACTACCGTGAGTTTAAATGAAGTAATTCCTCAACACCATACCAGCCAGGTAAGGCGACTCGAAATGCCTTCATGACATGCTCAAAAGTTTTAAACATTGATCCTCCATCTCATGCTGTAAGAAAACCATTTGCATGGGTTCCAACACAACCCTCGTTGACACTCTGAACTGAAAAGAACAGCAAAAATATACATATGCATGCTTTGGAGCTGCAGGAAACTCAAAGTTATGTAGCATGGGTAAGGCCAATAAACTCCACACAGCTGGATTCATGGGTCTATGTTTTTTTTAAGAGACAGGGACAGTTTAGCCTTAGAATTACTGATTGAATACAAGCACATGCAGAAATTGAGGACTTGTGTTTACCTGAGCAGAATGAAGAAATACGATTTCTTCTTTCTTTCCTCAATGATCAGTAAAAACACTGAACTATAAGGACAGTACTATAAGCAACACTAAAGCAGACACAAACACAGACTCTGCTGCTGCTTAAAAATCAATTTGGATACGGTTTCCAAAAGCCGGCCAGATACCAAAATGAATCTATGAAGCAGCAGAAAAACCTCCATACAGGAAACAAAGTGTTTAGTTTGCTCATAAGCTTAATACTGACAAAATCATGTTTTAAAAATTATGTTTCACATATGAATAATGTCATTATGATAAAAATTTATCAATTTCCCTTCTGTAAAGAGTTAGTTTTTAAACAATTAACTTTAAAAAGTCAACATCATAAGACATCATTCGCCATCCCCATATAGTGCTATTGATATTTTCTTTACAATATCATTCAATATGTGGGGAAAAAAAAAAGGGAGAAAATTTCAATCTGTATAATGGCAGCTATTAACAACTTAGTTCTGTGAAAATACACAAACAAATAAAAATGGATATTGTAAAACAAGCTGGAATATTTTAAGCAAACTATGTGATCAAAATTCACAGAAATAACCTTCATGAGAAAAGCACTAGTAATTATGTGACAGGTTTGGAATGGAAGAGCATCCATCAGTCATTCTGACAGGGAAAGGACCAATAAAGGAAGCAGATGGATTCACTCACCTGCACTGAGTCTAAAAAAATGGAAAGTAATCATTATGGCTTGTAACTTCTCATACCAAAAGTTATTCCTTGATTATCAAGTTATCATGAATCTGTGCAAAAGAGTCATTTTACACAGAAAGCAAATACTTCTTTTCAGTAGACGCTGTTTTGCCACTTGACAAAAAGCTTACTTCATTTTAAAAACTTACAAGGACATCAGCTTAATGTTTAAGTCTAGGTTTTGGGTTTGTCGTTTTTTTTAATATTGTTGTAATCTTAAGTTAATTCATTACAAGATTTGATTCTGGAGAACTTGAATTGTTACACAGATAATTTCTTCCTTAGAATACCAACCTGCCTCTTCCGATGGGGTTTAAAACACATCAACACTTTTACTAGGTTTTATAAAACAAGAAGAAACGGAATGAAGAAGCTATTGCACAAGACCAGGATAATCTTTAAATGTTCATATAAAAGCAGATTTTCAATTAGTTACATGCTTACAGCTAATGCATTAACCTGCTAGTTTTACTGAACAGGAACTTATTAAAACAGGCTGGTACGACCTTCATTCAAATTTATCAGAAAGAAGCAACGCAATGCATATACCTTGGAAAACCACCTTATCAATACCACAATTTCATAATACTCCAAAAATCAAATGCACCGAGGAAAAGTACCATTTCTTGCAATCAATTAATAGATTACATTCTTTTTACATGAATCCCTAATCTAACATTCTTCTTGTTGCATTTTAATTGGGAATTCACATTTCTCAAGGAAATTGCTTTATGACTTTTACACAGTCTGCATGGAAAAATGTACTTTAATGCAAGTGTTTCAAATAGTTAACTAATTGAATCCATGATGTCCAGATTAGACTGGCAGTTTTCATTACAAATGTACATTTGTGTTCTATGATCTGGAAACCCGCTTATCGGAACGGCCAGACAGCAAATATAGAAAAGCACTTTCTGTCATACTCATGCCATTTTCCTGTTTGCAAAGGATGCTTTTACTCCTCCCCTTCTTCCATTTCCCATCTCCCAAGCGTTTGCAAAAACCTCTACCACTTCAGCTCACCTACCACGGGAAGAAGTGCCCAATTCAATCAGAAGCTACAAGTCACAATTGACCTCCTGCACACATTAGTGAGTAGAAAAATCCACCCGTTGTTGTCACAAAGTGTCTGTTCAACCAAGAAAAAGACAGACTTGTGTTCAAGTAAGAGAGGATTCAGTAAGGCTATTTCTCATACACCTGGAACACAATTCTTCTGTTCCCTTTGTAATAATTCAGAGATCAACTTTGCTGAATTTACAGCCAATATACCAAGGTCTTTGTGTGTGTGTGTGTGTGTGTGTGTGCGCGTGCGCACACACACACGTTTTGCTTGGTTTGATTTGTTGGTTTTTTTTAACAGGCATTCTCTATACCCTGTACTTCTAAGAACTGTGAGAAGAAAATCCTCCAAAAAACGGTTCACAGATGGTAGATGATAATAGATCTTCCAGAACCTCTCAGTTTTGTCTACAGTGGGGTTGCTATTATCAAGCCACTGCGCTACTGCAACCCTGGTCAGTGATGGAGCCCTGCA
The DNA here is from genome assembly GCA_008711295.1 of Anarhynchus alexandrinus. NCBI lineage: Eukaryota > Metazoa > Chordata > Aves > Charadriiformes > Charadriidae > Anarhynchus > Anarhynchus alexandrinus. The sequence goes on along the minus strand of VUYV01000183.1, from coordinate 1,128,180 downwards.
ATACCTGAACTGCAGCCCAGGCACCAGAGGCCTACAAGCATCAGTCCAAGCACCTGAGATCTACCTCCAGCAAAGGAGGCCTTAACTGTCACAGCGTCCCCTGGCAAAAGTACAATGCGTTTGTACTATTAACCTATTCAGAAATAAGAAACAAAAAAGAACATTCTGATCCCAATTTTTATTAAGATTTGACTCATTAATAGTTCATAAAGAGTACTAATACATATTACAAGCATGCTATACATCATTTGTGTCTCTTCATAGTCAGTAGGCACATGAATACAGAATGTTTTATGGCATCCTATCAACCGATTAAATACATACTAAAGGTTGTATAAGCAATTAATGAATCACTAATTACCTCTAATTATTTAAAAACCCAACTAAACTATTAAGAAGTAAAAATGAAGCTATAGGATAAAATGAAACCAGTCCCATAGAAGGTAAAATTTCTCTTTAAAAAAGAAAGTTTTCTGAACCACAGCAAGAAATTTAAGAGTTATAACCAGAATTTTGAGATACACAAGTTTCTTCATACCATTTAGCGCCTATGCAGGCTCACATAATTGAAGTTTAGAAATGAACAGTGAAAAATTAGTTTTGGACATTAACACTAGGAATAAAAAAAAAATATATAATCTATAAAAAAATCTAAGTTCTTAATGAAAACGTATCTATTTTCATTTTCTAGACTAAGATTGTAATTGTTCTTGCTTATATCCATGTCTTTACAATTTTTAAAGTCTATTACAGATTTCTCACTTTTAAAAATAGTATTTGATTTTAGTTCTGAAAAATACCTTCTTATTATTACTCCCTTGGATCGTAACCCAGAAGAGGCTTCCAAAACTATTCCAATTCTACTATTATTTCTAGGATTGAATCCGGCCATTATATAGTTAATTTTTTTTACATAGTCTTGAATATTTTAAATGTTAATTAGATCACACAGGCTTAGCTACAAGAGACATGTTTGTATTAAAAATTGTAAGTAAATGCATGAGATAAGAGAAAAACTATTATACATGGAGACAATAAAAAGGTAACTTCACAAATTATTGAAAATTAAATGTAAAAACTTACCTAAAAAAATTCATCAATTTCTATAGATGGCAATGAAGAAAAAGAAAATCCCATCCAAAATACAGTTAAAGAACACAGCCAGCTGTTNTAACAAAAAATAATTTTTTTTAAAATAAAAAAAAAAAAAAAAGAGAGAATTCTGGCAGACTACCCTTCAAAACTACTAGTTGCCTTGAAAAATAATACTTAATCCCCATAAAATGGAGATTAAAACATCTTGAGTATTAACTCTATTGTTTAATTACACCAATTTCCAAGTAATTCAATATCTTTTGAGTGCAAAAACTGTAAAATGTATTTCAAGAATTAGCTGAGAGCCCAATCCACATGCACACTAAATTTCCATTACTTCTTTTGCATGTAGTATGTTACAATTTTGTGCTACACAAAAGATACGTACTAATAAAAGATTAAAGAATATTAAAAAATCACACCAACACCTTATGATCTCAAAAAAATATTGGCAACAGAAGATGCAAAATTGGCAAGAAAATTATGAGACAATAACAAACTGGAGGAAATCCGAAGACTGACAAAGCTGACAGGAAAAACAGCATTAAATTTAGAATGAAAATATCCAAAACTTTGAAAAGGTGGTAAGACTAATAAATCAGCAAAAATAAGCCAAATACACCACACTTCCTGAAGATAAAGAGCACAGATTTGGAAGACTGGGTTGCAGAAATTCGAACACAGTATGTTTATAGATTCCTACAGTGACAACATTCTGAAGACTGTGGCATGATTTAACAGCACGAGAAACACTACCAAGAACCAACACTTCCTACAATACCAGAAAGGTTTCTAACCAGAAGCAAAGGATATATTTTAAAAACTGAAAAACACCAGGAAAAGGAGTTGTAAAAACCAGATGGGGAGATAAAAGCATCTCTCATTTATTTTCGTACATCTACATTTTGCTTGGAAGATATTAAAGCTTAACAAGTAGAAACAAAATTTAAGCCAAGTAAGACGGAAATAGAATTGTTAAGTTTCACTAACTTTAAAAATTATACCACATTCATAAAACGAGAAACTTTAAGGTTAGTTAAATCGGCACAAAAGACAGTCCAGACAGTCAGACCAATTTAACTCTATCTCGGACTAATTATACTGGGAACAGATTTAAAATAAACTGATACACATGTCTCTGACAAACAAAAAAGCCATTTACACATGGCTTTGCACCGTATTCATTGCATATCACTTTTAACATAAGACATGTTGTTATCTTAAAGAACAAATAATTCAAGGAGCACAAGCCTGGGCAAAAAAGGACCAAGAATGAAAATGGAGCCTTACCTACAGAAGAAAGTTCGATTAGCTTAACTGAAATCCACTAAAACAATATAATTTGCTATGCTGACACACACAAATCAGTTTACAGCATGCTAACATTGATTTAGCTAAAAATTGATAAGGAATCAATTTAAACTGAACCGATTATGCCGAGTGGAAATTACCTTATGCAGGTCCACATCAGGTTTTGTGTATATTGAAATCTTAAATAAACTTAAATAGTCTTAATTAAGTCTGTACAACGTCTGGGTGCGGAAAAGGTTAGAGTCACTAGGGCAAAGCACCTTAGGACACTCTTGGAATAATCTGACTGGAAAACAAGCTCCCTTCTACTTACCAAGCTTCTCCACATTTCACAGCACGCCAGACCTTGGCTTTGCTTGCAGCTATTTCGCTTTCAAATTCATCCCCAGAAGGGAACTTGGGTACAGTCTTAATTCATATTAAAAATGGAGGGTTGTTAACTGATATAAATCAGTATAGTCTGACATTTAAAATAACCCAAGCACGACTGTACTTTTTCAACTCTGACACTGCAGTTTTCTGTACGGCAGAAGCTGTCAGAGGTTCAGCTAAAGACTTGTTCAAGCCACAGGAAGTTTTGAGTTGTGGCATGAGCACGCTCAGCAACAAGACTCCTAAAATGAGAACACTTTGCATGGTGAGCATAAATATTTACATTTTACACCCACCGCCTTAAAGGAGTAACTTCTTATTTCTGTCTGAGGACTGAAGAAGAAATTGTTAATTGTGCACATGCTGTTTAGGTTGTTTAAAAAATAAATAATAAAATCGACTGTAAGAACTAGAGTAATATTTAAAACTAATCCTGCAGAAAAATATTTGGACAAGGGAGACTTCACTGAAGACTTAATTAAACTACAGAATTTGTCCAATAAGGAGCCCTCTCAGGATCTGCAGAAAAAAATAATCAACGGTGCCATCCGAGACTCTCTTTTATAGCATAACAACACAGTTTAAGAATCGGTGGGGTTTTTGCTGATGTATTTACACCAACATCAGCGTCACTTTAGGCACAGACCGAAAAAGTTTACTTCAGTCAACAATCCAAAATACAACTAAATGAAGAGTTTTATTTTTCCACAACAGATCTCTAGTTTAACACCGTTTTACCAGCAGAATGGCACAGGTAAGCTCTCAGTAAGGCAAAGGACACGGCCAAGCAGAAGCTGACAGCATTTTGTGAGGGGGGGTAAGTATAACCCGACACCTCCTCCTGAGGGGCCGAAAGCAAGGTGCCACAGCCAGCAGACCTTCCCCGGGGGCTGAGGAGGCAAAGGGAAAGCTTCCCGCCCTCACGGCGCCCGGCCTGAAGAGAAGAGCTCCCTGCCCGCCCGCCCCTGCCCCACCCCCACTGAGAGGCCCAACAGGCCGCGCACCGCCGGTAAGGCGGGTAGCGGGCGCAAACGGCCCGGCCCCACCGGCATGCCCGCACCCGAACCCACCGAGAGCTCCCAGGACACCGGGCGGGCGATGCGGGGGAGAGGGGTAGGGGAAGGGGAACACCGAGCGCCACCACCACTGCCGAGGTCGCCCCCCCCGCCTCCCAAAACTACCTTCCGCCCCCCCCGTCACCTAGCAACCACCGAAGCGCCGTCACCTGCGCACGCGCAGCCGCCGCCACGCCGCCGCCGCCGCCGCGCGCATGCGCCTCGCTGCCCCCGCGCCGCACTCGGAGGCGCGCAACGCCCTGGCGCATGCGCAAAGCGAAAAGCCCGCGCTGCTGCAACCCCCTCCCCGGCCCTCATCGCCCTGGGCGCATGCGCAAGCGAAGGGCGCCCCCTGCTGCCCAGCCGACCCGCTCTGCGCTTCAATGAATGGGACCAATCGCGCCCGGGGGCGAGGCGGTCCTGTCCCGAGGCACACTGGGAGTTGTAGTTCTTCTTCCGCCCGCCGCCGCGCGGGGCTGCGGGAGCCAGGACTACAGTTCCCAGGAGGCTGCGCGGCGGCAGGCGCGCCCCGCTCCTCCCCCCCGCCACCCGCCCAGTGCCTCAGCGCGGCGCTGTCACGGCTCCAGTCGCGCTGTAGAGGTGACCTCCCCTGAGGCTGCCGAACCCGCCCCTCCTCTCAGCCATGGTCGGTACTGCTCCCCGAGCCGCCGGGAGGGGACGGGACGGGACGGGACGGGACGATGCTCTCTTGAGGGGGGGGGGAGTGGCGGGCTGAGCGTCCCCATCCTCGGTTGGGGCAGGGGGCTCCCGTCAGGAGGGGGAGGAGGAGGCGGCGGCGGCTGCGAAATGGCGCCGGCTCCCCCCTGCCTTCCTTCTCTTCCTCACCGGGCGGCCCCGAGGGGGGTGACTTGAAGGTCTCAGTCCTCACGGAGGCCGCACCGGGGTGACCTTCTTCCGGCCCGGGGATTTGGGGGGTTCGGGGGGTGTTCGGTGGCGGCCCCTGCAGGGTCGGCCTAGCTGGAGCGATCTTCCCCGGCCTGGTACTGGCCCTTCGAGCGGTTTAATCGCGCTTTTTCCTAAAGCCGGCGCCTCGCTGAGCCCGGTGGTTGGCGACATTGCCTTGGAGGAGAGGGGAATGCTGGCTCCTTCATTTGATTAAAGGTTTTTTGGCGCAATTCTGTGTTAGCTCAAGGGGAGGTGCCGGTAAAATGTTTTCCTCTCTTGTTTCATCCCTGCTTGCTGTCAGAAATCCAGATATTTGTGTAGGCTCTGCGAATTGTCAAGGAGTTCTAGCTCTATCTTGAGGTTACACAGGTGAACTGGAGTGCTTTGCTTTTCTATGGCACACATATAAATATATATGCATACACACAAGCTTGCACAGAGACCTTGCTTTCCTTTATAATAATGAAAAATCTCTGTGTTTCCTAGTTATACCCTGTTATTCAAACCTTTTCCTTTGGTACTTTGCTACAGATGAGATGCTTGCGTGCTCTGAAGCGTGGCTTGTTATTTCAGCTATAAGCTAAAAAATACTGAAATCTGTAAACCTTGACTATCTGAACTCTCCACTCTTATTTCGATTTAAAATAAGGCTTCTCAGGAGCGACCACAAGGCAGCAAATTTTAGTCTGCACTTGAAAGCCTTCAAAACGTTGGCTGCTGTGAATTTGCTGGTCTCCAGGAGAACTGCTGTTTGAAACTTACTTTGATGCCCAGACTTTCTAGAATGTCACTGGTTTTTATCTTACTTTCACTAATCTAATTATGCATTTGATGTTGGGCAAAGGTTTTAAACTTCTGAAACAAAATCGTGTGTCTACTTATGCAACTGCTATTAGCTAAATGAAATGGAAAATATTTTTGAGGGCACCTGTCTCAAGGTCATTTCTTAAGGAAAGACTTCTTTTGGAATCCAGTCTATGCACAATGCTGCAGGGGCTGCTAAAGTGCACAACTGTCTTGCTGATAGTTTCTACCGCTTTTCCAAACGCATTTATTGTCACTGCAACCCTGCTCTAAAGAGGGAAGAGCAAAGGGAAAGTTTTTGAGAAAATACAGATTAATTTAATGCTTGAAGCATTCCTGTCAAGCAAGGTGGGATAGCTTAGTTGGCTTTAGTATTCAGGAATGTTAGGTTGCTGATATTTTACAAAAAGCTAAGTTTATCAGCAGTAATGTTTATGGAGGTCTTTTATAACTGTAATTAGTAATGCAAAGTCCATCACTTGTGTAGACAGGACATAGCTTTTCTCGTTTCTGTTTGATAGATTGTGGGTTATTTCATATTACACTTTTACTTACCCTTGTAACCTGAATCAGTTTTGCAGTGTAGTGCTATTTCATGTATGGCAGTAATATTTTAGGTCTCTAGTATCAGTGGTAATCACAGAGATAACAGACACTGAGTTCTTAAGTCGGAGTGCATGCAGGGGGGGAGGGCATTAAGCCCACAGCTTCCTCATTTGATATTGGAAGCTCTACTCTTATCGGTGATAATTTAGGAGGGGTAGAAATTCTACATGTTTGGTGAGGTAGAGGGAGGAGGGTATCTGGGAGTGCAATGTTCACTTTTTTTTTCTTCCTTTTTGTCATTACCTTTACTACTGTCAGTTTCCTGAAACTTTTTAACTATATATACCTAGGCTGTATGTAAGCGGGGAAGGCTTTGAAACTAAATAGTTTTAGATGTCATTTAATTTGTCCTCTAGTTGTGTACCTGAGAGTGAGTAAAGGTCACCTCTGTAGTTACCACAGCATGAAAGTATTCTTATTGAAGCCCAGTGCAGAAGCCAAGTCACAGATTAAAGTGCCTGAACGTGAATTTGTGGAGCCTACAGCTTCCATTGGGGAGCTACTAATTTCTCTAAACATCCAACCTCTAAAAGTAGCCTCAAATGTTCAACTATACCGATTTTTATATGTGATGTAAGTTTTCCAGGGAGAGTTAACTCTATTTGTTAAGAAGCACAACTTTTTTGGCTTGTTAATCTAACCCCTGGAATCAAGAGAGAGCATGAAAAATTCTTTGATACTAATTGCTTGCAATTAGTACAGGGGCATGGGGGTTCAGGGGAAGCTTGTATGTGAATCCAATGTACTGAGGGCTTGGAGAGAAGAAAACAAGTAGGCGGTACGCTTCAGTTTGTTTTAGCTTATGTTTCTTCCTCCCTCCTGCAGCCCAAAATGGGGGGAGAACAGGAAGAATTGTAGTAAGCAAACATGACTGAAGGATTTTTTTTTAAACAAGGTTAAGTCTGTCTTAGAAAAAAAAAAAAAACAACAACCAAAAAACCCCAACAAACAACCAACATTGTCCTACCTCTTGACTTTCTATCTTCCACACCTTCCCTGTCCCGTTGTTATGCTAAATACTCACCATAATGCTAGTGGATAGATTGACATTTCTTACATTTAAATTAGATTACCGTATAAAGTGCATATAGTGGAAAAAATTCTTGTTGACTTTCCCCTTTTTCTAACACAACTTTGGATTGGCTCACAGGTTGCAAAGGAGAAAGAGCATAACTTCTTAAAATCTTTGTTCTGTTCACTAGAAATTCAGAAATCAATTCACAGTTGATTTCAGATACCACGTAATTCAAAGAAAACGTGTTCTGCTGTTTTCTGTGTGAGTTCTGGAGTAGCATGCTTAGCACGGGATTACTTTTTATATGCTGCTGTTATGGGATTTTGCCAGGCCAAGGTTTTGCAGCACAGTAATTTTCCAGTGCTTATTTTGCTAACTAATATGATTAGCTGCCTTAAAAGAGTGTTTGTGGTTCCCTTTATGTGAATAAAATGTAGATTCTCCTTAAAAACATGCTGAAAAGTTGGCTTCAAAATCTGTGTCTTAATCTGTGCTGCCCATCATCCAGACATTGTGGTACATTCGGACAGTATAACTTCCCTGCTCAAGAATAATGTACCAAATACAGTTTTGAGATTTAAAACAGCAATAATTGATTGTCTGCTCTCCTTCCCCCTCCTCTTGGAGCTCTGATGATGTTTGAGGGATGAGACTTGCAGTAGGACAGGTTCAAAAGAAAATAATGCAGTTCAACACTATAACCAGTAGCCATTTAACCAAATATTTAAAGAATCATTCCCATAATGAAGGTAAAATCATGTTGAGGTCTAAATCTGCAAGTTCAGTAGTTTAACTTCATCGCTTATACTCTCATTTTATCCAGTATGTGGTAAAATGGGGTAGGTGGCCTCATTTTTATAGTTATCTAATGCTGGCTTGATGCAGCTGTGCTTGGCTGGTCACTTCTGCAGAGAGAATATGCTCAAATGCCAAAATGGTTTTCCTATAAATATCAATGACAGGGAATGTTGATTGGAAAGGATCTCTAGAGGTCATCCAGTCTGACCCCTTTCTTGCTCTGAGTGTGGAGGTTGTCCAGTCCAGCCTGATAGCAAAGCTTTTGCCACTGCTAAATCAGGTCATACATGGTTTTTCATCTGGATCTTCAAAGCCACCAAGGATGAAGGTTGCACGGACTCTCTGGGTACCCTGTTCCAGTACAGCAGTACCACCCTAATCAAGAATTTTTCTCTTAATTTGTAGCCGTTGCCCCATGTTCTGCCATCTGCCACTACTGGGAGGTGTTTGGCAGCGCTATTTTTATAACCTTCCTCGAAGTCCTAGTAGGCTGCTGTTAGAGCAGTCCTTGCCCTCTACCTTTCCAGACTATGCCCAGCTCCCTCAGCCTCATCTTATAGGACATGATGAACTCTGTGCCCCAGCCAGATGAGTAATGTTTGCCTGGACCTCTTTAGTTTTTCAACATCCCTCTAAAACTCAGGGTCCCAAAACTGGACTCAGTATTCCATCTGTAACTGCCAGCCTGTAAATGCCTGCCTTTGCTCTGCAAGCTACGCTTTTCATAATGTAGACCTGTATGCGATTAAATCACTTCAGACATAATTGAATATGGAAGATCGTTTCTCCATAATTCAAATGATAATCTTTTAATTATTTGAAAAACTGGGCATGGGATTCCAGCAGGCTGGTTAGAGTCTTCTTGTTCGTGTCCTAGCACAATCTGCCCCAGCCCTACTGCCTTTAGGGAAAAAAGGAGGTACAAAGTCCCTGCTTGCAAAATACTGGCTTATGAATGTCCTTTGGCATGTTTTTCCTTTTCAATATTAAATAATCTCTGGAGTTCCCCCAGGCCTAGTTCTGCTTAACAAAATGGACTTTTGCTATAGGGTAAGCTTCTCCCCACCACTACCTATTTGCAATATAGCAACATGTTGGCAGTCTTCTCCCAGTCTTTTGGAGTTTCTGGTCAGTTTGACGATGGACAGTTGTGTTATGGATACTAGTGCCTATGTTTGTCCATAATATAGCTTTTGTCTGTGGATTTGTTAAATTGCTGTTATTAAAATGGTGTTAAAATTGTTAAAATGCCTTGGTTTGTGGCATTCAATAAGTCTTTGGTTGCAGGTAAGTGTTCAAAATGCTTAATGGAAACCATCCTCAAAATTGCAAGAATATGAAAACTGGTGAAGCGTGGCACCTTGTAAAACTTCTGTAGTAAGTTTGAATGGGTAATCTAATGAGTGGGTACATGTTGTAATGCCTTATGCTAAAAAGGCAGCATTGTTAAAAGGGATACAAAGTTTATAATACAAAGATTATAATTCCTGGCGTTTTGGAAGCTTTTCCAGGAGCAATTCTTAGGGATATTTTTGCAACTGTGGTCTGTTTTTGTAAAAGCCAGTGGAGAAATTGCTGGTGGCTCTGGCTGAACAATAGTATGATCCCAGGAGCTGGCCCTGATCCGTATTTAGGCATGTGTTTTCATCCAGGTTAAATAATCAAACCTCATTACTGTAGTAACTGTTAATTTTTTACTGCTCTCAGATGGTGTAAGCGTGCACTGTATAGCCGTGGGTAAGTCTCTGTATCTTTCTTGCAGGGTGAACCTATCAGAGTCCTGGTGACTGGAGCTGCTGGGCAGATTGCTTACTCGCTGCTCTACAGCATTGCCAAGGGAGATGTCTTCGGCAAAGATCAGGTAACTCCTACACTGAATTGCCACTTGTCTCTGCTGCACAGTAATGAATAAGCTGATGTCAGAACTGCAGCCCCTGAGACTTGTTTTCTTGTGGACGCTCGGAATGGTTTATCAATATGCAATTAATTTATTCTTTAAGTGGTGAAAATGTGGAGTCCTACTCCATTACGCAAGCTTTCAGTTGTTGGTCGTGCTGAAGTTTTTCAGTTTTCTGTAAATGGATTTTAAGTCTTGCATGAGATAGCAGTTTCTAGGAGGTAACAAGACAAATTAATTTTGAAAACAAATTACACCTGACTTGCACTAAACCATTTCTTTCTTTACAGCCTCTTGTTCTTGTGCTGCTGGATATCACCCCTGTGATGACAGTGTTGGACGGTATAGTGATGGAGCTGCAGGACTGTGCTCTACCGCTGCTGAGAGGTGGCCAAAAGAAATCTTTCTTCCACTGACAACATGTTCTAGTACAACTATTGCATTTATGAGTTCCTGTAGCTGGCAGGAAGTTAAGCAGAAGAAAATACTAGATGATCCTTTCTTGGTTTTATATTTTGTGGAAGATTAATTTAACTTAGGCTGTAAGCTAGGAATAAAGCCATCAAATGAGTTTTGTGTTAAGAATTGACTCCACAAATACCTGGGTTTGGTTTACATCCTCTAATCCTGGGTTGTCAGCATGTACAACAAATTATCAGATACTTGTGCGTCTATGCATTGTATTCAATAACATTGAATCTTTAGATAAGCCTAGATGCCTTTACTAAATTAAAAAAAAAATAGTCTTTAGAAAGATGACTGGTCTAAAGACTAGACTTCTGCATAAAGACACAAACTGAAAAATCTCTCACCAAGTGGTGTAAACAAGTTAAGTTTTGATAGTCTAAGCAAGTTAAGTTTTGATAGTCTAAACAAGCAGAAGAAAGGGATCAAGTTAAAAAAAAAAGGCATGTAGCTACTGCCTCTTATACCTGTACAAATCAAACCTTCTTCGGTTTAAATTATTTAAGGGAGAGGAAAAGTTCATTTGTGTTGGTACTTGCTGCTAAAAATTTTTTGTAAAAGTGAAGAACAACATATGTGCATATGTATATAAGACATATAGAGACATGAAAGTTATCTTTTTACATAGCTTTCTCCTGTGTTTCCAGGATTGATATCTAAAGCTTTAGATAAATATTTGTATATGTAAACTGTTTACTGCCAAGTATTTAATCTGTGGAGTTGGGGCCAACCAACTATACGTGTATTTTTGGAAGGGGAAGGTGGTGTTGTCAGATCATATTGTATACTATTTATGAACTAAAGAGTATTCCCATTAACACTTTGCATGAGTCTTTATCTTTCTTATATTTCCCCTCCCCTCCCTTTCGTGTTTTTAGAGGTCATTCCAACAGACAAGGAGGAAGTTGCATTCAAAGACCTTGACGTAGCAATTCTGGTTGGTTCCATGCCAAGGAAAGAGGGCATGGAGAGGAAGGATTTACTCCAAGCAAATGCAAAAATTTTCAAGTCTCAGGGTGCAGCCTTGGACAAGTATGCCAAAAAGACTGTCAAGGTGAATATAGAAACTGAATTTTAAAAAGTCAACTAACTCTCTGAGTTATGTAGAGGTTTAAATACATTGTAGAATGATCTTGTGTAAACAGGAGCCTTTTCAGTGCAGGCATTCCTTTCCTTATGCCATGGAAAATACACCACAGTCAAGGTTAGATGAGATATAGTATTTTTAAATAGGTAGATGATTTAGTCCTTAATTTGTTTGGTGAAAAAGGTAAGTCTTACATTGTATTGCTGTATTCCACACGTAGTCTGAACTGGTTACCACCAATTCTAAAAAAAAAAAAAAAGTCTATATAGTCTATATAAAAAAATAAAAAGCCGTCTTCTGCTTGTTATCTCTCTTCTCTGGGAGAACGAAATTATCTACATGCAGCTGCCTACTTCATATCCATCTGTGGCTTTAACATACTGACGCTTAACTTCACTATCAATATGGAATTACAGTTGCACAAAAAATTGGCTTTATTTAGGTTGTTTGCATCTTGGTCTTTGGAGCATTGGAAGCTTTTAATTGTTCTCTCAGATTCCTTCAGCACAGTTAATGGGATCATGTGGCTGCTCTCCTACTGCTCTTAATCTCAGACCCAGACTCCGACTGTGCTTTGTAACTGACTTTTTAATGTCTACTTCCTCTGCTGATGAACTTCCTACTGCTTCTAAAGACTTGTTTGCTTCTTTATATAGTTGGAATAAAAACTATCAATGTAACTATTGCAGAGTAATGGAAAATTCACTGAACTTGCTTTCAAAAGGGGAAACACAAAGGGAGGTTTGCAGATTAGCTTGTGTGATTGAGAGTATACGGAGCTTGACAGTAATCACTTGAGGCACATTAGTAGATGAAGAATGAATAAAAATCAGTTTTCCGTAGTAAAAAATTGATCTAAGTTCAGGCAATATTTTACTTCTAACTGCCTATGAACATTGAGATAAGTAACTGTTCTGGCTTTCTTAATTATAAAGCAATTTTACAGAGCAGTGGCAGCCAGTCTAGGAACCATTTAAAAGGTGATAGCGAATTCACTGTGATCTGACTAGTGTGTATGTATCGTGCTCTCCCTGAGTCTAGTAGCATGGGCGAGATCTATCAAAAAGTTAAAGTTTCTAATTTCTTTGATGGTAAAGCCACATATTTCACTTGAGGGAGGTCTTTTGCAGAAATAACTTCATCTTTCCACATTCCCTTTCCCCTTTTTGGTTTTTAGGTTGTGGTAGTTGGGAATCCAGCAAATACTAACTGCCTGATTGCATCAAAGTCAGCCCCATCAATACCAAAGGAAAACTTCAGCTGCTTAACTCGTTTGGATCACAACAGAGCTAAATCTCAGGTAACAAGGGCCTACTCAAAGTAGAATGCTCTGCTTGGATTTAGCAGAGACAACAGAGAGCAATGCTTTCAAAGAAGCTTGTGCATTGAGAAGCTGAAGTTAATGCAATGGTCATCTTTAATTTCTGATTAGATTGCTCTGAAACTTGGTGTGACTGCTAATGATGTGAAGAACGTCATCATCTGGGGCAACCACTCCTCCACTCAATATCCAGATGTTACCCACGCGAAGGTAAATGTGAAAGGAAAGGAAGTTGGAGTTTATGAAGCTATAAAAGATGACAGCTGGCTGAAGGGAGACTTTATCCTGGTAAGATCTTGTTTGTTGGTTTTTTTTTAATGGTTGTTCTGTGCTTCTGCTTTCTCCTAACCTCATGTGAAAATATGAACTATATAAATGACTGAGCAAAGCAGCTCTTCCTATCTCACAAGAATAAGTCATCTTCAGGTTGCTTATTTCTATCGGTTATTTGCTTTTGAAAAATTTAAGGCATTATGAAACTTATGTAAATACTACCAGAAAAAGCCATTTGGAATGCTAATAACAAAAATAATTTTGATCATAGCTTAGGCACAGCTCATCTGTCATGCAAGCACCATTAACAGTTCACTATGGTGATTTTTTGGGGCATCGTTGCAGATGAATTGGGATGATCTTTTTGCTGCTCCCCACCCACCAAAAAAAGCCTGGCAGCTCTCCCTCTGCACATGCATACATGTGCGCACACACACTTTAAAAATCTAAATCTGTGGCCTCGTCAGCAGCGTTTCTGAAAAATCTAGGAAATATCTGCAAATATTTTAATGTAGGCTAGTAAAACAAAATAATGGTATTAATTGATCAAGAGCACAAGCTACCTAAATGCAATATAAAGTGAAACAAGATTACTAAAGGCCCTGATGAACAAGACTCCAAGTAGCTGCACTTTGCTTGGTATTGCAGTGTTTCTGGCATGCTGACAGCCAGGTACTGTATCTTAGCCAAGGCACCTTTAGTTTGGGACCGAGAGTGTGTTTTGTCATATGACCATGCTCTGTCCTGTCTTGGTTTTGGATATAGCTTGTACCAGTTCATGCTTGTTGCTACAGAATAAATGATTGTAGGCTGGCAAGCAAAGTTCATGAGCCAGAGTGTAAGCAGAAACCTGTCCTTGCCCTTGATCCTGCTGTATCTTACATGGCTGAGGATATTCGTTTAGCCTTTGTAATGCTGGTCTGTGCTAGAATGCTTTGCCTAAGATAAGGAGGTTTCATAATTCTTTCTTTATAGACTGGGGTCTGGTTGGCATAAAGCCTTACCAAAGCTTATTAAAAGAAAAAAAAAAAAAGCAAGGCTTAAGAAGCTATTCTAATTCTAACAAGTACAAAATTTCTAAATGTAAACTTGCGTATAGGGTGGTAGGTTCAGCTATCTTCAGGAATTAAATTAATTTTATGGATTACATATTGTAGGATTGAGACCAGCAAGTAGTTCATGTTGGTATTCAGCAAAACACCTTAATTCCCAGTGTTGCACTGAGAAATCTGTTACTATTGGTGTGTGTGAAGTCTCTTGGTGGTAAAAACTTGAAATGTCTGGTTGGTATGAGAGAAGTTAGTGAGCTGCTAGCAGTAAAGCAGGTACAAAGAGATGAGCCAGCCCCTGAGGTATTGTGTTATGTTCTTGTATTGGCAAAACTCTTCCAGATTGTATTTCTGTATTGTATACCATGTTCGTTTAGTGATAGAACTGTGTCTTGACCGATGAAATTAAATAACATTTGTAAGGCTATCTTTCCTCATGGCGTTTACTAACAGTATTTAGACCAAGCCATGATTTTGAAGCTTTACAACTTAAGGGTTTCTCCTAATTGCAGACTGTTCAGCAACGTGGAGCAGCCGTTATTAAGGCCAGGAAGCTGTCCAGTGCGATGTCAGCTGCCAAAGCTATCTGTGATCATGTGAGGGACATCTGGTTTGGCACTCCAGCGGTAAGATGTTGCTCTTGAGTAAGTGCTTATTTGCCTAATGCTTTGATTACTTGCCAGTGTCTTTGACCTCAAGTATGTATGTGTGGTGAGGGGGAAGAATCTGTCCTTTTCTGGAATAAAGTGTATCACAGGCGGTGCAGTATATTGGAAGTTAAAATTTTGCTTGCTTCTAGCAGTGAAAAATGTATTTATCCCTTACTTTTCTGTCTTCAGGGGGAATTTGTTTCCATGGGAGTCATTTCTGATGGCAATTCTTATGGTGTTCCCGAAGACTTGCTATATTCATTCCCTGTTGTGATCAAGGTAACTAGACCATGTTTAAATCCAAGTATCTTCTGCAAGACCTAGCTAAACTCTCACGTGGGCTTGTTAACAGCAGTGCTTTTAGTATGGGACTGCTGTTGCTGGGACGTGGGGATTTTAGCAGTCATTCAGAGGGGGCCATTATTAATTTTGTAGTAGTTGCCAAATAAGTACTGATAGACAAGTAGAATCTGACATGACTAGCTGGTTCTGGTTGTATTCTTGATCTGAAAACAGAATTAACTTCTGCCTGATGTGGCTGGCCTTAAACCTTTTTTCTTAAGCTGCAAAGTTTCCTTTGTGCAGACTGGATGAAGCTTGTTCTTACATGGAGGGGCTTTTTATTTGTTTGTTTTCAAACAGGACAAGACCTGGAAGTTTGTTGAGGGTCTTCCTATTAATGATTTTTCTCGTGAGAAGATGAATCTGACTGCTAAGGAGTTAATTGAAGAGAAGGAGACTGCGGTGCAATTCCTCTCCAGTGCATGACTAGGTGACGAGGAAATACAAAGTCATTTAAGAGTGGAAGAATCTAAAAGTCGTCTCTAAGTCTGCTACCAAACACTATTACTGTATTCAAGTCAACTGTCTGTGGCAATTGTGCATTTTGAAGTTCATATGCTTACTGGTACTGTTGTGCCTATTGAGTTATTAGCAAAAAAGATTATTAAAGAAGCAAAACTAGTTTGTTGACCAAATTCTGTCTGTTCAATACTAGTTGCTTTCTGCATACGATGCAGAATAATTGTTTGCCTCTGCCTTGGCTACTAACGCACAATCTGAGTTTTGATTAGAATTTGGCACTATAGGAACACATCCTAGTCCGTGATCACTTCAGCATCCTGTGGCTCAACTGAAAATGAAATTGGAATGCCAATAGTTCTCCTTCAACCAGTAGTTCAGTGGCTCAAGTCTCTCACTGGACAGACTCCGAGTATATACTGTTCACTCTGGTTATGCTTACAGTATTTGTCAATAGAAATATTAAAAGATGCTTGATCGCATAATGGCTGAGAGTAGTCTGTTGCGCTTTATTTGCATGTTTTAGTGATGTAATTAGCAGAATTTGGTAGTATGACATAAAAAACCCTGAAGGCCTGGTTTAAAAAACTGAGGGGAAACTAGTTTTAAGAAGGTTTATTGATGACTAGCGCTTCCATTTTGTCTTTCCCGGGCAAAATTGCTTTATGTCAACATCAGACGCAGCAGCCTAAAGGCAGATTTGTACTCCAGCCCTACAATTCAAAAGCAGTGTTGGTGCTGTAGCTCGGTACTAATTTGATTGTAGCTTCGAGGCCTTTTGTCCCAGGAGATGAGGACTCACTGAGGTTAATATACTTCCTCGCCAATTTGCCTAGTGCAGCCTACAAACCCTTGAACTTCAGGAAGCTATTTCAAATATATTGTCCTGTAATTTATTCCTTTACAGCAACATTCACCTGCATGCTCACAACTCTTTTTACGAGATTCCTGCTTTATCTGCTCCTAGTGTAGGAACCCACCGTACGTAAACGTAAGGGATTTAGACTAGGTTTGTTCTGGGAATTTCTTAGGTGTATTACCTGTTCTGTTTGGTTTCTAAACGCCTTAAATACTTCTCACCCCGTTAGCAGAGTGCCAAGCTCTCACGATAATGGGATTTTTCTCCTATACAATGCTAAGCTGTTGTCTGTCCTGTTCCCATATAAGCGTTTCTACCTTGTCCTAAAGTAAATCTTGGGTCTGTCATATCTGGAGTCATCTCATTTCCCTTTTTTTTGTTTGTTGTTGTTAAATGAGGATTCAAAAAGTGGAACTGATTTGACCCCCCAAAAAAGGAAGCTTAAACTGAATTCTAGGCAAATTGAGTGGTTTCTTTGAGGATTTATCAATTGGAATATAAAATAAATTGTCAAACATCAGTAAGCTTATCCTTAAAAATAAGTCTGCTGTCGTAACATCACTGTAGCAGTTAAGTACAGTGACAGTAACACAGCGAATGTCTGCTGCAGCACAGGCCAGCTTCAGGCAGGGCCTTGCAAGTGAATGCCTTGAATGTTTATGAAGCAGCTGTCGCAAGAACTGATGCGTTCTTGCAGTCTTAGGAATAGACAGGAACTATATGCAGTGTATTTTTTCCACTCTTTTTCTCATTCCTCTAAACCTTTTGGAGTTTAGCCGTGGAGAAATGAGAAGAAGAAAATTTTCATAACATCTCTCTTCTCGTAACAGTTTGGGAACTTGTACGGAAATTAAGGAGGTAAGGAAAGCTGCCAACACCATGACTGCTTTCTGGTGTGCCATGCAAAGTCAGTAAAAATCTCAACACAAGCCTGGGGCCCAGAGGGATTCATTCTAGTAATTACCACTCTGCAGCTTATTTTAACACAATGTATTTTACAGTGAATGTTACAGGAGATAGCTACAGCGCACACTGTTACTCGGTTTAAAAAGGCTATGGGCAAAGTAAAGGGAAGTACATACTTGTGCCGGAAAACCGTAAATAAGAGATGATAAATACTGTTGGAGTGCATACCTACACAAACATCGCAATGTAGGGAAGAAGATTCTAAAAAAAAAAAATAAATCTGGAAGATCTGGCTCTTCAGGGTTTTTTGATGTTTCTTTTAAAGCAACCCTCTCCAGGAGACAACTCGCTTCTTGTAAAGCGATGCTTGTAACACTTGGTGTACCAGAACAGTTGTATCATTAGCCTCAGTACTTGATAGACCTTGATAGATGATTTCATGATATATTTAACTCCTCAAGTCAACACTTGAATCTACATTTGATTCCTCTCGTATTATGAGTTTTAAGCACTGTGTGTATTTCCTCCAGGCTTCTGAGCAGCGATTCAACAGGAAATCACTCATCTGCTCATTGACCGCTTACTTAACTACTCCCCCACTACTTACAAACTCTCAAACTAGCAAATGGTGGGTGTTCTTTGTATTCATGTTTCTGAACTGCTTTGTCCTCTTATATTTCTGGGAGATTCCCTCTTGCTCTCTGTTTATCTTTTTAGCTATCTTTTGCCATGGCTTGTGTTATTTTGTACAGTCCATGCAGGGCGCTTTGCTCTTCTCTTAGTAGGTGGGATGTGAAAACACACATGTGGAAGCAAAAAGAGTGGCCATCTACTTTTCTTTCTGCTTTTTGGACTGTTCTAGTTTTCTAGTACAAGAGGAAACTTACACATTGCTACTCCAAACTTACGGTATTAAGTACTTTGCTCTTCATTGAAATGTTTTTATTCTGTTATTTGAGTGTTCAGGGGCTGGAGGACGCGCTGTACTAGCTGAGGCTGAGAGAGATGGGTTTCTTCATTCTGGAGAAGGAAATGCTCAGAGGAGGTCTTCTTGTCAATGACTGCCTAAGGGAAGGTCCAGAGGCGATAGACACAAGTTGGAACTGATTTATTTCATCTGAGGGGTGGTCGAATACTGAAGCAAGCAGAGAGGTGGTGGAAGCTTCATCCTTGGGCCTGGCCCTCAGCAACCAGATGTAGGTCAGCCCTGTGCTGAGCAGGCGTTTGCGCTGAAGGACTTCTGACCGGTGTGACTGAAAGCCGCTAAACAGATTCACGCTAACTGCATCTTTTAAATAACTCTAAATACATGTGTAACAAAAGTTATTCTTCAGTTAGTGATGAGTGTATCTTCAGTACGTTCTGCGCAGGAAGGCATTTCCCATCTGCTTTTTACTTGCCGATTACTTCCCCAAGAGAACAAAAATTGGGACTTGAAACAGCAACTCCCGAACGAGTATGTAATGCATCCCTTGAGAAACGAATCCTGGGGGAAATTAAAATTTGAATTGTATTTTGAATTGGACGCTTTCTAGGTGGAGCAGCTGTGAACTCCTGAGCTGAGGGCTCCTAGCTGGGTCTGTGTGTCAGCAGAAAGGCTCCCCCGGGAAGACTGGAAACTGTTTGGCATGACTGGCATGCTTTGTCACGGAGCACTTGGAAAACACAGATCCCAAATCCTCCCTTGGTGCTAGCGAAAGCTGTACAAGGCAGGCTGCTAAGCTGATCTTTCTGCTTTCTTCACAGCTTTCCATTCCCAGCCGGAATTCTTATGAAGGAGTGAAGAAATAAAGCTTTTCCCCAAATGAACCAAAAAAACATTGATTTCAAGTTTGTCTCGCCTTGTTGTTTTCCCCCTGCAATTTTTACAGTGACTGCAGGCGAAGCTGGAAACTCTACCTCTTACAAATGAACCTAAATCAACGTGATGCTGATGCTCCCCACCGAGCTCCGCACCCTGGGCATATTTGTAAGGTATCCTGTCGTACCTCATCAACAGGATTGGAATCTCACTTCGCACAAGGGAAGGCAGGAGAACTTCTCTGGCAGCATGCTTGCAAAGCACCAGATTTACAAAACAGAGGAAAGTTGTGCTGGAAGAATTTATTAGAATTATTTCTTTTTTTTCTTTCTTTTTTTATCCCCCATTTCCTGTAGTTTGGGGACTTCTTGACCTTTATAGACACATTTTGAATTCTAAATAGCAAATCCTAGAGGATAACTACAGCTCAGTTTTAATGAAAGAGGAACTCTTTGCAACTGAAAACACAGATATTTTATGTTTTTTAAAAAACACAACTTTTTAAGTGGCAGCTTTGCAGCAGAGCATGATAAATGCTACTCTATGAGAACAGAGGCTGAGCAGTCAGTCAGCTGCTTAACTTTCTTTACTTGTAAGTGCAAGTAAATAGAGAAATTAATAGAGATGCGGTCTTCAGCCTACCCAGAAATAAGCTCATTGTTTTGGTTTTACAGAATCCTTAATCATGCTTATTAAATTATTACTAAAAATTTAATTGCATGGATGCTTTTTTTTCTGAAGTATGCTCACCGCAATCATCAAGGGCTTTGTAGCTAAGTGATATAAGGGTTTGCACAGAGACCTTTGCCTACTTTCTCCCAAAAAACCCATAGTCATCCTACACTTGGGAGCGATTTGTTGCTTAAATGCATTAAAAGCTCAACTCAAGCCAACTCATAGAACTGTCTAAGTTGGAAGGGACCTTTAAGATCGTTGAGTCCAACCATTAACCTGACACTGCCAAACCCACCACCAGACCATGTCCCTCAGCACCACATCTCTATTTGAGGCTCTGAGCATTTGTTGACTCCTGGTGAAATACTCTGCGTGAGCGAACCTGTGGCCGCTCAGGACTTTTCAGTCATGTTGACTTCGCATCGTAACAACTCCTTTTCTCTCCGTGGCCAAAAGCCCCAAATTCAGGCTATCTATCTTGCTCGTATGGTACCCGCTCCCTCTCTTCACCCTCCGTGTCACAGCTGAGGAGCAAAGCTGGGACAGAACAGCTCAGTGGTGGGAAGAGGTGGCCGCTGCCTCCCTTCCCGATGGCACTAATACATACATTGTGTGCATCCATACTCACATGCTCCCCTGCTCAAACCATGATGGAAAACCTGTCTGGAGTTCAACGAAGCCACTTGGCTGTCCTTACAAGCCAAGACCTTCATGGCTATCATTAAACTGCAAGAGATCAACCATGCAAGGCTTTATTGTGGCAGGTGACTGAGTTATTTCAGGAGCAATTTGAACCCCTGCTGAAAGGCCGCCGATGGGGGCTTAATAGTCTGGCTGAAAACGGGTTTTATAAGAAACCAAACACAGCAACAGAAGTGGATGGCTTTCAGGCAAAACAGCAAGGTGCAAGTTTTTAGTGCCGCAGTAAATGCTGCCTGGCGTGGGCAAGCCCAGCAAGGTCTCTCCTGCAGACGGTGGTGTGCCTCTTGGTTGGGAAGGTGGCGATCGCGAGCTCTGCCCATCCCTTTGCGCTTGCACGCTCCTAGGAGGGGAAGAACGACAACATTTGGGTGTTCTGCTTGAAGGAAGAGCAATAAGTATTTTTAGCTAGATCTCTTCCGCACGCTGAGCTGACAACAGATGCGCTTTTAATGTGTGAGGCTGCCTGACCGAGGAGAGCACAGCGTGAGCCACTTACGGCAGCGGGCTCGAATGCAAGCCCCAGATGTAAACTTGCTCTTCAGCAGGATTTCAAACCAAGGATGTGCTGCTTCCACAGCACCACAAATGTGGGCACGTGGTGCTAATTCCCACTCAGACCTCCTCCAGTTCTGGGGGGAAAAAAAAAACACTTTCGCAAAAGGCAGGTTCTTCCTAGAAGAGCTCCCTGAAGCTAAACTCAGAGGGGCTCCAAAGGGGGGAAGAGCCAAGGAAAATGGGGAAGAATGACATCAGGAAAATTCTTTACTTTAAGGGTGGTGAGGCACTGGCCCAGGTTGCCCAGAGCAGCTGTGGCTGCCCCATTCCTGGAGGTGTTCAAGGCCAGGTTGGACAGGGCTTGGAGCAACCTGGTCTGGTGGGAGCTGCCCCTGCCCAGGGCAAGGGGGTTGGAACTCAATGATCTTTAAGGTCCCTTCCAACCCAAACCATTCTGTGAGTCTATGAATGAGGTTTATTCCTCAGCAAAGACGTCGTAGGAGAGAATTAACCCCTCAAAGGATCTCTGTGTTTCCTAAGTTTCAAAACAAGCAACTTCCTAAAAGGCCATGTTAACATTTCTGATATTAAAAGGGAGATTGACTCCAAAGTAAACGTAAGCCATGGCCAGGCATGGCTGTCTTGTGCACGTATCCCACCAGGGCATGGGGATGTGATATGCCCATCGCTCCCAGCTGGATCGAGGATGCAGAAGGACAGCATGTGTTAGATGGGTGAAAATACACAGGTCTACTGGGCCTGAAACGCAGGAAAAACAGCTCCATAGAAAGCAAAAGGTGAGAGTCTGCAAAGTTTCCCCTTTATGAGTCAGAAGGTGCTCATCTCACAGATATACGCTTGTTCCAGTGGCTCCTGCGTAGTTGAGGTGAGGGTCCCGGGAGGGCAGCACGTCTTTGGGCTGGTAACTGCTCAGCAGCTGTACAAAGAAGTGGTGGCCCCAGCATCACCCAAGCGGCAACCAGCTTTGCTGTCAAGTTGAAAGCCCGAGTCCCACGAGGAGGGGCAGGAGGTCAGCGGGAGACAGCTTGCAGTTAGGGTTGGAACAAGGGTCAGGCAGCCACCGAGAGAGGTGCTGTTCCTGGTTGCACCCCGTAATTGCGACATTACAGGGAAGGGTAAGGGAAGCAGGTTTGGACGATATCAGGATG
This sequence comes from Anarhynchus alexandrinus, assembly GCA_008711295.1. Taxonomy (NCBI): domain Eukaryota; kingdom Metazoa; phylum Chordata; class Aves; order Charadriiformes; family Charadriidae; genus Anarhynchus; species Anarhynchus alexandrinus. Next base: position 1,106,068 of record VUYV01000183.1, on the reverse strand, counting down.
GGATTTTGCCACATCCAGATTTTGCCATCGGGCCTTTCATGCGTTTCATGACTGAAAAAGGGCAGATTGTTTCCAAAAATAGTTAAAACTAATAGACATGTCACCGCCCAGCTGTTTGCAGGCTCGGCGTTCAAAGAGCAGCAGCTTGATTTGACAGGCGCTGCCAGCGTGGGCTTGTTATCAGCTAGAGGAGGAAAAAAATAGATTTGGCAACATCCTGTCTTCATGCTGCACGGACATCAGGCAGGACGACATCTGACTTCGGAGCACCCTGGGTACGTTAAGCACTACTCTGGTGCTGCTCTGGCTGGATAGTCGCATCCAGCTTTTGGGATAATTGTCTCATTCAAAATTGTTATTCCTTGACAGGAGGTGCCTTCCTAATTCTCTCTTTGTATCGCTCTCCCCAGACAGCAATCATGATGCGTCTTAAGCCTGCAAACGACATCGCTAGCGTCGAGGTCATTTTACCCTGGACATCTGGTGGTGGCAAAGCAACTGCAGCGTCCTGGGATGGTTGTCTCATTGGTGGCGGCAGAGAGGGAGCAAAGAGTGGGAAGCACTCAAGGCCAGGTTGGATGGGGCTCAAGGCCAAGTTGGATGGGGCTTTGAGCAACCTGGTCTGGTGGGAGGTGTCCCTGCCCATGGCAGGGGGTTTGGAACGAGATGATCTTCAAGTCCCTTCCAACCTAAACCATTCTATGGTTCTATAAGTACAACTCCAAGGGATGTCTTTGTGCAGGTTGTTTCTAAGCAGGAAACCCTTGGAGAAAGGGAGACCTTGGAGAGGCTTTGTGTCCTGCTTTCCACTGGTCTGGCATGTCCCCTTCCCTCTGCATCTCATTATTATTACGCTTGTGGAGCAAGAATATTTGGAGAGGCTTTCTTCACCTTGGGCTGTCACGTGTATGCACCATGATTGTCCTACATACCTCCTCCTTTGGAAGAGGGCAGCGCATGTGTCTCTGGTGGGACTTTACTATAAGGATAATCTGCCATGCTGATATTTATCCCAGAATAGTGTCAAGTGAACTATTTTTTTTACATGGATCTTTGAGCTGAATGGTAAACAGTGCTTCTGGCTCTGCTCAGAGGGTTGGACAGTAGCAGAGAGCTTTCTGCACCCATGGCTGCTGCTGCCTCGATGCTTTTTGGCATTAGTGGCTTTCAATGCCAAGACAGCCTTAAATCCTAAATAAATAAATAAATAATAATAAAAAATAATAAAAAATTAAAAATAATTTTCCAATGCAAGTTTTTTTAAAGCCTCCAGATGGAGCTAGTAGAGAGGGAGTCACACTGGGAGGATTTTTTTCCCCTCAACCTGTGAGCCTGGAGAATTTAAATACTTGACCAAGAGAGAACAGACCAATCTTCTGCCAGTTCTGCTGTTACAAGGCTGGGGGACTAGGAAACTCTTGAACAGGAGAGGGAAAGTATCGGCTACCCCTCATCCCCACCGGGGTGGACAACTGCCTCCATCCAACAGAGGACATGTCTACACAAAAGGTAGCTTCTCCTTGGCAAGGAGACACACGTTGTGTTAGACACTTGTCGCTACCGCCGCTGGTGACCTTCTCTTCCATTCCCAAGCAGAAATAGCACTTGAAATCAAGTTATAAATTCAGGAAATGAGTTCTACTGCTGGCTCTGCAGGAGACATCCTGGCCAACAGCCGCCAGATAACCCGTCTTTGCCCCTCAGCTTCTTAGAGTTGATATTTGCAAAATGAGGCTGGAGGACACTGTTAAGGGCATGGTCGGAGTTTCCTTCCAAGCACTTTGGAGGAGGCAGGGTGACCATACATCAGGTGACACTGGCGTGAGAGGCAGGCAGAGCAGGGAAGCTCGGCCACCTCTTAATCAATGAGCAAACCACAAAGCAAGTCATCCTGACCTATTAATCTCTCCTCTCCTAACTGGAGAAGTTAACTACAGGGGAGGGTGGCTATGCTGCTTTTGTGGGCTTTTCAGGCAAAAAACTTAAAACTACTATTGATGCTCCTCGTTGGGAAATACCGTATCGCAAGAACCCCAAAGGCTGTTTGGTAACATCTCTTCCGTGTGGACGCCTGCAGAGGAGAGCACCCAGCTCCAGGATAAACATCTGCCTCCCCTGGGAAACAGTGAGAGCCTCCCTCGAAGCTCTGCCTTCCTGCGGGCAGACGGAGGAGATGAGCCATGTGGAGACCACCTCTGAGGGTTTTTAGGCTTGTTGACGTTGCTGAATGGAAATACCCAAAGGATGGCAGGAGCTGGCTGGAGGGTTACCAGCCATTCCCATTTCTCTCTGCCAAGCCATAGGAGATAAGGTTGGCTTTTTTTTTGGCAAGTGCCGGGCAATTCATCTGCACGTTGCACAGAGAAATAATTAATACAGGCTCCACGGAATCATGGAATGGTCTAGGTTGGATGCCACGCTCCTATCGAGCTGCATTGCTGTGAAACTGGCCATGGGATAAATTAAGTCTCTCTTTAGTGCCCAGTCCGACAACAATAAAATCTGAGGAACCATTTGGACTCAGCTGCTACAAAGCAATTTCCCCAGCTGGCCTGCGGTCCCTGTAACTGCACCCCTGGCAGCACCTCCCCAGCATGGTCCCAGCCTGCCCTGCTGGGCTGGACTCATGTTAATGGGACTCGCCTGGCCTGGCTGGCAGGAGGGGGCAGCAGCCAAGCGCTGCGGTTCAAGGGCATGGTGTAGCATCTGAAAGTTTTGGTGTTTCTAACTCATAGAAACTTATAATGTCCCTAGGAAGGGTTCTGTCACATACACAATCTGTGTTTGTTCTGACTGAAATCCTGTACCTGATGTCCATGCAGAAGGCATCTGAAATTCACGTACCTCCTAACCCAAACCCACGTGAATACCTAAAGATTAGGGTCTTATTCCGCCAGATCATCACAAGTTTCCTGAAGGGGAAACGAGCCCCATAGCACTATTTCTGAATTGTCACATGAGCTTTCTGTTATAAGAATACAAGAAGGCTTTGTCATCTTGCTGGCCAGCAGCCAATTGTTCGTTCAGATGTGTAATCATAGTATGTTTGTTTCTATTTCTGTTTCTCCATCTCTGTCCAGCATAGTATACGCGGACACCAGCCCAGCACTCCTGCAGTTGTGTGCTATGCCGTGAAGAGGACGTTGTCCTTCTGTCGAGCAGAACTGACGTCCACCTCCGGCATCTTTCCCCGGGTAAGGAGAAGTTTACAAAACACCATTGCTTCCTCCCTTCTTTATATTCCCCCTTTCCCACAGCAGAACAAAGAAAAGGAACCTATTTCACCGTCTCCCAGGCACACATGCCCTTCGCTTAAGCCGAATCAGCTGAACTGCTCCAGCTTTTGCCTGGCAGCAGGATTTAGGCAAGCCTAAAACCCACAGGGACACCGATGCTTAAAGGTCGCTGAGGTTTTGATAGCTGATCTGTGAGTAAATGGCCCACATTGTACATCTCCTGGGGACCAGCCGTCGTACTGGGCAGAGACAGTGAGGCTTAAATGGAGGTAGGAGGGACAAGAAACCAGGACAGGGGATGGCAGGGCTGGATGGTATCTGAGGGTGTTTCACTGCTCCTGCCCTTGCCCTGCTCAGAGCAGGGGAAGGAAACCGAGGTCCTTGGCAAAGCCCTGCCATGACTAGTCCCATCTGACAGCAGAGCACACCCTAATAGAATATAAAATAATAAAAAAATGCAACGTATTGCAAATACAAAATAATGAAGTAATTTGCTAATAATATATAAAAACCAAAATGCTCTTCCAAGCCTGCTTGATGTGTTCATTGTAAGCCTGAGATGGGACAGACATCCGAGTAGGGTGATGCTCAGCAGCTACAACTTGCCATCAAACAAACTTGAACATAGGAAGTTCCATCAAACCATGAGGAGGAACTTCTTTCCTGTGGGGGTGGCAGAGCACTGGCACAGGCTGCCCAGAGAGGTGGTGGAGACTCCTTCTCTGGTCAGATTCAAAACCCTCCTGCACAACTGCTGTAGGTGACCCTGCTCTGGCAGGGGAGTTGGACCGGATGATCTCCAGACAGCCCTTCCAACCCCCACCAGTCTGTGATTCTGTGATTTTGTGAAAACCAAGAAAGAAGAAAGAAAGAGAAAAATAAAGGCTGAGAAAAACAAGTGGTGTCACACAAAGCAGTGTCTGCCCACCCAGCGAGCGATGCCCAGCCAGTCCCCGAGCACGGGCAGCCCCCGCCAACCTCCGCTCCCCAGTTTTAGTGCTGGGCAGAATGTCATAGGCTGTGGGACATCCCTCTGGTCGGTGGGGGTCAGCTGTCCCCGCTGTGTCCCCTCCCAGTGCCTCGTGCACCCCCAGCCTGTCGCTGGCTCTCAGCCTGAGGAGCAGAGAAGCCCATGGTGCTGCGCAGGCACTGCTCAGCCCCAACCAGCACGTCCCTGGGCTCTCAGGGCTGTTTTTCAGCGCAGACACAAAACACAGCCCCACACCAGCTACTGGGAACGAGTGTGATGATTGAGCTCATGGGATGGTCACGTTTGGGACTTATTTGGCTCTGTGTTACAGCCCTCCTGGGCTATGGCAGCACTTGAGGCTGGTCAATGTTCTGCCATGATGGTCCCAGGCCAGGGGCACTGCCGGCAGGTGGAGGGAGGTGCTCCTGGCCCACCACAGTGTCCTGCTTGGGGCTGCCCAGTGCCCGGCAGCCACGGCCATCTTGGAGAGAACCCCCAGCCCC